>JAGFMF010011752.1:1362824-1426136 GCA_019455555.1 Galemys pyrenaicus
AGGAGTGGGATTGCTGGATCATATGGAAGTTCCATTCCTAGTAGATTGAGGAACCGCCATACTGCTTTCCATAATGGTTGGACCATCTTGCATTCCCAGGAGTTGTTATTTTCTAAAGACTTCTGTCTTGCTGAGTTGACACTTTCCTCCTCCCATTGTTGAGGTTTTTCTTCCCCTTCCTTTTCTTTTTTTGGTCTAAGACCATTGGTATTTGCTGGTCACTCCAAATCTGAATACACGAGGCAAGAGAAATCTCAGGAAATTCACCCTGTGTCACCCTTGCGTCCTGGGGTCCCAGTCAGTCTGCCTTCTTCTCTCACCTTTCAGAGTCTTGTATTTGTTACAGAGATAAAATACCCAGTGTTCTTCCTTGTACATGGGACTAGGAATAGAGAAAGTATGTCTACTCTTTTTTAGAAGCACAAGTTACCGAGTCTGCATTTTAACAAGCCTCCAGATGTTTTCTCATGCATGCTGAAGTTCTCAAAAATCTGTGCCTCCTTTTTGTTTTCATAACCTCCTTCCATCTACCACAGCTGTGAGGCAAAGAAATAAGCATCTGTGTTTAGCATGAAAGATTTTGGTTACTATTACTATCCTAGCAGAAAAGTCCTTCCCTTACCTGTAAATCCTTTGACAGTTCCCTACTCTACTTGTGCTTTATGCCACCTCACACACAGGACTTGGACAGTTTCAAAAGGGGAATAGATGGACCAGGTTGGGCTTCAGAGCCCCAGGTTAGACAGAGGACACAGTCGAGCTTAGCTTTTCAGTGTTGTACCCCAGGCCAGAGTTTGTGGTTCCTATGGAACATGAGAAAACAAGCAGAAAATGTGGTTCTGATTTGGAAATTATTCCAAAATGTGGCTGAGCCTTTTTCAAGAACAAAGGGGGATGTAACAGTTATTCCCACCCTGGGCATGTCTGCCCCATGCTCCTTTCCTCTCCAGTGAGGTCATACTGGGAATTAACAGCAGCTGGGACTCCCCTGGGGAAGAAGCTGTCTTGTTGGAACAACATTACATGCAATGAAAATGACATATTTAAGTTGACCTTAATCATGCAATAATTTCAAGAAATTCTTTATTGATATCATCGGATCAATAAGATGGTCCTAACATCAACATATTTTTTTCAGGTTGTAGTGCAATAGCTATTATCAACATTTTCCAAAGTAATACTAACTCTGTATAGTTTTTTTCAAGTCAAGATTAAACATGAAGATATTCCTTTGTTGTTGACATACTGTCATGTCCCCTTTAACAGATGAAGAAACTGAGAAAGTGGAGTAGAGAGATTTCGTTCTCAGCAGCTGTTCAGCACACTGTGCAGGGAAGGCTGGCCATGAAATTTACATGCACGGACACATTGTTGGATCTTCCCATCTTGGTAGCAATCTTTTACTACTTCCATCCTGAGTTTTCCATGTTGTCTCCTTTGTGCACATGGGACTTTCATTTACCGAGATGGCTGAGAGATGACACTGGGGATCAAGCCTCTGAAGGGTGAGGAGTTTGTTACTTGTGTTTCCCAAGAGAAGCAAGCATGTGACCTCTCCAGGGCCACAGCAGCAGATTTGGTCAGAAAGGGGGAGCAGGGGTGAGGAAAATGCATAGGACAGGGTCTTAACTGGGGTTTCCCCAGGAAAGGCAAGGCCAGGCAGAGTAACCAGTTTACAACTGGCAAGTTGTGAGTAATTTCTGTGGACAGTAAGCTATGCAGGTGCCTTTAGTTGTGTGGTCCCGCCTCCCGGGTATGTTAGGGCAGGGGAAATGTTGGCCCAGTGTGTGAGGGTTAGGAAAAGAGAGTGGTGTACACTCATAATTGTTTTTTTTACATTTGAAAGGCAGTGTGAATTATTTGCTCTCTTTAGGGACTAAATAACCCTGGGAGAAACAGTCTTTCCCCAGGTCCGTCAGCCATGTCCCTCTTCTTTCTCCCTCACCCACTATCAAGACATCATAAGATTCAGAAAATAAAATGTCTATATATGATTAACACAAATGTGGACAGTGAGGTATGGAGAGTTTAAAGGACTGGCCCCGTATCATACAACAGAAATGGCAGTGTCTGACCTTGAACAAGTTCCAGCTGCCGCTGAAGAATCCTCACAGACTCTCCTTCTGGAGAGTTCTTTGGTTTTAGTTATTATGTCTCTGTGTCTTCAATGGTCTCTGTCACAATGGCTGATGGAATACAAAAAAACAAAGTGTGTTTAAGAGTACATACAAAAAAGGGAAAACCCTTGAAACTAAACTTTGGGAGATAAGCTAATTAGAAATGGGGCCATTTAGCTTGTGAAGAAAAGAGTGAGCTGTGATTCTATTGTGTGAAAGATGGAGATACTCCAGCCTGTGGAGAGCTGGGGTCTAATCCTCATCGCCACAAGGACTCAAGACAGAGACTCAAAGGCCCCGAGGACCACTGATTGCATGCTTATCTACTATGATTATTTTCTCCTAATTATTAGAATAATTAAACTACAGAGTGATCTGGAACTATATCTTTTAAACTTTTAACAAATAGTCTATCTTAAATAATTGTTTTCTAGCATTTGTGAAGGAATAGAATGTTACCCTGCTCAATTCCACTGCCAAAACTATCACATTACCATTTGAAATCTTCAGTCATGGAGATGGTGAGAAATTGATTACCAGATATAATGGTATGGGACTGGGCATCATGGGGGTTCCAGGCTATGCACTTCCAAGATCACATGAGAAAATAAAGATCGAGACAGTTTCTGAGAATTAGAGTTTCTTGTCTTCATTATAACGACACCTACATTTGTCATTTAAGTTCTTATGGTCTTTGCAAAAGTAGAAGATTCTGTTTCTCTAAGGTCCTTATATAGGATGGCTCTGCTTCACCTGTACCAAACCTAGGAACAGAAATACTAGTCTTGGTGCCTGGTGCACGGATGCTCAGCAGTGTTTGCAAAGGAGTCAAGGTCAGTTCTGCTACTCTGTCAAGTGTTACCTGCCTTTTCTCCTTCTAAGTATATGAAATTGTTCTTCTAGTTTCCCATCCCCAGAGACTTGTCTTTCTTCCTCCTCATGTTCATTTCCTCAAGCATGTCAGGCTTCCAAAAATTAAAGGAATTATATTTGAATGCTGTCTGCCATTGGACATAGAACTCAGATACACTAATCCAAAAAAAGCATTTCCCCTTTTAACGAGAGGGGAAAAAAAATCAGTGGCAACAAAATGCAAATTAGTATCTCAATAAACCACACTACCATCATCCTCATAGGCTCAGAGAAAGGTTGTATACTCCACAACAAGGTCCTGCAAATCTATTCTTAGTGAGCCTTCAACCTAAAATTGCCATCTGCCTTCATCCTGCTGCCTCCAATAAAGGGCTTTGTAACTACTAGAGACCAGCTGGTCATTTCTCTCATTATTCAATGCAAATATGTTATACAAAGAGAGCATAACGTGAAATAGCATTTCAAAATATAATGCCATGTTAGAAAAAAATCCTAAATACCAACAGAATGCATGTTTTGGCCATGGGACTAAAAACAGCTTGTTGGAACTCATTTTGTTTGTTATAACTAAGCCACTCTGGAACTATTTCTTCTTTTCCAATGTGTAATGGTTCATTTCATGCATGGAACAACTGTAATAAAAACAGCTCCTTACTAAGTCTTTGCCTTTTGGCTTTAAACTCCAATTAAAATAACATTACTCAGATCGTGGTTGTCCCCCGTCTTTACCTCTGGTGCTTAGGTTGTGGTATCTATCTAAAATTCTTTGCCTCTTATAGAAATACGAGAGAAGCTGAGAAAATCAATATTAATGAAAGCAGGGAAGGGAGAAAAACAGATAGTATTCCAAAAACTCAGAGATTGCAAAAAGCTTTTAAATAGGAGCAACCACCATCATGAAATGCATCAATAAAGGAATTAAAGATTTGGGAGGCAGCCAAATATATAGTTGCAGGCAAGTGATTAAGGATGTTAATAAATTTACATCCCATTATGGGGGACAGTCAAGGTTAGGTGTTATGGCCAAGGTTAGGTGTTATGGTTTAGTTCTGGTTTGAACTAAAATAGACCACTTTCACACTGTTGAAAGCAGGGTTGGTGTGCAATTCTTTTTTTGTAGACCCTGGGATCACACAGAAATAGTTTGCAGAGGCTAACTCTCCATTCTCCAAATCCACCCCCATCTGGGATTTTTCTTCTCCTCTCTCATGAAAGCCAAGTCACTGAAGCCAAGACTTTTGAAAGCATCCTGAAATAGAGCCCAGCAGCAGCACAGCATGGAAGACCACCAGCCGTCTGCCACCACGCTCATGAATTCAGACTCCCATATCAGTTCTTTCCCATTCTCTTCTTCCCCTATTACCACTGCCCTCACTTGCATCAATGTCATCTTTCAATTTTATCACTGTAAAGACAGTCCCGCTCCCTAATTTCAATTTATTTCAAGTGCTGCGAGAATCATCTATCTAAAATGCAAATCTGAAAATGGTCATCAATCCCCTTTATGCTTCCTGCTTGCTTACACAATGAAATTCAAGTTCTTTAGTATTTTTTGTTTTGTTCTTTTTTATTGGATCTTATTTGTTTTATATCCACACCTGATCCCCTATTTTATTTTGGGAAACCCGCGAGTGTGTACTATTGGCAGGGTGCAATGCACCATTTCTCTGGGAAAATTTTCCAAAGAATCTTTTCTTTCTGTGTCATCCGGGTCTGTGTCTGTTCCCAGCACAGCTCTGATCTTCAGGGGCAAGTCCCGTCATGGTCTGTACTTGCTTTTTCTGTTCAGCTTTATTTCTTGCCACCCCCAACTCCCCATCTTTGTTTACTGCCGCCATTCCCATGTACTCAGAGTCCACTGAAAACCTTATGCTCCCTCCCCTCCACGTGTTTGTACGCGCTGTTCCATCTTCCCAGGATGTTGCTCCTGGGTGTATTCTTACATCTTCTTCAGCTTTCATGCCACTCTCTCAGGGAGATTTGCTGATTCTCAAAATTAGGGTGACTTCTCTTATATGGTTGTATCTTTGTACCTCCACCAACAGACATTACCTGCTCACCTTGCTTGAGTTTTCCTTTGATTATATGTTCCATGAGAAAAGTTCTGTGGACTTGAAATAATAAAATTATTTTGTTTTTAATTCCTCTTTTAACTATTATTTCTCCACTAACTCCTGCTGTGAAATAAACTTAGTGGAGGTAGCCTACAAACATACATATTTCCCCTTTTTTGTGAGATCGTAATATAGATTTGAATATCATGTACTAGGACAAGACTTTTTACATTTTAGTTATATGCATAGCATTTTTATAACCTTTGTCTTCTCTGAATAATACCTGTGCTGTTATCTACTTATGAGATTGCCTTAAATAAATTCATTTTTATTAAAATAAGCTCATTTAAAAAGGCAACTTTATGCTACTACTACAAATAAAAACCATCATTATTTGCTATGAATTGGGGTACAAACTAATAAAAAATTAAAAGAATATACAAGTATTAGAATCTGTGGTGAATATTAATATGAAAAATGAATAGATGCTTTAAAATTTGTCTTGTATACAATTGCTGGTGTAGATGCTACACTTTGGAACCAATGTTTTAGAGTTTAAGAACCATCTATAATCTTGCTTTGAGTTAATCTTTGCTTTGCACACTTCAGAGGGTTGTGAAAACAGATATGGGTCCTTTTATAAACTGTAAAGTTCGACATAAGAATGAATTTATTAGTCACACTTTATTTCCATTGGAGAAGGCATGCAGGTGAAGAAGTAAGAGCAGGCAGAAATCAAAGGGCAGAGGAGTCATATTACATTCACATAGATGCTCATGAAAAACCAACCTGGTTTCACTTGGTCAGTCTTTCCAGACACTGCCAAAGTTCAGAGCCTTTTCAGGAAGTTGTTTTTCATGTCACTTACTCATTATTGGAGTGATTTTTCAGATTACAAAGTTGAAAATGTCTCATTTGAAACTAAATCACAATTCAGCCTTGTGGAATGGTTTATTAATAAAACTTATTCTTACATTAACTCTATCACCAATACACCTTTATTTAAAAGTAGGGTAAATATTCACATGAAGTAACACCTTACAAAAAAATGCTTACAGTACTTTCATAAAACAAATCCTAAGTGAGTCTATCCCAAAGAAGTTTCATTCATGTGCTTAGTTTGAATGCTTTTATTAAAGACACAGTTAACCCTCTAGCTAACCCAGAACTGGATCATTAACAATGATTTACAACTAGCAATGTACATTCTCTCATCCCGCTGCTCCTTCCTCTTCTCCCAAGATAATCGCCATCGTTAGTTCTGAACTTATCATTCTCTTTATCAGTAACTTCTCCCCTGAGTTCTATGATAAATCTTTATCTAAACAAAATGTTGTTTAGCTTTATTTAATTTAGAAAATTATTAAAAGGGCACAGGCTGTATGTAGTCCTCTGAGAATGTTTTTTGCACTTGATACTATCTTATGTTATTAAAATTGTAACTGTGAAGTGGACTATTTGCATAAAGCTGTGCCTTCTCTTAGAAAACATGAAACAGGAGAGCAGCAGCCACAGACCTGGAACCAGCTTATTCCCAAGATGGCGACTGAGCGCCTTAAGGGAAAAGGGGCGTGTGCAAGAGTTCCCAGTACATGAGACCTTCTGTGCATGCCTAACACTCTGCCCTGAACTCATGACATCCTAGTGTCCCAGATAAAAGGGACTCTTTCTTTGAAGCTCTTGGAGGTGTTATTTTCTTGAACACAGGTTAGTTCTCCCTTCTCTATTGCTTGTCAGTCAATACATTTCTTGGTCTATGAAACCACTCTGATTTCTGAATATATGTTTTTTCATAGCTGATTTGTTTCCAATGTTTTGCTACTACAACTATGTGGCTGCTGTTGAGCAAACACAAGAAAATAATCTGAATATGTCTCGCAGACTTTTCTAAACAACATTGGAGAAAGTTGTGGTGACAGAAGCAGTAACCATCCCAAGATTCACAAAACTTGACTTGGGTGTTGCCACTACCTGTGATCATGAATATGAAAGAAGTTACAGTGTCTGGCTCCTATATGAAGGAGACGAGGAAGAAAATAGGTATGACCATTTTATTTCTACATCTTCACTATAAATGTTAATTATCCCAAATTTAAAAATAAATTCTATTTTCATTCTATTTTGGGCATTGTTTATCTTTACAGCAGAGCTGGAGAATGCTATAAATCATTTGTTTTCACACTTTGCTGCATTTTAGAATCATTTGGAGGACACTTCAACAATTTGGATTCCCAGGATCTTCTGTTAACTGATTAAATCAAACTATCTAGGGGTGTGACCCAGGCATCAGTATTATTTTTAAAGCTCTCTGTGGATTCCAGTGTACAGTCACGACTGAGAACCTCTGCTCTAAGTCAGGCAGTCTAAGGAGGGTGTTAATCACTCATACTTAAAGAGAGCATATGGGGGCTGGCTACTCTATGCTGGCAGAAGAAAAAAAGCATTCAGAAAACATAAAATGTTAAAAAAGCATAAGGGAAACATTTTAAATTCACAATCATTTTTTAAAAAGGAGTGCATTAAACATAATAGTTTGCCTGCAACCAAATAGATTCCAAACCACCTTGATTCACAAGAGATGTAATGTGATGATGTAGGTGCCTTGACTTGAAACTTTTCTTGTGTTTTAATTCCTCTTCGAAGTACCTTTTGACGTTTTTTATCTTCATCTACTCATCCATGTTTGAGGGCAAGCTCTAGCAAGAATTGGAAAATAAATATCATGTAGAGATAAGATTTTGCATTGAAATCCATTTTCTTATCTTCTGTCACTTTTTTGTTGTCTCTCCATGTTCTTTTCATGAAGTGTCACTCAGTTTCTTATGTGTATTGATAGTATAAGGACCCTGATCAAATTTAAATAGGTGTATTGAAATGGAGTGACTTAGCAAATTTAAAAGGAAAGTGCCCACTTGTTTATAAGGACATTAATAAACAGGCAACAATGGAAACCTAGCTGTGCGAAGAGACCAAGCCCAAAGTGAAACTTAGCAAGGGGCTCTGAGAACACGCTTCTGTAAGCAGGATAGCTACAGGAACTGAACTAGCCCATCTGAGACAGTGTGGACTCCGGGCCATTGTGGTCTTGGCACTGGCTGTCCAGAGGCTCTTCCCGGAGAAGCAGCATTCTCTTTTCCAAAGCTGAGGCTGCGAGGGAGTTCAGGAGCCAGAACGCTGCCAATTGTGTAGTGGTCGTCTGAATATTGCCATGTGGTTCCTATCCTGCCCTTTTACTCCCAATTGACTGTATGTTTGTATTGTAATTAGAAGTTCCCCCAATTAAACTGCACTGTAGTTATATGTGATTGGCTTGAGTTGGAGTGAAACTTCTCCAGCCAGGAGGAGACAGCACGCTGAGATCTGACCGTCTTACAGTATCATCACACAAAGGACACTATTTGGAAACTAAGGCAGGATGTTTGCCCTTCTTTCACGGAAGGTTTCCTTAAAGCCTTTTATTATTCAGTGCTTATTCTGCAAGCATTTGTCGAGCAGGTGCCCCGTGGTCTGCAGCAGGCCAGGTAATGAGACTGTGGAAAAGTACAAGGAATGGTTCACAATCTGGTGTGGATTTTCAAGTAAATGACTTCTTCAAAAATTAATTATCTTAAGTTTATCTCTTGTGGTGCAAGGGGTTGAACACTGCATTGTGGGGCTTCTATAGCTGCTGCAGTGCAAGTTCTATCCCCAGACAGAGTGTGATCCCCATGGTTCAGCAGACCTCTCCTGCCTCTCCCGCTGCTCCCCTCAGCAGTGTATTTCAGTCCATCTGCCTATTCTGCTCCTCACTCTGTCTCTGGTGAATCCTCTCACCCTCTGTGCCTCTCCTGCACCCCAGCTCTTCTATGCATAAATAAATAAAAATCTTTAAAAAAATACTTAAAAATTAATTTACTTAATTTTAAAATAACAGAACATATACATGTTTTAACACCCAAATGTATAAAAGTAAAAGGCTTCTTTCTACCAGTGTGTAGTTCACATACATGTTTAATAAGGTTATCCTTGTAGAGATTTTAACAGATATGCAAATATAAACATGAGCATTTATTTATCACTCCTTCTCTTTTCTACAAAAGATTGATGATTTCACACACAGCTTTACAATGTTCTATTTCTCGCTTTACAATATATCTTAGAGACCTTACTGTATCAACATAAAGCAATCATTCATTATTTTATATAGGTGCATAGTTTTTTCATTGCATTGACTGCTCAAAAATCGTTTGCCATCCTCCTAGAGACCACCTTCAAACTTTTTTCTAAATTTTTTTTTTATAACAAAAATGCTGCAGTGAAATGCTTTGTGCATATTGTACTTTCTTGTCTCCTACATGTGAAATCCAGGATACATTCCTGGCAGTGGGATTGTTTAGTCAATGAACTGATACGAGTTATCAGACATTGGAACTGACCAGCAATGTCTTCACATCATTGTTAACACTGTGTGTTTATCAAATTTGAATTTTGCTGATTTGATGGGTGGAAAATAGTGTGGTGTTAATTCCTATAATCCTTATGAATGAAGTTAAGCATCTTCTTATAGCTCCAGTACTATGTAAATGGAAGCAAAGGATGTACTTGAACTAAATAAAATGGAAACAAGAGCGAGCAATGATTATCTCTGCTTCTGAAAACAAAACTCACCTAAACATAATCCTCAGCAGTTCCTATTGGATTCTTTCTCCAAATGCTTTACCACCTGAGTAATGTTGAAAACAAGACAAGAACATGGTTTGCCGTGTTTTTCTTTTCTGCCCATCTGTTTGCCTTGGTCTTTGAAGATGTACTACAACCTCAGCTTCTGGATCGATTTCAGTAAATTTGGTTTTCATTCAGTTTGTGTTCATGCTTGTCACCTCTGAGGTATTTTGGTGACATTTTTACTCATTGCCTTTTTATATGACTTAAAATTCGAATGCGATATTACAGGTTCAAGTCTCATAATGATCAATACAACAAGGGCTAAGGTGTGGCATTTTAGTGTTTACAAAGGGTCTTAAGGTATAGTATCTCATTCAGTGTTCCACAGCTCTGTATTTTGCTTTTGAGAAATTGCCTGTATTTTAATCCAGAGAAATGAAGATACTTGCTGTGTATCTCACAGTGAGCTTAATCTGGAGCATATTGGAATCTATATCCAAGAATTCGAACTCCAAATCCACTATGTTTTTCCAACTAGACTTGTGGTAGGTGGCTGTGAGCAACTAATCCTTGGCTCGCCTTCCCCTCTGTCTGTGTCTGTTTCCTGCATCTACAGAGAGATCATTAGCAGCCTGGTGAGCAAAGGCAGGGCCAGGCTCTCATCCATTTGATTTCCCTCTCCTGACCTCAACTTGGATTTTCTCTGAGCCTGCCTGTCAGTGTACACATCCCAGTCAGAGAAACTTAAGAGACTTACTTCATAGGCAAGTTGGTGCACAATTGATTAGGAATTTCTTTCAGCCTTTTCCTGACCTGGTCTTTCCTCAAGGTTTCTCACAGTAATCAGAAAGACTAAATCACCTACCTTGTCAATTGGGATATTTGTCCTTTGGTTAAAATAAATTAACACAGCCCTGAAAGAAAAATGTTATCCCTTTGGTGTTCTACCCTTTGAAGCATTTTTGAAAGGAGCAGTTGAATCAGAACCTTTCATGAAATTGTCAGACTGACTCCTTGGAGGTCCAAACCCAAACAGCATATGCGAAAGAGCAGCACACATTGCTTAGCTCAGCTCAGACTCTTTCATCTTCATCACAGAAAGCTATGTGTGGTTTCCTGCTTTGTACAGGGTACTCTATTTTATTATGGCCGTTGCCTCCGTGACATCAGCTGATAAAATCATAAAAGATTCCGATTCAGTTCATGAAAACATGTGAGCTACATCAGGGGCAGGGGGTGTGAGCTGTGCCCCATTATTTATTGGGGCAGGGGCTCAGCAATTGTCCTTAGCTAATAGTATTGCTGACTTGCAATGAGTTCTCTTGGACACATCCCTGTGGACACTGAAGAAAAGAAACCTAACTGCTCAGTGGGTCCTGTGTTGTATTAAGTGTGCTGTTCTGTGTAAGCCAAGAGATGAACGCTTTGGATTGATTAACTCCTTTAGGGGTAACGGACTGACCTCAAATTCAACAGGCAGGAATGAAGATAAAGACAGAGAAATGATTTTGGGGGAAAGTTTACAAAGCACAATCAAGGTGATTATGTTGGAAAAATATTAAACTCGATGCCTCCTGAAGAATGAATGCTCTGTTATTAAATAACACATTCCATTTTTATCGTATTCACCTTCAGTTTCTCTGCTCACCGTTTTCTTCTCAGAACCTACTTATTTACTATTTTGCCCACCTGCATCTCCTTCGCTTTTGTATCTTCAGAAACGAGTAAACATTTAGTATTTGTTGAGTTAAGGATGAATGGTCCTGCGGTCAAGTGCATCTTCACATGGCTGTCCTTCCTCTCCTGTCACTTTCAGTTGGAAAATTCAGGAGAATTTCCACCTCTATCCTATACTTTCCGCTTTTCTGTTTCTGAAATTTTGGCTTTTCCCTTTCATTCTCTAAAATTAGTCCTGTCTCTTTCATCTTAAAAAAAATAAGAGCATGTGTGGACTTACTGCCCTCCCTCCCCCTGCAATTATTCTATCATTCTACTCCCTTGCCATCAAGCTTCATAAAATGTCTATCTCTTTTCCCATCCTCACTTCTACTGAATTTTCCAAGTTATTGCAACATCTCTTCTGCCCCTTACTGTGTCCCAATGAACCCCACTGATTACGGCCCAAGTTTGTTGGACTTGTTCTTTTGGTAGCATTTAATACGGTCAGCTGATCTTCCTTCAAGCACTCCTTTACGTTGACTTTATGACTTTAGGAAAGATTTCCTACTCCCCATGCCCTCACCTTTTCTGTTACCTTTGAAAGCTTCTCATTGTCTTGTTTCATTGCCACTGGTGCCCTCAAACATTGGTGCCCCTTGGGGCACCTATATATGTTCCCAAGTAGTTTCTCTTACTCTCCCAGCATCTGTGATCTCCCTTTCCTCTCCCTCGAGCTTCCATACCCATTTCCAGAGCTGAATGGAGTGCCACCCAGGCACCGGATGCCTTTCACACTTCAATCTCCAAAGGTTAAAACTGACGTTTTATCTTCCTGATCTCCCACTGAAAGGTGTTCTCATCCTGCCAGTATTCCAATCCAACTGGAAAAAGGTGTCATTCATAGTCTTATACCCTCTCCCTCATCTTCACTCCTCTATATAACCGCAAGATTCTTTCATTTATGCATTTAAAGATTCTTCTTTTGATCGCCTCTAGTTCTGCCCTGGCACAGGCTACCATCATCCTGTGTCTTTACTAAGACTTTCTCCCAAGTATTCTGTCCAAACTTCATTCTTGCAGATTTTCAATCCATTTCCAGACACAGACAAATCTTCCAATAATACAAATTTGATCACATCTATCTCTGTTTATAGTCCTCCGTTTCCCTTTTATTTAAATTAAAATGGCTTAGCATGTTGGAAAAGATCCTTCAGAAGTCTCACTCTATGTGAGTCTACATGTCTTGCACTCTATGCTTTGTAAATACACATTTTGGGTCCTAGCTTAGCTGTTACTTCCTCTCCTCTTTTCTGACCACCAGAGGTTGAACTGACAGCATTATGGGTTTTTTTTCCCCACACCATATTAATATCACATCTTTTCAGCGTATGTTGGTTTTCTACTCAGAAATTCTCTCAGGTGTAACTTCCTTAAGTGTAGAGCTTGCTTTTATCTTGTTCACCATCATGTCCCAAGGATATTTCCTGAAATATACTAGTTATTTAATATTTATAAGACAAAAACATGAGTCTGCCTAAATGACTTCACATAGGTCATATTATTCAATAAAAGGTTGGAATGAAATTATTATATCAAATAATCAAGGTAGTCCTTCAATAAATATTTTTTTCTTTTTTGTATTTGCTTCCTAGGAAATCTTTATTTAGAGTTGTAGAGTGGGCTATCCTTTCTTAGTGTGGTTCTGATTTTTATACTAAAACTTATTGCTATTTAATGTCAATACAAGTATAGAACTTTATGGCTGCAATTGTCTTATCTATAGTTCAATGCGCCATGAAGTAGTGGATCATATTTCTGGAATAAATTGAAGTCTATTGAGAATGAGAAGAATGTACTAGTCATAGGCTAAATGTTCAATAGAGTGACACTTGGATTGATTCTTGAATTTCCCAGTTGGAAATACAGTCAATTATCAGATGATTTCACAAAAAATATAATAAAGATTGTTGTTAGTAATGATAGAAATAGTTCATGGATGGATGCATCTATACTATTTTTAAATACTTGAATGCACATGTAGATTCAATACTATTAGTATTTACTGAGAGACCAAAGACCCAGTGTCAGATAATATGACTACCCAAACAATAAGAAAAAGTATAGAAAAATGTTCAAAATAATCCTTTGTTCTGTTTTCCTATGACAATATTTTCATATTGATGATAAAAGTGATTCCTATCTTATAAAAAAAGGATAACATTTATAAAAACCCTTTGGCTTTTCAACAACCAGGAAAGAACTGAGCAGATACTAATGTGTTCACTTTAGATTTGAGGAAACTGAAGCAAAATCTATTTATTCATCTATTTGTTTACTCATCACTTATTGAACAATCCTATGTCTTAACCTGATATGAGAGAGCTCTGAAAACCAAAAAGATTATTGTCTGCTTAATCATTTCCATTTTTTATATAATTTGCCTCTCTTTCCTTCATATATATCCTTATCCCCACTCCCCAATTGTTCAGTCTATGATATAGAGCTCTATGTAAGTGGGGGTGCCATAGGAATGGAAGTGGAGGGAGAGAGGCAAAGAGGGAGAAGGAAAGAAGAGGAGAAAAGCAAGAGTAGGGATTAAAATGCATGACTCTTTGGCTACACTATACTTAAGTCACTCTCAAATTTCCCCTTTCTAGTCCTCTCTGAATACATATAGCTGTACCTTCTTGACTTGCTGTTCTCAAATGCCAGAAAGTACTATGTAGTATTACAAACTACTTTCCCTCCACACTTTCCAAACTGGTTATAGTCAATAGGTGACTGACTTCTATCTTTCTCTCCTTCCATGTGCCTTCTTGAGTTTCAAGGCTATAAAGCCAAACTCTGCATTTCTCAGTGGCACAGTCTCTGTGAAAAGTACTATGGCGGTTTCTCAAAACACTAAAAAGAGAGCTATTATATGATCCAGATCCAGTGGAGTATGGGTGGTTTTGAGGTGGGTGTACCGTGGTGGTAAAACCTGATGAGGTATCCTAATATTACCTCAATTAAAAACAAATGCATAATTACATAAATAAAATTTTGCATTTTTCAGACTCTTGCAGCTAGTTCTGAATATGAGTTAGATACATTCATAGAGATCTGGAAGCTGATAGTGAGGGAACTGCTATTATCTGCTGTTTCTGCTAGCAAACAAGGTATGAGGACATGAGTGTTGACTGAGTGTGGCTATGGGGTGGAGGCAGCCTCTGACTGAGTTCCCCTTCAGCTGCAAGCTTCGTGGATATCAAGATGCAGTTGAGTGTGGTAACATAGAGATGAGGAGATGTGATCTTATTCCCCTAAATCATAAATCAATATTACCTTAATAAGGAACAAAAAAGAAGCAGCTATATATTAGTGGAGTGTTTCTTATTCCTGGATCTAAACCATGGCTTAAATCTTTACAGCCAATGATTCCATTGTCTCTTCATTATAACTCCTCTAATTCTTATGAGTTTGAAAGTATATAATTCTTTTATTAAATCCATTTATATTTAAGATACCTATGGAAGTTTCTGGGTTTTTTTTTCTATAAAATTGTGAAAAATACATAAAATTTTGCTGAAATTGATCTGAAGAATTTCTGT
The DNA here is from genome assembly GCA_019455555.1 of Galemys pyrenaicus. Classification (NCBI taxonomy): domain Eukaryota; kingdom Metazoa; phylum Chordata; class Mammalia; order Eulipotyphla; family Talpidae; genus Galemys; species Galemys pyrenaicus. The sequence goes on from JAGFMF010011752.1 coordinate 1,377,762, forward strand.
TTTTCCAACTAATTGTGTCCTGGTTGAGACAGCGAAAACAGCATGAGAAAGTACCCTTGAAACAAAGAAAATTCTTAAAGAACATATGTTCTTGTGACTTGTGTGGGCTAATGCAGCTTGTAATGATGAAGCCTGGGTTTGAATCTAGGTCTTCTGATTCTGCATTCCAGAATTTTTTATTTATACCAGATCATCATTTTCCCAAAGCAGTTACAATATTACGTCACTACCTGGCAAAAAGCATAAGTCAGCATATATTTTTCCAATTAAGTTGAATTTTCATCATCTCACAGGATATATTTTTAAATACCAACAAAGGGATAATTATATGAAACTATTTTATTCTTTTTTTGGAGGGAAGTGAAGAAAAAATGTATATTTGGAAAGACAGAGTAGAGGTGACAAAGTCTAGAAATCTAAGAGTTTAAATACTAGAAAGTAGTGGGAACATATTCTTACAGTGAAAAGTAAATTTTGATTGTGAAATGTAATTATTAAATTTTCAAAGATTTAAAATTATGAACATATCACTCATGAAAAATACATCTGACTCTCAATTTTTACTGAAATTCTTTCTCATACCAAAGGTAATGAATTGTTCAGCAAAACCTCCATTATTTGGGAATGTAGACTGTCTAGTCTCTATGGAGAATAGCATGGTGGTTTCTCAAAACATTAAAAAGAGATCTGTTATATGACCTAAAAAATTTCTCTCCCACAATATATCCAAAGAATAAAAAAAGCATTAATTTTTGAAGGGATAGGTGTACTCCTAAGTTCAGTAGTACTACTTACAACTGCCAAGCTATGGAAAAAAAACTAGGTGCCATGGCTTTGAGTGGATAAAGAAATGTGATGCACACACACATGCACACATACACATTGGAATACTACTCAGACACAAAATTAATGAAATATTACTAGTGCTGATAACATGGATGGAACTGGGGGTGACTGGTAAGTGAAAGTCATCAGAAGGAGAAAGATAAATACCAGATGATTTCACTTATCTGTGGAATAGCAAAAATAAAGCAAAGCAACATACCAAAAGAATATTTTAGAAATCTGACTGCTGAACTGATGCTACCAGAAACGAAGGGTGGGAGAAAGCTAAGAAATTGGAGAGGAGGTCGAAGGCGTTGTGGAGAATTACTGGAGATTTGGTGGTAGGTGTGGTGTGATAACAAACATTCTTTGAGGTGTGAACCTATACTTTTAAAATATACCCAGTGTTGTAAATAAATATTACCTCAATAAACATAATTTAAAATGAAAGAATGAATACATGCACGTTACCTGAGACTAACATCATATATTATACTATCTAAATAATAATTTTAAAACTCCATTATTTCAGAGCAATAAAGCTTAACAGCAAATTTAGCCTAAGGTCACTAGTGTGACTACTAACCTGATAGAACAATGTAGAATTGGGAGATAACAAAGCATCTGTTCCAGGTTTCAAAAATAAGAAGTGTGCTAAACATGGGAATGGAAGCAACACCATTCTAATTAAACGTATTGGAACAACACTGAGTAACAGCAAGCACTGTGTCTAGGAAAGTACCATACATAGGGGGAAGGCCAAGTTTGCATTGTTCTAACATAAGGTTCAAGAGGTAGAATAGGCTGAGGCCAAGTCATGGGGGTGGAGAACGTGTGATTTTACTCTTGGGGTGCTGGAGCATCACAGAGACATTAACAAAGTGTGGGCCACATGCAACTGATCATCAGAGTCAACAGACAAGGAGTCCAAGAAAGAGGTCCATTCCAAAGTCTAGTTCATGATGATGACGATAGCAATGATTTGGAAAGGAGGGGACTGAATCTGAGAAACTTTGGGATAGAAATGACCAGTTTTGTTCTTTTTTTGGTCTAATTATGCATGTGCATGCACATGTGCCTGAAATAAAACTCTGTGTCCCAGGTTTCTAGCTTGAGAGACTGAACAGGTGGTGACACAATAGCTCTCAGAAGGAATACAGGAGGAGGACTTTAGATTTGGGAAGCAATGACAGGTTCATTTTGAATGAGCTGGGGTGAGGTGACTGGAATAGCCAGTTGGGTTTGTTCAGTAAGAAGTTATGTAGAGACCCTGGAGCTTGGATTCTAGATGATAAATGAAGCTAGATATGTATGTTATTAACAGGAAGACACTGTGGAAGTTCATGAGTTTACCAGATTAAAGTGATTTTATCCAGACCACAAAGATTTCATAAAAGAGGTACTGAGGTGGTATAATAATAATAAGATTAATGTACTTCTACACAATTATTGTACATTCTATTGAGTTATCAGAGGAAAGAAACTTAGAAAATCTTCATTTCAATTAATGGAGTTGTTTTTGTCATTCATTTCCTGTCAGTTTTATAAATGTGTGTTTGTGAGCTCCTGTTTTACTACTATGCTCCTACTGATTTTGATGTCATTAACACCAATCTCAAAATATCTAGAATGCATCAAATGTTAGAATATCTTAGAATATCTAAATCCACCAAATGCTGTTGTTCAATCATTATAAAGGTGAATAGTATTTGCCTTCACTGTTTGATTAGACTTATTTAAAAGAAGGTGTGACAAAACCTTAAAACTCTATAGTTTTATGATATTTACCATCAAATTTAGTTGGGGAAAAAAATGGCCCTTCTGTCTGATATTACTGACGATTATCAGTGAGTGCTATGCCTGCCTTTGATAGCACCAGGTACACTGCTAACAATAATCTAGCAGATAGAACCAAAATAACTTAGCAAACTATCCCTATGGGTGAGATGCTGGATTGGCTTTGGGACTAAAATGAAAATTAGCATCTCACTGGCAGGATGATCAGCCCTGGTTATATTCTTAACCAGAATAAAAGCAACAGACTTATATTCTTACTTCCAGTCCAAGCCTTAGCAAGACACATTTATTTCTATGAAAAAATTAACTGTTTCAAAGAAAAGTATTGCAGATTCTTAAAATCTAGAATTCTCCAACAAAAAATTAAGTCCATCTTTTGGTCAATCTCAAGTCTCATTTAATAAACTATATGCAGGCAGACCGTTTTTTTTTTTTTTTAATTATTTATTTATTTATGCAAACAAGAGCTGGGGTACAGGCCAGAGGTGCAGGGTGTGAGAGGATTCACCAGAGATAGATTGGGGAGCAGAGCAGGCAGATAGACTGAAATACACCACTGAGGTGGGCAGCAGGCGAGGCAGGAGAGGTCTGCTGGGCCATGCGGGTCCCCTCCCTGGTCGGGGATCAAACTCGCTCTGCAGCGGCTGTGGAAGACCCACAGTGTGGGACTCAAACTCTCGTGCCACCAGGGAGGCCCCTCATACAGACATTTCTTAATTAGCTTTCAGAATGCTATCATTCAAGAATGAATGGGCAGCCAAAAGAGATCTGGTATTTGAAGAAAGACTTACATAAAAAAGACACCAAAATAAGAAAAAATGAATTCAAAAAGGATTTTTAAATGTAGGACATATAAGAAACATTCAAATATACTGAGATCAAAATGCTCAGATAGATGGGAGAAGGCATTGCAATAATTACACAACTAAATATTTAATTGCACATTTTTAGGTCACTAGTCATAAGGATCCTAAACCTTTTATTCAAAGAAAATAAACACTGCCTCTGGTGAGTCAGTAAATCAGGGAAAGGTAAGAATAGCATAGATTTCTTTATAGCATTCTATGATTTCTTTGAACCACATACTACTTTGAAAAAGTTATAAATTCAAGACCCAAAAGAATAACAGATACAGATATCTAAATTGAAGCTCTTTTCCTAATATTGAAGCTCTTTTTCTATAGGCAACAACATACTTACTACTTATTCTTGTAGATTTTACATATGTTGCTGTTGTTATTTAGTAGAAACTCATTTTGGTTTTTTTGCTAATGTCTCTAAAATCTTGCCTCTGGAAGTTTCATGTTGCCGTATGCTCCACAGCTCTGCTGCTCCATTCATTCTTGAGTGGCTTGGCTTGAATAATGTATTTAAAGTCACTCTAAACACAATTTCCACTTCTTGGGTACCTGTTCCCAACTGCTCTAGCCCTCTAGACATTTCAGAATAGAATTGGGAAGAAGCTCTTCACCATAAAATGCAAGAGTTTGCAGGTTATTGGAGAGAAGGCAGATTCCTTGTACTTCTTATCCAGTTCTTCAACTCGAACTGTTTAGCTTGGAGGTGGAAAAGTAGATGGAGAAAAGATCAGATTTCATATTTGATGAAATATGGCAAGCATAAAAGTCTAATGGTCATAAACATGTAAACTTTATTTTTAATATCCTTCCTTATTACTTCATCATGATAGTTCCTTTTCATAATTAAGCAGATATCCTTCGAGATCCAGTTATTCCTTCCCATCAACTCTTTCTCAATTAATTTGTGAGGTTCAGAATTACAATAAACATGCATGTGCATAAAGCTAATGCTTCTACTCACATAATATCATAAGGATTCCTAATTCCTTTCAATCTGCTAATAGAGATTCCCTAATTTTTTCCTGAATTACATGAACACACAGTAAAGTTGCTTTTTTTTTTCCTCCTCAAAGACACGAAATGATTCCATTAAATAAGAGTGTGTACAAAGTGTTCTTTGAGATTTTGGAAGCTACGAATAAATATAATTATTTTATTATTTCTTCTCAAACTCATAATAAATGCAAAGACCAAAGCTTGATACTTCATCATGTACTTTCTGTGGTTCATACACCAGAGGTTCATAGATTTCAGGGTGACCTGTGTAGTAGGATGTTTGTTACAGTTTACATCATCTTTTAGTCATTAGCTGCTACTAAATTTTGTATTGCTTCTATCAAGTTTGCATATTTTCCATTCTAAAAGAAGTAAGCAGAAAAAGAAGTCTATTGTCCAAAATAGAGAAAAAGAAAAATAATGTAATTTCTCATTAAAAAAAGTCATAATTAAATCAGTGGAAATTTGATAAGCAGTAAAAATATTTAGCAGACTATGACTTTAAGAAAATCATTATGGTCAAATAGTCAATAAAAAAATAGTAATAAATGGATGGAATGCTTTTCCTTTCTCTCTCTCTCTCTCTCTCTTTCTCTCTCCCCCTCCCCCCACCCCAATCAGGTACTTTTCAAGTTATTTTTACATATTTAGTTCCTGTTTACCAGTCATTTAAGAAGTTGAGCTATAAATGTCTTTCGAACCAAATGTGAATTTTATTTTATTGTGCTGGCAATCTGATTTTTATTTTTAAGTTCAAAAAATGTTCTTGTTTTATTTGAAAGGCATTTACAGAACTGCTTTGCTTCTCTGAAAATGTGGCCCTGTTCCTGTCACTTGGCTTAATGCTCCACACATGTTTTCTCACTTAAACTTTGCCTCATTTGGCTGAGCTTTTTTTATGTAGCCTTTGAAACCATCTCTAATGGAAAAATGCAGCTGTGAGCAAGATTTCCTAAAATGTACATGGAATTAATTTTCCAGGCATTTCATGCAAGGGCCCTGATGTATCTAAAGGAGAGATTTTGCCAAGAGGCATTTTAATGTAACTGAACGAAAGAGGGAAATAGTCAGACAAGAGGCTAGGGAAGCAAGCAAAAAGAAAAGCCAAGGAGAAAAAGAGGAAGAAAAGAAAAAAATGTGAACCGTGAAGCAAGCAAGAAAAAGCAAACACATTCTACAGGAGAGAGGGAGAAAAAGGAAGCGGAGTGGAAAAACAATGAGGGTTGGTGTGTAGAAGCATGCCAGAGAGCTGGAAAATGGTGTCTAATTCCTAGTAGTTTCCATTAGAGCTTTGCCTAAACTGATCAGACTGTCACAAGAAATTATTTTACATAAGATAGGTGGGTTTATAGGCTATGAATTTAAATAAATTAATTTCAGTTAAAAAGACCTATTACCTAAAATTTATTATATTTCAAATGTCAATGCGATTGGTGATCATTTTTTTCTTCCCTCCACACACTTTGTGTTTCAATGAACACCATGACGTTAAAAACCAAAACTGGTGTTTGAGTTCACCAATGCATAGCTGGTGACTTTTTCATGCCAGGGGATTGTAAAAATTCAGAATTGTGTGGCTGACTTCAGGCTATAGATAACGACTTTGTTCTATCAGTTCTTTCTCTTGCAATGTTTCACCTCTTATTTACTTTAAGCACTTAAGACAGATGACAAAAATCCAAAAGTCACAGAAAAAACAACATGTATTTTTAATATGCATGTGAGGGTTCAGTCATGCATTTTCCAGCTTTCCTCCCAGAGAGAACATTAACTTCAATTGTGTGTGGAGCATATTTTCCATAGTATAAAATATTTAACTTTTAATGCTGAAAAATTATTAATTTGTAACTATGTGGGAGTACAGGTTTCATTTATACATACTTACGATTACTTTACATATGCTCTGCTTATATAGATGGCTTTACAAATGACCCAATTAACACAATTTCTTGGTACAGTATGAATAAGGAAATTCCCTGCATGACTGATATAAAATAATAGCTCCATGAAAAATTATTTCAATATTGAAAGATTGTTTATATGGAAAAGAAAATAAATCGAGCACTATGACTTGACCTGTTTAATATTAGGCAAATAAAATATTAGACTGGGCCTCCCTGGTGGCGCAGTGGGTTAAGCAACGCACTATGAAGCAAATCGCAGCCACTGCAGCATGAGTTCGATCCCTGCTGCCAGCCAGGGAGGGGACCCACATGGCGCGGCAGACCTCTCCTGCTGTGCCCGCTGCTCCCCTCAGCAGTGTACTTCAGTTGATCTGCCTGTTCCGCTCCCTGCTCTCTGTGGTGAATCCTCTCACCCCCCCACACCTCTGGCCTGTACCCCAGTGCTTGTATGCATAAATAAATCTTTAAAAAAAATAAAAATAAAATAAAATATTAGACTTCCTAAATAGTATATGTCATTTTTAGAAGCATTATAAAAGTCTAAAAAATGAGAAAAAAACTTTAAAATTTCACTAAATAAAGTATTAATGTCAAGTGTAAAAATTTGATTCTCTCTCTCTCTAAATATATATATATATGCACTGCTGTAGAAATATACCTTTAATACCCTAATAGAAATATATTGCCATAAAACATACTAATCTGTCACTATGTAAAGTTTGAAAAAATTGGAGATTCTGACATCAATTTGATGACTTCATATAAAATACACTGAAAAAAGAACATCTCTCCCGCTCTTCTTGTCTGGTACCATATTCTTGAAATTTGACTTTGCACCTATATGTTTAGGTGTGTGTGTGTATGTGTTGTGCTTTGGTTTGTATGATTAGTATTTTTGTTTAGCTTGGTTTTTTAGAAAATGTAGTTTTTCTATGACAAAGCAATTTATAAAATCGTATCAAGATGTGTGAAACATTCATAGACATTGATTGAAACTGTTCAAGAATAATGTCAGACACTAGAGGGAGAATCTGTACTGAAACTTTAGAGAACACTGATGCATCAAACACTAAGTAGAGTCCTTTTCAAATGTTGCTTTCAGAAGGAAAGAGTTAGTATGGGGCAGCCATTCTGGGCCACTGTTCCTTATAGTACTTGGAATCATACAAACACTTTTTTAAAACATACTAGTCATCTCGAGACAATATGAGACAATGGGAAGAACCTTTGATTGAAAAACAGGATGCTGAACTTTTACTCAATTTGTGCCATGTTGGTTAATTAGTTATCCTCAGGAAAAACAAAGAGGTGTATTTTTCCCTTAACAAATAAATTACACATTAAGAAAAAAGAACACTGCTCTTATTAGAACCATATATAATTTTCACTAATCATTGGTAAGATTGGTGATAGTATAATGCACCTCTTAATTGCAAGTAGAAAATATTAAATATTAAAAGAGTATTTGAATGCCTACAATCATGAGCTTCCCTCTGAGACCCTCTGAATTTCTTAGTATTTGCCACGTGACATGGTAGCAGCTTCACTCATTAACTCATTCAATCTTAAACTCATTCTTTCATGTAACTAAAATTCTCACAGTGACCTACAAGGTAGCCTAGGATCTGTCCACGCTTTTCTGACTTGTCTCTGGTCCACGGATACTGGCCCATTAGGACATACTCCTGATTTATTATCTTTGGACTAGCTTTAATTTATTTATGTGTAGAAGAACTGGGCTGTAGGCCAGAAGTGCAGGTGTGTGAGAGAGGATTCACCAGAGATAGATTGGGGAATGGAACAGGCAGATCTACTGAAATAAAATGCTGAGGGGAGCAGTGGGCAAGACAGGAGAGGTCTGCTGCTCCATGTAGATCAGCTCCCTGGCTGGGGCTCAAACTCAGGCCATAGAGGTGATAGTGCTAAGACTTAACATCTAGGCCACCAGGGAGGCCCTCTAGCTATTTTCTTTTCTTGGGATTTCCCCCCTCCAAATATTTTTTAGGTTCATTTTTCCCCAGCTTCAAAGCTTTACTTAAATGTCACCTGAGTTAATACTGCTTCCTTTGCTTATTATGTGTATTGCTATTGTCTTCCCTCTCTATTTATGTAAACTTCATGAAAAGGGAGATCTTTGCCTGTAACATCTGGCCCACAGAAGTCACTCAAATATTTGTGGAATGTTTGCTGTTGCTAAATTGGTATTGAGTTTTTACTCTGTCTCAAGATTTGTGCTTAGCATTGGAAATAACATTAAGAATAAGACATAATCTCTAACACACAGGACTTTATGTGGCGTAATTCTCAGGCCATCACAGATTCTGATTCTCTAGATCTTGGGTGGAGCTTAGTGATTTGCATCTCTGGCAGACATACCACTGGTTTTAGTTGCGAGCTGTTCCCTCTGAGTCTTCCTGGCAGGCAAAATTGTCTCCTCGTTGATTCTTCGACATGTAATATAATTCATGAAACACACTATTTTTTTTAATAAGCACCCCCCTCAGTGATGAAAGGAACATTGTGATAAATAAGATTTACTTTCTGTCTTCCAGAGGCTTATAACATAGACAAAATTTCTACTGTGCAACTGCACATCTTTTTTTCAAAAACACTCCTCATATGATGAGAAATGAATGCTCTCATACAGAATAGTTAAATGATAAAACAAAAGTGTGTGAATGTGGAATTTCAGCGGTGGGGTGGGCGCACACATTAGATACATTCCACTAAGATTTACCCCGTTCCTCTCTTGACAGTCATATTTAAAAATTGGTATCAATGTATCTTTAGATATTACTGATGAAGTCAATAAATATAGTGCTTGGTATGTGTCGGAAAAAATGATGACTTTTTTGATAGCATCTCACATTTACGAGGGAACTGGAGCAGTACTGGTGATATTGCACATACAGTGGTCAGTGGACGGGCTGTTATTACTAAAGTCACAATACACACACACACACACACAGTTACCAGATTCACATCTCTCTAAGATAAATGTGCAGATTGACAGACAAGAAAAGCTCAAATTGTCACCAACTGAGAAATCATATTTCACCTCTTAGTATTAGACACCTCGGCCCGGAATTGCATTGTTTGGCTTCAAAGGGACATTGACTATAACTCGAAATGGGAAGGGTTTCATGTACATGGTAAAATTTTAGAATAATGTAACTTGTCATACTAGTGAATTCAGGATTTTATGATTGGAAATAATGGAAGTCTTATGACATAGCAGAGATTCATTTACAATGCGGTCGATGAACATAATTTGCCACCCAAAGACAAAGATCTCATAGAATAGTACTATAAAATAACTCTAAGACACAACAATTCTCAGACAGAAAGTTAAAGCAGATAAAAACTGTTTTTAGTGGACCTGGGGCTCTTCCTTTATGTATATCCTCACTCCACCCATTCTTTTCCTACTTCATCTCTCATTTCTCTCCCTTTCTTCTTACCATGTTTTCTGGAAAGCGATTGTGTCTACAAATTCTGTGTTGGTGCAAATTGTCAGTGAACTACTTTATACCAAGCCTATCTGGCATGATATCTATTTACCCTACACTGTATCTCTAATTATAGGCTCAGCGTGTTTTAATGAATTTCAACATCAGGGACTAAGAACAATGCAGGTTTTGAAGGATCTAGAGGAGTTGATTATTGAATAACTATTTGTGCCAGGCCCTGTGCTCAACATTTGGTATCAGTATCCAGTTTAGTCATCATAGAAATCTTATGAAGTGGGTCATATTATGCTAATTTTATGGGTGAGGAAAATGAGACTTACAGAGCTTTATTAACTTGGTGAAGTTCAATGCAGGTGGTTTTGAATTCAGAAACACACATTTCTGCCTTTCCAAATTCCTCATAGCCACAGAGACAGGTAAGTAGCTGACATATACTGATAGATGCTGGGAAAGAAAGCAAAAATTAAGGAGGAGGAAATAGTAAAGTACATGACTTGACTATGAATGTCTTAACTGGAGTTACGAAGCCAAAGCTACTAGACCATTTGTAAATATGATTCTCCATAAAATTGTCAAAAGAGCATTTAATGACATTTACTGTGTATTCAGTGCTTACCCTGGGCCCAGATCTTTTCATACCCTGCCTCTAATCTTGATAATGAGGCTTGCATTGTTATTACCATTTTGTCTTTTCAATTCATTGATTCCATCTTACTCCTTATTCCATATATTACACACTTTATTTCAACTGGTATGTGTGGGTTAGTATTTTTACTCTGTTCCTTTTTATAATCTCTTGTGATTTTTACATTGTTAATATCTTATTTCCTTCAACATATTTGCTTTTATTAAAGTTTTGATTGGTCTCTCTGCTTCAGATGACATATACCTTTAAGCTACTGGATTTCTTTCAGGCAGCCATATTCTGAGTTGTTTTCATCTGTGAGTACATGTACTTGACACTTAGTTACTGTGGCAGGTAAAATGTTTTGAGGAGTCCAATGGGTAGTACCACATAAAAGTTTCAGGATGAAAACTTCAGTCACTATTGATAACTCCTATTTACCATAGTCTATCACTTCAATATTATTAGTTTTTTTTTTAATTAAATGTTTTTACACTTAAAAACATTGCTGGTGAGGGTGAAGAGAATCTTGACTTTTCATATATTCCAAAAGGGAAAATAAATGTTATTTCACTGTGGTAGTTTCTTATCAAATTAAATGTACACTAATTTTTGACCCAGCAAGTCCTCTTTCAGTAATTTACCCAAGAGTATAGAAAACATATATCAAATAAATAGCTATATGCACATTTTAATGGAAGCTTCATTCATAATAGCACCAAACTAGAACTAAAACAGATGATCTTCAACCAGGAAATGGACAAACAATTGTGTATGGATAGGATAGAATGTTATTCAGAAATACAAAGAAATACATTACTAATATAACATGAAGGAATCTCACATGAATTAGCCACATGAAAAAAAGCCAAATCCTACGGCTGCATGCTGCATATTGCAGGTGTAGTTGATTCTTTTTTAAAAAGGTAAGGCTATGGTGTTTGCCAGGGATTGAGGGTGGAAAAAGGGACAGAATACAAAGGGTAGCATGAGAAATCTTTTAGGTAGATGAGTCAAAACTCATTAAAATGTACACCAAAAAGAGTGAATGCGTGTAAGTTAAAAGTAAACACAAAATTTTTAGAAAGTAAAATCTACCTTTTTTAGATAACTCTTTTTCACACAATAAAAGATGATTAAAAATATCTTGAAATATGTTGTGTTTAAAGTTTAAGAAATGGTACGAAGGTTTTGCCACAAAGTCACACCTGAACTATTTTTATTGGATTTTTAAAGAACGTTTAATAAACATTAGAGTGAAGAAAAATGTTTCCAGCCTTATTATTTTTTATGTTGTGCCAAATCTTCTGTGTGTTGGTGGGGGGAGAGGGTGTGTATGTGTGTGTGTGTTTGTGTGTGTGTTTTAAGACCACTTTGTACCTTAACTAATTCCTTTTGAAGAGAGAACATTCAGTGCCATTAGATTCCCCTTTTCCTTCAGCTTATTAAATTGGATGGAGATGAATGAATTCAACTGCAGGTGGCCACAAAAATACAACTAAATCTTGAGGTCAATTCCCACCCAGGGTTGACTGGACCTTTATTCAGTCACCGACGAAAATGCCAGAGTGAGCTAATGCTCATAAAGATGGGCCAGCGTACTCTAGCACAGGTGCCGGAACTACATTGCCCACTCGCCCATAAGCCACAGTATAACAAACGCTAGCCGCAGCGCGCCTCCTCAGGCATCGCCTGCCCCTCCTCCCCAGCAAGGTCAGATCTAGCCGTGGCTCCCTGGAGCTTATAGGCCCACGAACCTGCCTGACACGAGTCAGACAAGGGGCAGGTTTTTTATATGTGATTCCAGGGTGCTACATGGACCAATCGCTTTCAAGCTAAATAGACCCATCATGTTTCAGTCTCCAGCTGTTACTCAAATTTGAGTTAACTGTTTGTATTAAAAATGGAAAGCCAGCTGACTGGTGCTAAATGCTAAAAGTAAGAGCCCTCTTATTCTGCAACCAGGCTCCAAAGAGAGATGAAGGCTTCCTCAGACCACCTTAGAAGAGGATTCAGCAGGTTGCCTTTGAAAAGGGAGAAACATAGAGGAGATGCCTCAGTGGGAGTCACCAGATATCTCTAGACCTTTTCAGAGACCTGGCTGCTGCACCTCCCTCTACATTACCTGCAAGGAACACCCTTGGCCTTGGCCCTGTGTCTCAAAGAGCTGTATGTTGTTGGTGTAGGCCAACAGCTCACAATGAGCTGTCCACAGCCTCTGCTTCTTTGGCCCCACTTCCTAGTGTTGTTGAGTTCCTCTCTGGTCTGGCGTTTGACCCAGCCTTAAGATGGCTGCTGTGGGCTGCTGCAGGCTGCTGCAGTATCACCTTATTTCCCACGAATGACTTTTGGACACTGCAGACAGTATCTGGGGTGAGGAAGTCCCTTCTTGTTAAATAAACCCTGTTGTTGTTGGCCCCTGAGCTTGAGTAGTCTTGCAACTGTGTACATGGCTGAAAATCCACTGACAGTTACCTGTCCCCCACCTTGGGCACTGTCCCTTGGCATGGTTTCAGTCCTGTTTTAGTGTTATGAAATAATCCAAACAGAGAAATGTTGAAATCACATCTGTCCTTGTTAGTGTGCACAGCTGTCTGAATATATATTGAAACTCTTGATCCTTTTTTGTGGTAACTTGTTTGAAATTATGGATGAACAAATAACATATAGGTTTTTGAGTTCTAATAAATATAACAAAATGGCCATTCAAATCCAGAAAACAGATCCCTCCCACATCTCTCTAGCTCCATTACCCTCATTTCCTTGGTAATTATCTGATGCCCAGGAGATGTTCGAGAATAAATAAAACAAAACTTCCTAGGTCGACTAAATATATTACTTTCCATAGATTCATAATTTCTATATATTTTCTATTATATGGAAATATAAATTACATAGTCATTAGATCACAGGACATGAGAATAGAAACTAAATTAGTTATTAATATAAAAATGTACTGAACTAATACAAACCTTCTAAAATGCAATATTGGAGTTTTGCTGAGAATTCTGATTTTAACTGACTCAATTCTGAATTGTCTCATTCTCTGAGTCCTTCAATTTATATAAATATATTTTATAGACTCTGTGTTTTCTTTGCCTCCATTCATAATATCACCAACAGGTTAATCTTACAGGTTCTTTTTACAGAGTTAAACATGTTTTAAAGAAAATGACATAAGACTGAAATAAAGTACCATCACATCTTGGGGTCTTTATTTTACAATACTTCAACTTTACTTGCTAATAGAATCCTTGTTTCAACTTGGGTGGGAGGTGGAAAGAGAGAGAAAAAATATGCAGACTAAGAATAATAACTGAATTATTTATAAATGTCTATGTCTAAGTATTTCTTCTGTGGTGGTTATTTCTCAACATCCTGACTCACTCACTGTCTCTCCATTACTTGAGTTTCTCTCTTTGAGGGTGAGTTAGCTGATTGCTTGACATATTCCCAGTGCTGCAGAATTAAAGCTAAAGGTAAAAACAATAGCCACAGTACATCTTGGGACAAGTCCATTTTACTTTTTTAAATGTTGAATTTACTTATTTTCTCACATCATTGTTAATTTTGGATAGTATTTGGTGTCTTCCCTCTGGGGTAATCCCCGTAGTTCTCCCAACACCACAGCACCCATGAACCATCAGCACGGTCCCTTGTGCTTTTCCCTCTCCTGTTGTGACTCCTCCATTCTCTTCCCTGCTATACAGCTTGGGATAAGTCCGCATTAGGACAGAATGACTGCCATGACCATGAGACATTGTTAGTCATGGCCTTTGTCCCAGGGGAGCAGAGAGCTGCATTTGAATTAAAATCTTCAAACCATTGTCTGCATACTATGACTTGGAAAACTCTATCATTTTAATTTATAGGCTCAACTGGGAATAATTGGAATTGGCAACATGATACTTCATAAGTATAAGCATAATAATGCTGCTAGAAATAGTAATAATTTTAATAACTCTCCTTTCTTGAGGACTTATTATAAGAGATATTCACTAGCATAACATACTGCATTATATAATTTTCTCCAGAGTTTCAAGAGTCTGATATTAGAGTGAGGCCGTTTCCATTATTATATTCCTTAAAAGCAGTGACTTCCAGTGTGTGTGTGGTGTGATGCACTGAGGATGCGTGACCCTGTGCCTCTGAATCACTCTGCGTCATTGTAAACCAATGTTACCTCAGTAATAAAACACCATTAAAAATCCTCTAGATTAAGCACTCGTCCTCTTCATCTGTACTGGCCAAAAAATAGCAGAGCCAGCACATTTGTTGAATGAATTATAGCAGTTCTAAATTACTCAGTAGCCGATTTTGAAGATCGTGGGTGTTCTGGATATTTACTTCTTTTACTTGGCAATGTATAGATATTATTCTACCATGTACCTTTCATTGAGTCTGAAGGCTAAAAAGATGAATATAAATTCCATTTGTTTGGGAAACTAATAAAAAGTATGACTCTCCTGTACCGTGTACCTTGGGTATTCTTTTTTTTTGGCGGGCGGGGTGGAGGGGGGAGGTGAGGAAAGAGGGCAATTGAGATATAGAAAATTTGGAATTTTTGCTTCAGCTTTTAAATTTCAGAAATACTACCTTAAATATGGTTCAAAAATCATTTCTTGATTCAGTATTTAATATTATGGTCTGGTATATAAGGATGATTAAATTGTGGCCCTACCATCTGGCAAGGTGAATAATATAGTCTTGGGTAGGCACAAGGGTTTGAGGGTCATTTCTGCCCATCTGCTGTACTTAGAAATTTCCTTTTTAAGTTTCCCTTTTATAATGACATGAAAATGCATTTGTTACCTGACTTTTAGTCTTGATTTTTGAGTTCAGAGTGATTTTTCAGTGAAAATGATTCTATTTCTTTTTAGTTAAAACCTTTCCAACCAAGTTCTGCTCTCCTTCAGACTCCCAAACTATGTAAGAGATACCTTCCAGACCTCAAGTTACTCTCCTGTGATTGTACCTACCAAAATTTATTATTTATTAACCTGTTTTTCTATTTAGATATTAACTTGTTGAAGGAAGAATCACATTTTATATTTGTATTTTCAGTACAGAAGTTTCATAATAACCATTTGCTGAAAGAAATAAGGAATCAATAAGAAAACATGAAACACCGTGGATTATAAAAACCAGCAAAAGGAGAATATTGTTGATGTGAGCAGGCAAATTGGGGATATTGGTAAATGGTAATAGATGAAGGAGACATATTTTTGCTTTGACAAGCTCTTCGGAAAATATTTGCTAAGGGTGTAGCGTACTTTGAAAAGACTGTCATATACTTAGTCGAAGTATCAGTTGTTGGGGAACGGACTAATAGTCTGTGGTTAGGCTGAGTATAGTCATAACACATTAGAAAATGTATTGTAAGACACATAATGTGTTTATTTTCCTGCAAATTTGTTTAACAATTTTGATGGCAAGAATCTTACTGGCAATTCCTCAACTGATTGGAAGTATTGGACAATAGCATAGCTACATTTAATTATCATAAAAACAATCATGCAGTAAAAATAGTATCTACTATTATTGAGACTTTTCAACTGTATTTGGGCAGTTTTAGTTAAAACATAAAATATCAATATGAAATATATCTTTAAAACAAAGGAATTTTAAATTATTTGTTTTCAACAACAAAGGCAAATCAAGATAGGTTAGGTTACATTAATGAGAGGGCTTAGTAGTTATTTAAACTGTACCTTTTGCAAGTGTTTGACTTTATTTTAAATTCATTGATTTGTTACTGGGTAATTATAGAACCATTCTTGTATTAGTGCAATAATTAAAAGATCAAAGTGAAAAATTTTTAAAGGATACAACGAATATTGAATAAACACTTGTGTTCTTTTTGTCCTGGAGAAATTTAGTGAAAACTTAAGTTGCTTATAAGATAGTTATAAAATCAGGGGCCAATTCTTAAGTTAGTCTGAGTTTGAAAAGATTTTTGGAGTCTTACACTTTTGCGAACAAGAAATAAATCAACCCACTGAAGCTCAAAAAACAAAAGAGTAACAGAAAAGAGTTATATTGGAATGTTTCAAGTCTAGTGTCACTAAGAGCCAGACACTTATTCTTAGTGAAATAATACCATTCTTTGCTATCTTGCAGACATTTTCTTTGATTTTTCCCAAAGAAAACTCCAGAATATTTCATCAAATTTAATAGATATTTATGATGCTTTCTGGTAAAGACATTTGGAAGAAATTTTTCAACTATGTAGTCATTTGAAAGCTGCTAAGAGAAACAAAGACATAAGTATTGAAATTTCTAGTTTTATAGTGTTGGGAGTTGTAAGAATCTCTGCTAAACATATCATTTCTCAATCATCACTATCCATTGCTTCAAAGAGTTTCTTGTTAGTTCAACAGCAGTCTTTCTAGAAATGAAAAAGACTCCCAAGAAAGAATCTTATATTTTAACTTTATCATCTTCAGAATGGACATGTCTTTCACTTTGCACATTTGTTCAGTGTGTAAAACAATGGGAAGGCTGACACTGGGACAAAGGAATTACAAAAGTTGGTCTCAGAGATCCACTCGCTCCTTTAATAGAAAGGAGGTATGCATCTCAGAACCAGAAAAGATCAGTCTATGCTCCTTGTCAATTAGTCCACCAGGTAAGCAAATTAATAGCATTTGCTAGGAGGAATAAGTCAGATCAGCAGGAGGTATCTGTCTAATAATATTTCAATAAATCAATAATCTGGGAGGCATGACTCCCTAGGGTGTTTCACCTGCTCTACATATGGCATTCTGAACATGGAAATGTTCAAGATGGAAATAGCTTGTAAGTTAACTGACTAGCAGTGTGAAGAATCCCCTTAACCCTCATAGAGAACTGATCTGTTGCTTTTGTGTCCAACCTCGAAATGAAGAATTTATGGAGAGACACTGGACTCTCCAGGCCTTTCTGCTCCTGTTTAAGCCTCTTGATCGAGCCTCAGTATGGTCACAATTCTTGAAATTGTGAGGGAAAGTTGATAATGGTGACACCTCTGACTCTAACAAGGAGATTGACAATATATGGTTTACATCAGCTCCGATATAAAAAGTAATTCCCACACACTTACAATTTTGCTACTATTTTTCTTTGATTTGGTGATTTTTGGAGACATAATGAAATTATTTTCCCTTCGAAGGAATAACATGTTTAATTTTAACAAGCTTTTCCTTCAAAACTGAATTATAATTTGAAAGTAATCCTACCAACTCCAAAAATGTCCTTTGTTAGTGACCACAGAAGGGAGGTATAGTGTAGTTACAGGCATAATAATATCAGAAGAGATGATGTAAAAGGTCTTTCCATTTTTCCTCTTTATATGGACTATAGCAACAAATTCTCAGAACCTTTGTTGACTTTTTTCATTCTTTTTTTAAATAGCAAAATGTTTGTTTATCTCAAGTTCATGAGTTTGAGGATTTAATGTCCATTTTGTTTTAACTAGTTTCACCAGATTTTGTCTCAATATCTGCAGTCTACAGTATAAATGAAGCAAATATATTTTATTTTAAAAGTGAAGTGATTAATTTTTGGATGAATCAAGTGTCATTTTTTTCCCCATTTGATGTAGATTCATTAAACCATGTAGTTGTCTTGTGTGGACATCCCCTCTGCTGTTTTTTCATTCTCAATGAATTTTGAAGTTTCATTTTCTAATTGGAAGAGATTTATTTCTTTTCTTAGCCAAATTCACTTCAAATCATCTGGAACCAGTACTAGCCAATCAGCAATATCAAACTAACTTAAAATGTCATCACTGCCTCAAATCTTGGGTTTGTTCTTTATAAGCCTCTCTCTCTCCCTATGTATGTGTTTTCATCAGAAAGAACACGAAGCCAGAGTTTATAGCTAATTCTTGCCAACATTTTTTCTCTTTGTCATTGTCCATGCTTACAGAAGATGAATCATGTTGTTTGTTCATCCTGTTGTATGTTAATAATTCTTTGTTTTTAGTATAGCTATGTCAATACAATGTTGAAGGATATAACAATGTTGTAAAAATTACTAGTTCATTGGAACTCAGGAAAAATATTAAATAAATAATCCCAAGTTCTAATTTGACTTTATGAATACCCATTCTTTGAATCTTTGCAAAAACCAGTATGGTAGAAATATTTCTTCAGATGTGTCTTTTTTTGGCTTTGAGGGAAAATTATTTATTCTTTTTAGTCTTACTGTACAAAGTTTTCATTACTGGAAAATGCTGCAGAATGAAGGTATAATAGTAAAATGACTTTCCCAGACAAGTTAGAATGTTCATTATGAAACAATACATGTTTTACGGACACATTTTGAAAAATTAACCTCAATCTTTGAAGTACTGTGTGATCTAATAGGAAATATGGGTCCAAGGAGATCAACTTATACTTTACTCTCTGATGAATGAAATTTTCTTTTCTGAGTTATCTTTTTCTTGTTTGAAGTTCTAGATAGTTAATAAAAATCAAACATATTTGTAAATATCTGAAATCAGATTTGAAAAATATACAGTGAAATGCCAAGCTTTAGTGTTTCCTTGAAAATCAGCACCCAGACATCGAGAAATCGTTTATGCAACAACAAAATAATAAAATGGATATTTATGTAAAAGAAGGAATCAAATATGAAGATTAATGCCACAAAAAGTGACAAAGAATGGTTGTCTTTCAATGACAGAAGAAGTTTAAAATGCAGTGTTTGAGTTCCTTAATTGTTTTCATTAAGGATTTGACACATTCTAATTCTGTGCATCAAATAACGTGAATATTCATATCTTTCAGCCAATTTCTCTGATTTTTGCAGGAAGTTCCAAAGGATTTTACCTAATGTTATATATATTTATTATGACTACTGTCATGAAAAACATTAGTGGGAATTTTTCAAGTGTGGAGATACTTGAAAATTAAGATGAAACAAAGGCATGGGTAGAATTGAAATTCCTGGACGTACAGTGGATGGGCTTTTATGACTCACTGACAAATTTCTCTTGATAAACCAAGCAGTAGATGTACATTAAGAAAGGGAGAGAGAACAAATCCGAGAAATACATAGTAGCTGGACTCAACAAGACTTAGCCTTGGGGAACAGAGGAAGGATTTAATAGATGTTTACTTTCTGAGTTAGATGAGTAGATGAATCTTGCAATTGTCTGAGAAAACACTGAGTCCGTAGACAAGTCGAGGGCATGAAGGAGGTAATGACTGAAGCTGAAGTGCTTGTGGGGCTTCCAGGTAGAACAATACTCTAGACAGATGGGCCTAAGATCCCAGAATTTAGGAGCCAGGACTAGTCTACAGGTTTGGATTTGTTATTACTTAGAAATGCAGGAGCTGAAGTCAATTAAGTAGATGAGCCCATTAAGCAGTAAGAAGGGGAGCATGTTTGGGACCCTGAAGAAGAGCAATATTTATGGGGTGGAAAGTCAAGCTGTGCAAATAAAGATGTTATTTTATTCAATGCCGAAAGAAGAAATAGCGCAAACTGCTCAAGGGCCATGGAAGCCAAGAAGTTTGCCACAGAGCTGAATGGCACCTGAGGGTGCAGGATCATCAAAGGGCCATTGCTCTTTTAAGAACTCAGCTTCAAAGGGAAGGAAAGGGAATATTGAGTAAAAAAATAAAGTTTTATTCAGGGTAGGTTTGATTTTTTTTTTAGTTTGATTTTTTTTAATGGAAAAACTTTATCTTATTTATGATTATGAAGGAAGTATATATATATTCCTTGTAAATAATCCAAGAAGGTCTACATCAAAATGTGAAAGCCACTGATCAGCCCAACACCTTGCAAGAGTGCTACAATTACTAGAAACCATGCCTTTCTCTAGTATGTGATAGGTCTTTGAAGTTCTGGGGTAACAACAAAAGAAGCAGAGAGAGATTAGCACAAGGGGATATGCTGATATGGCCATCTTGCTATCAGATAGCAAGTAAGTGTGACTCAAGAAAAGGGAACTTTAACAAAGTCTTAAAAAGTACAATGGTAGATACAATGCTTTATTCACCACCTCTCAGAAACTTTTGTGTCCATCACCCTAAAAATCAATGACCAGAAGACCAGTTAGAAACATTATCCTGGGGTCTTATGTCCATCTTTGGATGTTTAAGACTTAAGTCTGGATTGGTATTGAAATTTGTTCCTACATGAGACATAACAGAAATAACCGGCACACTGAAAGCTCTTTGTTAGGCCAAAGATACACAAACCCAACAAACAGAAACAAAGGGAATGTCCTATAAAACAAGTCTGAATTTAATAACAAAGAAGCATCAAGCCCAGACTGAGACATAGTCTACAAAATAACTGGGCAGTATTCTGCAAATATGTAAGTCCTAAAAGACTAGGAAAGATTTTGGACCTGTTCCTAAGATTTAAATAGTCATGATATCTAAGTAATAATAAAACCAAGGATTTTCTTTGACTGTAAGAACGTTACTGGAGCAAATAAAGATATCTGAATGAGGTCTGTAGATTAGAAAATAAAAGTGGAGGTGCTAATTTCCTGACTTGGGGAATTACGCTGTGGTTGCATGAGCCTTTTTATCTCAGGTTTGCTGTGATCACTCTGCGGATGTAGGATAGACCCTCCCCCAGAATTTGGCACTGTCGTTGAGGTTGATGATGCCGCCAGACATACCTAAAGAGGGCAGAAGTAGTGGCACACGGTTGTTTGCTGCATCTTCAGAAAGCGGGACAACCTTCTCAAACTGCAATGAACTTCCCAAACCATGAAGAGAGCAAAGAGAGGGTTTTCGCTATGGTTAGCAGGTAGGGCCAGAATGAGGGAGCCCTCATCCTGGCCGGGCCTTGCATGGTTTGAACCTCTTGAAGTTCTCAAAGAAAAGAACTTCAGCCTTGCTTCTCAGCTTGGTCAGAGGTCAAGAGGACAGGGGAAGTTTAAAGAGTTGCCAACCATCAAACATCAGAAAATAGTCAGATTCTTTATCACTGGGGTAAAAGGATATTATATCTGCGGTTTACTCTCAAACAGATCAGAGAAAGAGACTGGTACTTGTTTATATATGGAGAATTTAACGTGAAATTGCTATTGATTTTAAATTTCATTTTCTTCCGTAAAGGACAAAAACAATGCATATATTGAGGTAGCAATTATTAACTAGAATAGTCTAGCCAAATGAAATATTACATAGCTTTTACATTTAAAAATTTGAAATAAGTGTGGATTCTCACACTTATTTTATTTATAGCTTATATTTTCAGAGAAATTTTTAAACCTCCTTAAGCTTCCTGTAGTTACATTCCCACGGGTGTGGTTAGAGCACAATATTGAATTTTTAGAATCAGAGCTGCTAAAAATTAATTAATTCTAATTGAAGTTCAAGCTCATCTTTTTCACACAATGCAAATGGCACTTTTCCCTGATTTTAATGTTTTTAGTGTACTTAATCTTCACTGAAAGATATATCATTATATCTGGTTTTACATTAGAATAATGATCTTAGAGAGTGACAGAGCAGAGTGTTGAGAGATAAAATGTGGAGGCCAAACACTTTTGTGGTGAGCAAATTACTAGTTGGACGTGTGGGCAGAATTATGGTATCTAGAATGCACATATCCCCTAATTATCACACAATTCCTAGTTGGAAGTGTATGAGGATGTAGATCCAGTTTCAACTGAAGAAATTTGTCATGAGCTGTAATGAGAAATGGAGATACCAGCGTGGAATACCGCACATTCGAGCACCTTCTCAGGCAGGAGTTGGGGGAAGTGACCGGCACCTGTCTTCCCCAAACTTGTTTCTGCCTCCACTTGTGTCCTGCTGCAGAGGGATTTTATTTGCACATTCAAAATTTTTTCTGGTTGTATTTTGACAGGTTCTATAGAAAAAAGCCACAGAATTCAGTCTCCTTCCAATCTTTGCTCTGAACGTTCACTGAAAATTCCCCTGGGATAATCATTTGGAAGATCAAAAGATGATTCTACTCTGCTATGTAAAATACACTTAAACAACACTTAATGATATTTTGGTCAAGAATGGGCCACAAATATCATGATGGTCTCAACAGATCATCCGTGCAGCTAGGTCTATAGTGGGTTGTACTATCCAGGTTTGTGTAATTACCTTTGTGAAGTTCACACGATGAAAGATCACCTAACAACACATTTCTGAGGACATCTTCTCATCATTCAACAGTAAGCTGTGGACTGTAAAAGAAGATATGTATTTTTTTAAGATTTTTTTTTATTTATACAAGAACTGGGGTGCAGGTCAGAAGTGTGGGGGGTGAGAGGATCCACCAGAAACAGACTGGGGAACAGAACAGGCAGACTGACTGAAACACACTGCTGAGGGAAGCAGCAGGCGAGGCAGGAGAGGTCTGCTGCACCATGTGGGTCCCCTCCCTAGCCGGTGGCAGGGATTGTACTCGTGCTGCAGTGGTTGTGGTTTGCTTCATAGTGTGTTGCTTAACCCACTGCCCTGCCAGGGCAGGCATGGAAGAAGACATGTATTCTTACATTGCTTTGGAACAAGTAAACTTTTCAGTCTGAAATCCTGGAGTGCCATATTTAAATTGTGGAATTTGAAGTTGCTTTTCTAAATTTAATTTTAAAGGTGTCTCTTTTGTCTTTGACATGGGTAATTCAGTCATAATTTAGGTCCTATCAGCAAGTGTCTATCCTCTTCTCAGAGTTTTGTGTGTGTGGCACAAGCATGTGAAATCATAAATGTAACAGGGAAGCAAGGGATTGACAGATTTCCATTAAAAATAGCTTATGGCTATCATTTATTAAACTCTTGTTGTGACTGTATCATCTAATTTGATTCTCACTTGATATTTGCTTTCTTCCTGTCCTCTGAAACATGAGACTGGCATATGTGAGATCATCCATTCTATAGTTAGAAATCTCCAGATTTACTCTAACTATGCTACTGACCACCCCTCATAATCTATGCTAAGGGATAAAGGAAAAATATTAGCTTTGCACAACCCCTCAAAACTCCCCTAACCAAGATTTTAAAGGTCCTACTCATATTTTTCAATATTCCATGAAGTGAAAAGAAAATTATGAGTATTATAAAATTGTGCTTTAAAAAAAATAAAAAAGGCACTAAAGATTTAGTGTCCCCTCATACTAACTGATGTTTAATTTTGTAATTGGATTGCTCATATTCATTAATGCCATTTTACCTGTACCTAAATATATTCAGTATTTACTTCTACCTCATTCATTTATTCACACATTCAATATATATTTATTGAGTACTTACTATATTCCTAACAGTTTTAGATGCAGGGGATTCATATATATGCACGTATAGATAGATATCTATATACAGAAGTCATATATGCCTATATAGTTATATACTGAAAGTTATATACAGAAAGCGATATGCATACATATGCGATGTAAAATAATAAAAGATCTCATTATAGGATTATCTAACAAAAAATAGTAAAATGGCTAGTAAAAAAATTAAAAAGGTAATAAAATTAAAAGAAAAGTGTTTGTGTGTGTATACATACATATATATATATATATATATATATGTGTGTATACACACACACACATTTATATTGGGTAAAGTTGTTCTCAGAAGAGGCCAAAAGGAAAAGGAGATGGATAGAAATATTTTAAATATATGAAAAGCACTTGGACACAAAAACTTCAGAGATGAAGGGAATTTGTTTTTTATTACATCCAAATTCAGCTGAAAATATAGGGTTCTCTTTTCTTTGGTACATAAATTACTTGATTAAATCATTTAATTGCACCTCTGTAAAGTGAGGAAGATGAATGTAGAGAGGAACAAACTATGATAGATAAAAGAACAATTGGAAAATAGAAGAAATGCATACATAATGATCCAGAAAAGGAGCAATGGAAAGTAGATGATTCATTAAATTATTTTCAATACCAGCCAAAAGTCAATTACCTTTATTAGCTAGAAATATTTTGGTCAGACAGGATTAAATAGCTTTCAACAGTACCTAGAACATTGTGGGTTCTCAATAATATTTGCTGAATAAGGAAATGATTGAATGAGTGCATTTTACACTTATTCATTTCTTCAATCAATGTCTGTTGGGCATCTATTTTTTCCAGACAAAACAAGTTATAAACTGATGATATGGGGTTTACAGTCTAGTAAAGGAAAATTTACAATAAATTTAAAATATAAATTAATCATAAAGTATGTTACATGGTTATAAGAGAGTATATCTTAAAAGATCCTTATCAAAATAAAAAAGTGCTTTATGTAAGGTAATGGATGTTAAATAAATTTATTTATTGTAGTGATTTTTTCCTTAAAATATACAAATATTAAATCATTATGTTTTACACTTGAGATCAATATTATGTTCTATGTCAATAATGCCTTAATGTGTGTGTGTGTTTGTGTGTGTGTGTGTGTGTGAGAGAGAGAGAGACAGAGAGAGAGAGAGAGAGAGAGATGGACTGTTTGTGGAAGAATTTGTAATTTTCAGTAGGCAGGTCAGAAAAGATTTTAAGAAGCATTCAAGGGAGTCAGAGAATGACTAAAGCTGAATGAGCAACAGCAGCAGGAGATGCTATAGAGAGAGGAGATGAAATCAGAGAAAAGACCAGATCACAGAGATTTTAATGCATTAAATTGATTATTGCTTTTATTCAATGTAATGGCACTCCATTGGAAGGTTTTGTGCAGAGACGGATATGATTTTATTTGGCTTAACAGACTCTGGCTGCTGCACTGGGAATAAAAATGTAAAAAGCAGAAGCAAGAAAACGACCAATAAAGAGACTTGTCTGCATGATGGAGGCAGAAAGAAGTTAACAGATCTCATGCATGTTTTCAAATAAAGACTGTTGTATTTGCTGGCATGCTGAATTTAGGATGTGAGAGAAAGAGCAATTCCAGGATTTTGTTTTGGGTTATCACTGCAGTGTGGATTGCCTTTGCCTGAGCAGATTTGGGTGAGTGGAATCAGGGACTTTGAAATTCTAAATTTTAAGATGCCACTAGACATCTGAGTAGAGATGAGTGGAAGACATTTGGGTATGTGTGTCTGCAGTTCTGGGGAGATGTCTGGGCTGAAGCTTCACATATGTGAGTCATCGTGGCATTTAAAGTCACTAGACTGAAAGATTTGACTATTGATAGGTTAGAGAAGATCGGAGACCTAACTTTTTGGGCACTCTAAACTTGAGTAACCTTGGTAGTGTGGAGAAATAAGCAAACGAGACAAAGAATTAAAAGCCAGTGAGGTAAAGGAAAACCCGGCAGACTGATGCTCTGAAAGCCAAGTGAAACAAATGTTTTCCATTCACCCATTTGGGATTTGCAGGAGTTACAAACTTGGAACTTACTTGTTCTTCCAACGATTATGAACTATTATTTTGAACTGGCATGGTGCTAGTCACCGGAGATGGGGATGAATAAGACTTGAACCACTCCCCAGTCAATGAAAAAAAAGCTAT
This sequence comes from Galemys pyrenaicus, assembly GCA_019455555.1. Lineage (NCBI taxonomy): Eukaryota > Metazoa > Chordata > Mammalia > Eulipotyphla > Talpidae > Galemys > Galemys pyrenaicus. The sequence continues at coordinate 1,403,651 of JAGFMF010011752.1, forward strand.
GGATGAGCTGTTATAGTGCAGTGGAGAAAATTCTGCAGATTTTTCTTGAAGGTCAGCCAAGGGGCCTTTACACCAAATGAGTAGAATAGAGACCTTGAATCAAGAGAAGGGTTTAGCCTAGTGAAGAAAATAGAATTAGTTTTCTTTCTTATATGTTTGTCTCTGTTACTTTGCTGAATTTACTTTCTTTTGTTCTATTTCGTTGATGATCTTTTTTTTTCTCTGAATTTTAATATTTCACTGTATACCTTGGCTATTTTGTTCCATTCAAACAGAATACATGACTCTTTTGGGTTATTTTAACTACCATATAGTCTTTATATTGACCATTTTTGGATACCTAAAAAAACTATTTTCATGTTCTCTTTTAAACTTGTCTTTTTAAAATACTTCTTCCTCAGAATCTCTCTTCTAGTCTAGTTCGCAGCTATGGTACAAAAAAAAGATAGTTTTAATTCTAAATCTTTAAGAGTTCAAATTTCTTACATCCCAAGATATAGTGATTTCTGTGACTATGTTAAGGGAACAAACTCCAAAAGTTTGAAAATAGAAGCAATATCAGTGGAGAAAATATAAAAAAATCAGTTTGCTCTTTTCACATTCATTTTGTCAAAATCAACCATTAGCCACCTGTCAGACTGTACTTCAGACAAATCTATGATCTGTATATTTGGAAAACATATCTCACTCAACTCTAACATTCCCTGTAATTTTGTTAGGTTTGTCTTTGCTTTTTATCTTATTTTATTTAATATAATTTGCAGAGAAACTTACACCAGTAGGTGGCATTTGGACTCAGGAACAATATCAAATCCATTTTGACCCAGGAAACTGTCCACTTTTCACCATTCAATTTCCTCATTTTTAACAGAACTTACCAAGACACTCAATATGTGACTAGTGATGCTGAGGCTTTTGTTACAGTCCAATAAGTATTAGCATATCTTGCAAGAGGGGCAAAAAGTTTTATAATAGCTCCTCACAGAAATAACTAACTTATTTTTGATGTCCTTCTACACAATTTCATTTTCAATAGGAAGATGGAAAAAGGATGATCTAACATTCGAAATTAAAAAATATGCAAGCTGTTTGAATATGATTTTATGTGAAGCAATTGAAATTGAAGAGATCTGTTAGTCAACTATACAAAAGAACATAACACTAAAATTCTAAAGTTGTTGTGCAACAAGGTTTGTTTATATATTAAAATTCTCTCCAAAGATATATAACAAATAACTCATTTGTGAAGTTGTCTATGTTCTCTCAAGATTAAAGAAAATTACAGAGAGTTACAACAATGGTATTTAGAAATGCCTGGGATGACTAAAAGAAGATAAATGCAGCTGAGAGTGTTAGTTCATGTGTATATAAATTAGGCTAGTAAATCAAATCTATTGCATGAATGTTCTTTAAGCAATGCAACCATAAAAATATAATTTTACTCACTATAACATTTTACAGAGAACAACAAAATAGTGACGCTGAGCCAATCGACCTGTTGTTTAACAGAGTTATTTTAGTGCACAAGAGAAGGCACTTGATTTATTGTAAAATCACTGCATAAATTGAGGTGTAGATTTTAAAACTCCTTCCACATACCAACATGTTACTCTGAGTTAATTTACCAAAATCCATATAAACTAGTTCTTTGGAGAGGCATTCAGGGTAGGAAAATCACCTCTGGCCTTTCACAGGTAAAATTCCAATTCATTCTGCTTTTTTCTGGGGGGGAACATGGTTGCAGAAAGACTGTACTGTACTGTACTATACTACACTATACTATACATATTTCATTATAAGTACTGATTGTAATTTATTTTATAGTTTACAGACTGTTATGAAATATTAATAATTAGAGATAGAATTAACTTATAAAGTAGTCTATCTGGTCATGGTTTTAGATTAGTTCATCTATAACACTTCAATGTTAGTTAGGACTCCTTTGGTTGTATCTACTGAAGACAATTTAATCCAAAGGAAGAATTGATTAGATTTCTAAGTTGTAGGGGCCATTTGTGGTATAAATATGGAAATGTCTCTTTTATTACTTAGTTAAATTCTCGGGCCATCTTTTACTCACATTAACAGGAAGTCTGTTCTCTCTCCCTGAAGGAGTCTCTACCCTGTGAGTTGGGGCTTCACTATCCAAAGTGGTCAGACCTGCTTGCAAATGCCCAGCAGAGGGAGAGCTGGGGATTTCTGCATCATGTCCCCAGTGTCCCAGCTGAAAAGCGAAGCTGACAACCTGTATCTGTCTCAGCTGCACTGCCCTTGGTGACCAGCTCCTGCTCCTGCTACAAACACAACTGGTCTCAAACACAACTGGTCTCAAACACAACTGGTCAACAGGGTCATCCTGCCAGCAGGTATTTTTCTAGACTTGGGAATTTAGTGATGAAATTATTGTAGTACTTACACACTTTGATTTGCAGTGATGCACATTTGAACTTTATATAAGTAAATAATACAATGTTATTTCAAAACATATTTTGTAAGTTATGTTTCTATAACAGCCATTGCTGCACAGAAAGCCACGTGGCTGGAATGTATGGGTCTCAGGGAGCACTCAGCCTCACAACATGTGTGCCAGAGTGTCATTCCTGGTGAACTCAAAACCCTGGAACTGCTCCCCAGCAGTATTATAGACCTTTTCTTCCTTCCTTGTGGTTTCTGTTTTGTGGTTTTTGGAATTCTTTCCTGTCAGCAGACTCATGGAGGTACATTACAGCCTATCAGAAGAGTTATAATAACGTTCAACTTAAAAAAGGAAAGTAACTGCAGTCTCAACCTCTTTCTTCCAAGGAAATCTTGCCTTTTCGACCTGCTTTTAGTGAGTACCTTGATTCAAGTAGTAAGGGAGAGCATCTAAATTGGGCAGTCTTGATTAGAACACAGGATTTTGTCCTTTTCTTAAAACTATGGGTGTATTGTCATCATCTTTTTCATAAATAAGAGGAATACTAAAGTATTTTGGAAAAACTCAGAAAAAAAAATCTACCAAGTGACTTTCTATATGACTTTGTGTCTACGTAGACAAAGGTTATTGTCTGGCATTTCTCATTTAAAAGCAAACAAATCAGTAGAAAGATAGCAATGATAAAAAATTAAAGCTGGAAAAAAAGATATTGAAATCAAAAGAGCCCAAAAGATTGGTTCTTTGAAATAATAAATAGACCAACTTCTAGCTAGGCTCATTAAGAAAAAGATTGGCAGAAAACTCTAATAATTAGAACCAGAAATGAAAGAGAAATTACTACAGACATCTCAGAAAAACAAAGGATCATAAGAATTTACTATGAACATCTATATGCCAGTTGGTTCAATAACAAAAGAAATTGACAAATTCTTAGAAATATACAACCTTCTGAGACTCAATCAGAAAGAAATTAAAAACCTGAACAGACCAATTACAAGCAAGGCAATTGCAACAGTTATCAAAAGTCTTTCAAAAAACAGAATCTTAGGACCAGCTGGTTTCACTAATAAGTTTTACCAGAACTTCAAAGATGAAATATCTATCCTTCTCAAACACTTCTTAGAAAACTGAGGGAGATGAAATTCTTCCAAATGCATTTCATGTGGTCAACATTACTCTGATTCCAAAAGGAAAGACATCATGATAAAAAGACTATAGAGTAATGACCCTAATGAACATAGATGCAAAAATCCTTAACAAAATATTAGCATGACAAATTCAGTAGTACATTAAATGGATCATACATCATGACCAAGTGGGACTGATCCCAAGGACTATGGATGTCTCAACATCCTACAATTACACAATGTCATTCACCACATCAACAAAGAAAATAAAAATCATATGATCTCACCCCTAAGTTCATTGCACTACTGTTTACAATTGCTAAGTATGGAAACAATGTAAGATCCTAAGGAATGATGATTGGTTTAAGAAGATGTGGTGTATAGACACAATGAGATACATTGCAGCTATAAAAAAAGATGAAGTCTTGCCATTTACAACATGGGCAGAACTGGAAGGGATTATGTTAAAAAAATAAGTCAGAAGGAGAAAGATAAATACTCATGATTTCACTTATATGTGGAAAACAAAGAAACAAACAAGCCAGATAAAACCAAACCAGTAACAAACTCAGAAATATGAAGCTACAAAATGGTGCATAACAAAATGTGGAGAGGGCCGAATGAACTATGGTAGACAAATGTGGGCGCCCCAGTGTTGGGTGTGGTGTGGTAGCATACATCTGAAGAGGTGTGATCCTATACTTCTGAGTCATATACAGTGTTGTAAATCAATGTTACCTAGTTAAAGAAATACTAAAAGAAAAATATTTCATTAAATACAAGTTCTTCAGAATGGTGGAAAACCCATTATATTGTGCTTAGTTTATTACCTGTGATAACTATGTAATATTTTTAGTATTGCAAACTCTTTGGGGATGGAAAAATCTACAGAAGATTGACATTGATTTCACAATTATTGGCAGTACTGACTGATAGCATTTACATTAACATGATTAAAGTGAAAGTAGCATTTTAAAATTGAAATTAATTTATGTATAGAATTATTAATGATACAATGGAGAAATTATACACTAATGATAAAAATATTAATGTGACACTTTTGAACTCATAATACATGATTTAATGGTGGGCAAGGTGATGCTCACCATCCAGAAAATCATCTGAGAAACATTATGTGCATGATAATAGGGATTTTCATTTAGCAGAAACCAAAGCTAAATTTGAAAGCATTATGGCAAAGCCTTTATGAATAATATAAGCAATGATTATAAACAATATTACACATTATTTAGGGGGTGAGATTTGAAACCAGAATTCTATAGAAGGGTTTTATATATATTTACTAATAACTAAATAAATTTAATAAATTAGATAAAAAGAATAAATGTAAGAATAAATAAAATTTATTTATTCTAACAACAAAATTAAGAGCCTTGGGTTTGAAGTGTCTTCATTTCAAAATATGAAAGACATAATGATTTGTTACATAAGAATTTTGAAAAAAATCTATAAAATTCTAAATTTCTTGCTTTGTAACAAACAAGGAAACAAAAAACTTATTTACTATCAGTTAGGGTCTTTTCATTTTTAACCTTATCCAAGGGCAATGTAGTTACTACTCTCTGTCTTCAATGAAATATTTAAAAAGCCTGAAAATACATTTAACTATTGAAACCAGGCACCACCCACAATGACATATTTAAGTGCCTAGTACGAAGCTGTTAAAACTCTGTCAGAGGTAGTACGTCCTTTTAGGAAACGCTTGGTGATACTGATAAAGATATAAAGCGTACAACACAAGCCAAACTATTTTAAAACTATCTTTTACTAGATTTATTTTTAATTACTAACCTGGTTCAATGTTTTCATTGAAATGATACATAAACCAAAATTCATCATCAAAGTGATTCTGATTATTTGAAAAGAAGTGATAGTTTTGGGCTTCCCTGGTGGCGCAGCAGGTTGAGCGCCGCACTGTGAAGTATCCGCTGCATAGCAGTGGAGTTTGATCCCCGGCCAGAGAGGGGACCCACATGGCCCAGCAGACCTCTCCTGCTTCACCCGCTGCTCCCCTCAGCAGTGTGTTTCAGTCGATCTGCCTGTTCTGTTCCTCACTCTGTCTCTGGTGAATTCTCTCACCTCCTGCAACTGGAGCCTGTACCCCAGCTCTCATATGCATAAATAAAAGTAAATCTTAAAAAATAAAAAAGGTGATAGTTTTAACAAAACCTAGTAACACTGATGCCAAATAAATTGTGTCTTTACATTTTTGTCAATGTCAATGCCTGACAAACAAATAAAATTTTATTTTATTTTTCTATTTTCCAGCATAGAAAACACTAGACAAAGGGAAATTATTAAGACCTTAACCGCTATCAGTTCACAATTCAAGACTAAATTGCAAAATCAACTTCTCTTTTAAAATTTTGTAAGCAATATCGTTTTGAAAATTTACTTATGACTGTTAAAAATGCTGTGATTTTTAATATCTTATGACATTTAATTTGAATAATTATGATGAAATAATCATGAAAAAATAACTGCAACAGAATGAGTGCTCTGCTGTTATTTCTGCCAGACAGGGTAGTGAAGATCTGATTGAACACAAAGGGATTAGGTCTGTAGGAAGAGGTTTTTGGGTTAGCTGTCAAAGAACAACTCTGAGGATTTCCTCAGATAGAAGAAAACAAAAAACTAGGCCAGAACTTATCAGAGCAAGAGTCACAAAGTTTCACTAGGAAAAGTGACTGTTTGGTTTACATAAAACTTTTGCCTGTGAGTTCAGAAATGGTTGGTTGTAGTGGAGTTTGGTATAGGCCAGTTGTTGAACCTCAGATCCCTCTGTAGATTTTTAAAGAACAATGCGACAAGAAATACTGCTAAATCTATTAATTGTTTCTATACAGAAATAGCAACTGAGCATTGAAGCAGTCATAAGGACCTTTATTTCCTATGACAGCAATACATATAATTATTTTGTAATAAATTATATCTTATAACTCTGAGTTATTAATTATTGTGATTAAAATTATAATTTTCATGATTTTATATTTACTACTCCAGTTTGTATAGCTTACACATGACATTTATATTTAGTCTACTCATTATTAATATATATTAGAACACACTAGCTTTAAAAAATCTTTTAAATTCAAGGAAACCTTTCTTCATATTTTATTTTTTTACATTAAGGTTACATTGATTTATAACACTGTATATGAACCAGAAATATAAAATCTCACTCTTCAGATGTATGCTACCACATCACATCCACCACCAAGATATACATAATCCATTGTACCTCCCAATTATAATATGTGCCATTCTTACTGGTGTAAAGCGGTATCTCATTGTGGTTTTGATTTGCAGTTCCCTGATTATGAGAGATGTTGAACATTTTTTCATGAACCTGTTAGCCATCTGCGTCTCCTCTTTGGAGAAGTGTCTTTTAAGTTCATCAGCCCAATTTTTGACTTGATTGATTACTTTGTTTTACTTGAGTCTGTGAGTTCTTTGTATACCTTTGTGATCAATCCCTTATCAGGTGGTATGGAGAGCAAAAAAATTTTCCCAATCAGTGGGGTGTCTCTTTGTTTTAGTTAATGTTTCTTTTGCAGTACATAGCTTTTTAATTTGATTTAGTCCCAGCTGTTTATCTTCGCTTTCTTTTTTTTTTGCTTTGGGGATGCGTCTTTAATGATATTACTGAGATGTATGTCTTGTAAAGTTTTGTCTATGTTTTCTTCTATATACTTTATGGTTTCAGGTCTTATGTCCAGTTCTTTTATCCATTTTGAGTTGATTTTTGTACATGGTGTGAGGTAGTGGTCTGGTTTCATTTTTTTTAATGTGACTGACAAGTTTTGCCAGCACTATTTATTGAATTAGCTGTCCTTGTTCTAGTGCATATTCTTGCTCCTTTGTCAAAGATCAGGTGTCCATAAATGTGTGGTGTTATTTCTGGGCTTTCTATTGGTTCCATTGTCTGTGTGTCTGTCTTTGTTCCAGTACCATGTGGTTTTAATTATTATGGCTTTGTAGTAAAGTTTAAAGTCTGGAAGTGTGATACCTCCATTTCTCTTCTTTTTAGTCAGGAGAGCTTTGGATAGGTTTTTTTGTGGCTCCATATGAATTTCATCAATATTTGTTCTATTTTCTTGAAGAATGTCATTGAGATTGTTATTGGAATAGCACTGACTCTGCAAATTGCTTTTGGTAGGATGACCATTTTGATAATGTTGAATTCTTCTAATACATGGACAGGGGATGTCTTTCCATTTCTTTATGTCTTCTTTTATTTCTTTTAACAATGTTTTATAATTTTTTCTAAATAGGTCTTTCACTTCTTTTGTTAGGTTTACTCCCAAGTATTTGAATTTTTTGGTTTCAATTGTATATGGGATAGTTTTCTTGATTTCTTCTTCTTCGGATTGATTGTTTGTATATAGGAAGGCTACTGACTTTTGTGCCCTAAAGTACTATTTCTATTACAACTTGCATTTTCAGCTCTAATAAGAGCTGTGCCAAGCAATTCAGAAAAACTCCTGTAAGGTAATTTTAAGGCTAAATCATCTAAGAGAACTTTCTTAGATGATAGAAATAGTCTATTATCTATATATCTATCAACCTATTCTATCAAATATCTATCAAGCCTTCTTTTTTTTCTTTTTTTTATTAAAATATTTTAAAATTTACATATACTTGCCATTAATTGTAATCCCCATGTATTCCCCATCACCATCTCACAGTGCACCATCACCTCAGTCCCTCGTGCTCCCATCTTCCCTCAACCCTCCTCCTCCCCTCCCCACCAGGTGTCCCCAGTCTGTCCTTGTCTCCTCATTTTTATCAAGGCTTCTTTTATCCATAATCTTTCAGAATGCACGGAACCAATACCTCAGTTAGTGGGTTCTTATGAGACACTAATTTTGGCTGGAATCCCTATGTCTGACTCCCCCTATGTCTGACTCCCAAGGGTAGGGGGGGCAGTGAAGGGAGGGAGGGAAGTACAATAATACTGAATGACATCTTAAACCCCATGCCACCTCAGTGAAAAACAATAGGGTGACTCATTAAAACTCAGTATGCTTCAGTTTTGTGTAAGAGGACTTCACCATGGGGGAAGGAAGGATTACTACTGTAGGTCTTTTTCATTGTTAAGGATCTAACATAGTGACTCACGCATAGCAATTGTCAAATATTTGTGGATTACCAGAGGCAGGTAGAACATCTCTTCTCCATAGTTTTAATCTTTTTGATTTAGTGAACGGAAATCTACACACGGGTAGCAATGCTAATAAATGTAGGAGACAAAAGTATGGAGAGAAGGGAGAGGTGGGCACACCTGGGGAATGGCATTGGTTCTTATGGCAATAAGATTCTAGTCTAAAGTGGCAAATTCATATTCACCCATCACCAATTTGAAAAACATAAGTAAACTAAGTCTCACTAAATGAGTGATTTGAAAAGAGACTGTAAACTTTTAAATAAACACTTCATCAAATGAAAGTTAATATTTCCTATGTAAATGTTCAAAAGCAAGTTGTGGTTTATCCAAATTCTAGTTCATTTATATTGTCCCAGATGTTTTGTCTTACTATTTAATTATCAAAAGGCCTATAAAGGGATGGACAGTGATTTAACTTGCCCTGCTAAGTCATCAGTGTTGGAAAAAACTCTAGAATGCACATCTACCTTGTTTTGCCTTTACAAACACAAACACATCCACACCATGAATACACACATCTTCAACGGAATCTGACAGAAGATGTCATAAGTCTTGATATTTGGAGACTATTCTGAGTTTCAGCGCATTCCAACTAGCTAAACCACAGATATCCAAGCCTATCTACCACCTCCCCCCCACCCACGCATACACAAGTACACACACAACAAGAAGTCCAGACTAGAGGTTTGCATTTGCAACCTATGTAAAGTGTTTAATGTGTTTGAGAGGACAGCAGAACAATGAAACTCTTTCTGACCCTCTCTAGAAGGAAACAGAGAACTGTAGAGTGAATGAAAAAACATGGTTTTCTCAGAGTTTCTCAGACTGGTTTTGCCATGACCTTCCAGCACAGGTGTCCTAGTAGATAATATGTAGCCTTGAGATGTAGTCTGCATGTGTGGAGAGCAGTAAATAATATGTAGCCTTGATGTATAGCTCATGTGCACAAAAACATTCTTATGTAATCTAGGCATAAATTTTGCCCTATGCTGGCTTTGTCTATAAATCATATAATAATGACACTAAAGGCAAATGATCACAGATCAACACAGCAGTTATAACAATAATGAAAAGGTTTAAAATTTTACAAGAATTACCAAAAAGTGACACAGTTACAGTAAGTTGGAAGTGAGCACCTACTTCTGGAAAACTTACTCAACTTATGTGAACATAGGTTCCCACAAACTTCAATTTGTAAAAAGCTGTAATATCTCCAGTGCACAATAATGCAAAACATAATAACTTGAAGTATGCTTGGATAAAATGCTGCAGTATTTGTTTATAACCTACTAACCTACATACATCCTTCATAGACTTTAAATTATCTCTAGATTATTTATAAATCCTAATACAATATAAATGCTATATATATTGCTTTACTATATTGCTACATGTCAAACACATAAGCATCTTAGGCCCAATTATATGTTACATATTTTCAATCTAAATATACAAACGAGGAGCCTGTGGATGAAGAAGAATGACTGTATACACTTATCAGAATGGCTAAAAATTAAAAATGGTAATAACACCAAACTCTGGCAAGGATTCAGAGGAACTGATTCACTCATATATTACTGGTGGAAATGTAAGATAGCACAGTCTCTGTGAAAACAATTTGGAAGTTTCTTAACAAATTAAATGTACAACTCCCATATGACTCAGCAATTGTACTTCTGGGCATTCATCTCAAAAAAATGAAAATTAATGTTTACACAAAATGTGTACGTAAGTGTTCAGAGCAGCCTTATTTATAATAGCCCCAAACTGGAAGCAACCCAGACGTGCTTCAACTGGTGAATAGTTAAATCAACTGTGGGGCATCTACATTATGGAAGGCTATTTACACAACAATTTGGATGGAACTCAGAGACATTATGTTGAATGAAGTAAGCGTATCTCACAAGGTTACATATTGTGATTCAATTTCTATAACTTTTTGGGAAATGAAAACATTTTAGAAAGGAACAAATTACAGGTTCTCAGGGATTAAGGACAGAGGAGCGATGGGAAGTTAGCATAGACAAGAATGGGAACCCCAAGGTGTCCTTGTGGGTATAGAACCACTGGGTATCTTGATTGTAGAAGAGCTCATGTGTGCTTATACTGCATAGAACTAAACACTCAAAGACACAGGGAGAGGGGATGGGAAGAGAGGGAGATAGGGAGGAATGAACTCTTTCAAGCAAAACAGGAAATTTGAATAAGTTGGGTGGATTTTATCAATGAATAACCTGGTTTTGATATTAAACTATAACTTTTCAAAATGTCACTACTAGGGGAAACTGGATAAAGTGTACACAGGACTTCTTTGTATATTTTGTACAAATGCATGTGAATCTACAATTTTCTTTTTAAAAATTCAATTAAAATATAGTTTGAGGAATAATAAAAAAGTTCAAATAAAAAACTTTAGCTATTAAGTATTACCTCCACGTGAAGGTGAATTGGTGATTCACCCATGTGAGAATCTTGGTCAGAATCAAATGTTCTATGAAAGTATATACTTCTTATCATCAACTCATTTGATTTAAAAAACATAGGTTTCTCAGAACAACAAAATACCTTATCAGAATAAAATTTTAAACAATCTGATGTCTAGGACAGCTTAATAACCACAAACCCTTTCCAGAATTAAAGAAAACGTTTGCTCTTATGAAGTTAGTATGCATGTGTTAACGTGTGCACACACACATTTGATTAAAATTAAGGGAGTTCACAGGCACCCATTTATGGACTCCTTATTAAGGATCCCTCTTCTATATATTTTGACTTTTGTCTAAATTATCAGAAACTCTATACTTCATGCAACTGGATAGAATGATAGACAGTATAAGTCAATCATTCTCTCCTATCTGGTGTTCATTGAAATTATGGCAATAATTAAAATAGTTGGAAATGGTATTGCTTCTGAATGCTAGATCCCAGTGACAAATAAATAGGAAAAATTTCAAGAAATATTTTTTTTATGTTTAAGTGCACATAGTTCTAGGTTGACTCATGACTTTATACATTTCACCTGGGACCTAAGAGGATAAACTATGAAACAACAGCCCCACTAACTCTTGCATCCATCAGAAGGACAAGTCAGGAGCTTGGGGACAGAATGTGAGTTGGCCAGGAGGCTTTGGAGAAGCATGCCTGGCCTGTGGCCAGAGACTACAAGGAGTAGAAGCCCAAGGCAACACCTGTTTCCGGTTTAAACTAGTCTGACATTGCCCCAATTAAGCAAAGGGCAGAGTCCTAACAACACACCCTAATAATAAGGGCAATCTCGTTGGGGGAAGAATAACGATTTTTACCTTAGCTCATGGCTAACACAAAAAAGATTTTTAAAAAGACAAAATAGGGTGGGTAGAGCACAAGGGACTATGGTGATGGTACATGGGTGAATTGGTGGTAGGAATTTCATGGGAACTATACACAAGCAGAGAAAACATAACGCTGTACAAAATGAAGACTATTGTAAAAAAAAAACATAAAATAATAAAAAAATTTTTTAAAAAACCATCACCAAAAATAAATAAATAAATAAAAAGACAAAATAACAACATCTATTTCCATAAAATCTCTATTCTGCCCTCATTCTCCCTACTGCAGATAAGGTAGAATTATATATAGTAAATTTAAAACTTCATTGTTTTACCTGAAGATCTGAACAGTACAATGTTTGACATAATCTTTAATACTGACAAATAGTCAATCCTCATTTTTTTCTCTCATTTTGACTTTAGGACAGCGTTTAATACTTGTTGATATTTTTTTTCCTTTTTTTAAGTTCTCCATTACTTGTCTGGCTCCATAAACTTTCTTTTCCTTCTTTCTCTTTGGTCACTTCATCTCAAGCTCCTCTGCTTGTCTTGCTCCTCTTTCCGAGCTCTAATTGTAGCTTTTCCCTAAGCTTAGTCCTCTCTATTACCCTTCATTTAGGTGACTTCTCATAGTCTAAACACCATGAAGGCATGTGCTGACTTCCACACATTTATCTCTAGCCCTGCCTCTGCCTTTAGCTCCAGACTCATATCTAACTGCCAGCTCAACTCTTGTGTGGGTGCATAATAGGCACAGCAAACTTAATTATCTCCAGAATTGAACTAGTAACCCATCTCTCCTCAATCTCCTCCATACACTCAGTTTCTTTACCTCACCAAATGCGACCACCATTTACAAAGATGTTTAAATCCAAACCTAAGTCTCATACTTAAATCTATTGTTTCCCCAAAACCTCACACTGAATCTATATAGAATCCCCTTGGCTTTATTTCCAAAATATAGCCTGAATTGGAACCCTTCATCCCATCATTGTGTTCTAAAGTGGTAGCATCATTTTCAGGTTCATTTCCAATAATTGTCCTGTCTTCAAATTTCCCACCCCAATAGTATCTAGTTTCTACACCAATGTAATTCTGACAAATGCAAATCAGACTATGCCAAAACTTAACATTAAAGACTTACTATTATATTCAGAATAAAATTTAAGTCCTTGGTCTGGCCCTACCTGATCTGACTATTGCCTATCTCATGTCCCCTCACTCTTTCTTTAACTCTTTTCCAACTCACTGTCTTTCTGTGGCCCCTGAACACACATGCCTATTTTCATCTTAAAGTCTATTCGTTACTTTCTTCTCTAGGGATACTTTCTATTTAAATCTTCCTGTGGCCAACTCCCCTCACTTTAGGTTGCTAGCCCAAATGTTATCTGTTCAAAAAAGCTGTTCCTATGTTCTTTATCTATTATTCATCTTTCATTCTATTTAATGGTTTTTTTTTAAATATTTTAAAAATTTATTTATGCATAGCCTACACTGGGGTGTAGGCTAGAGGTCCAGGGGGTAAGAAGATTTGCAAAGATAGATTAGGGAGCAGAACAGCCAGATTTACTGAAATATACTGCTAAGGGGAGAGCGGGCAAGACAGGAGAGGTCTGCGTGCCACGTGGGTCACCTCTCTGGCTGGGGACCGAACTCAGGCTGCAAAATTGATAGTGCTGAGACTTAACTTTTATGCCAACAGTGAGGTCCTATTTTACATTTTTCTGCAAAAATTTCTGCACATCAAAACTCATTTGTTTATTAACTTCTTTATTAAGATGTAAACTCTATAGGAACAAGGACTTCCAGCGTTTTTTTTTTTTATTTTAAAATTATGTTTAAACCCATATCTTCAGTCCCTAGAATAATGTCATGTGTATAGTTATAAATCTATGAATATCTACTGCATGAAAAAATGAATGAGATAATCTATCTCAGCTTCTAGATACCACCTAGGTATTTTTTTAGAAATTAACAAAGGAAAGTTGATGGACATATGAGAGTAAGAATTATAAAAATGGAACCCATTTTGAAGAAAGAAAATAAACATATTTCTATAAGATAATTTTTAAAAATGAAGATAAATTATGTATTTAATTCATGTAGCTATCAAAAAATAAGACTGTATTGATGATCATAAAAAGAAAAATATAATTTAGAAAAAGTACATTTTAATTATTTGTGTCCTTCTTTAGCCTCATGAATTTTAGGATTTTTGTTTTCATAAAAAAGCATTAGGAACTTTAATAGAGGCTACATTCTTGGGTTGTATGGGAATTTTTAATAGTGTTAGTTCTTTTAGTCCATGAACATGAGCTATCTTCCCATTTTTTGTATAGTCTTCGATTTTTTTCACCAGTTCTATAGTTTTCAGAATACAGATCTTTTTCACAATACAGATCTTTCACCTCCTTGGTTAATTTATTCCTATGTATATTTTTCAAATATTAAAAATAGAACTGCTTTCTTAATTTCTTTTTTTAGATAGAACATAACTGATTTTTGTATGGTGTCTATTGTCAATAATACTTTATTGTTTACTCAAAATTTGTTAAGATTTTCAGTGTTCTCATTACACACACAAAGATAACTGTGAAGTGGTTATGTAATTGGCTTGATTGTGGTAATCAATGGAAAACATATGTACACACAAACATCATATTGTATATCTTAAGTATAGACACTTTTTGTCAGTTTTACTTCAGTAAGGTTCACTATTTTTTTCCTGAATATGTGGCCTTTCAAAAAGCTTAACTTTCCAAAGGCAGCTATGATACGCTGTCCACGGTAGTAGGACCCAGTGTTTTTCCTCTTCCTCCATGCAGAAGGAGCTCTAGGACAACTGGATTTTCACATGTCCTCTGGGGAGAGCAGCAGTTCCATCACTACCTGCCTCTCAACTTGTGTTGCTCCTTTTTTTTTTTTTTGGTGAATTTTGAGTGATTTACTCACCTTCCTGAAAACACACTTATTTATTTAAAAGGCTAATTAAAAATTTTTTGAAATTTTTGTGCATGAGAAATGGAACAGAAATATTAGGACCTTTGCATATAGCTGCATCAAAATTTATACTATCTCTCTAATCAAATTAACAAGCATACTTTCAGAATAAAGTAATGTTTTTTTTTTTAAAGGTTGGGGGAAAAGATGTACTTGTATCCCATTTAATGTTCATCCATAGCAGAATTGCCTTCACTGACAAGTATTTTGAACTTCTAAGACATTCTTGCTGCAAGGAATGGGGATTGATGGAACTGCATGGAAACACCTAGGTCAAAGTGAAGACTGAGGGATCTGACTTGTAATAGCACCAAGGGTCTTGATAGCGACACTCGCTACTGAACTGAATTAACTCCGCCACTTTATGTTACTTTAGCCGTTTGCGTATTTTAGAGAGGGAGCATCTAATTGGTTTAACTTTGGTTAACTTGTCAAGCTCTTGATGTGGCAGAGAGTGACAAGTGTCCATTTTCTCCTTCTTCCTTTCCACAACAGAATTCCACCAGAGTTTCAGCTTTACAAAGGCTAACCAATCATGTAAAGGTTATGTTTTCTTTGCAGGCAGATGAGACCATTAGTTCTGGCTGACAAAATCAGAAATGATTTTCACAACTTCTAGCTTCTCAAGGATAAAATCACTCCCCCCAGAATGTCACATACCCATCGTCACATGCAGATATGTGTGCGTGGGGAAACTGCTGGCTGTGACGACAGTTGATGATAGTAGCCTAGGTTCTGGCAGAACAATGGCAGGTAAGGATAGGGACCCTAAAATCATGTTCTAAGCAAAACTGATCTGCCAACCTAATGGGTCACTGTGTGAGAGAGAAATATGATTTCACTATATTTGTTTGAAAATTTCTTTGTTATATCTGCTTCGACTTTACCTAACACAACCATATCCAGCTTAGAGAGGATAGGGTACCACATTAGCTGACTGTCTTTACAGGAGATAGATATCACCCTAAAAGAACTGAGATGCTAGAACCATCCCCAAAAGTGGAATCAATTCTGGGAAGCCATAGCAACAAACGTTCAGCGCAGCTTTCATAGGGTAATAAATATATTATATAGCTTTCATAGAAACAGGCAATTTAAGCCTATTACTATGTTTGCTTTGAGAATATTTTGAGGACTTTGTCCACTATATCACTTCCTATATTAAAGTGTCCCTTAAAGTACTTATTTAGAGCCAAATGCCCAGAAAAGCTTTCTTTCCCCTCAGGGAGTGAACTGATTTTGATTTTGACAGAAAATCTATATGCATGAAAATATTTTCCCCTTCATTTGGTGCCAGGAAGTTTAGAGTCAAATTTACAGTTCAGATAGTGCTTATATTGCTCCTTATGGTCTGCAAAGAATTATCCTTTTTGATTTTTTGATCTTGCTTTCTCAGTCTTTGTATTTTTCTAGAGTTTCAGCTTTAAACTTCTCTTTTATATTTTAGTACTTTATTTTATATGCTTTTATTGTCAACAGACTCAACTACTATATAAATTGGCAGACCATAAATAAATGATAAAGTAATTCAACTAAAAGAACGTTCAAGATTCGAAAGATATGTTCAACTTTTTCCAGTATTTTCAGGGAGTTCTTATCCATTTTTTAATCTATCCCTGCCAAATTTCTGTTCTCCTTTTAAGGTTTCTATATTTCTATATATTTTCTCCATTCTGTTTCCCTTCGACCTCATTACAACCAAATCATTACATCTTTAATTATGGCCAAATCAGCCTCATTTTAAGAACAGACTAGAACCCAGATTTTGTAGGATCTAAAGCTTATACAAATTGGAGGCTCTTTATCTCTTTATCTAATGCATAATTAAAGATTGAAGTGAATACCTGCTTAAATGAGAAATTATAAGACATAAATTTTAAAAATGAAACTGAAAAATATCATAAGCAATGACATGTGAATAAAAGCCGGTATTATTAAACTGCCTGCCATACCTATGTAATGTTTGTTTTCCTACAGTTTTTGGTTGCATGTTCTTCAATCATATCTTTATATAGAATCAAATTTGTAGTACTATTTTCTGTTGATATAATATAAAGTTATCTCAGCCTATTTTATAACTAGTAATTAGGAAAGTATATTGTATCTTCATAGTTTATTATCAGTAATATCACTTGAACTTTTAGAATGATTGTTAAACTAGAAAAAAATCAATAGATATCACCCCAAAAGAACTGGGATGCTAGAACCATCCCACAAAGTGAAATTAGTTCTGGGAAGTCATGGCAGCAAATGTTCAGCACAACTTTTATAGATTAATAAATTAAGTATAAGTTATTTCAAAAGAAAAATTTACCTTGAATTTTTCATTCAAGAATATACTTATACCTATCTAACTAATGAAGAGATATGAATGAACACATTAAAATTATTTAATTTCAAGTTGATTAAGCAGCAAGTACTGCTCTTGATGAAAAATATACTACATAGCTTTCATAGAAAGGTAAGATTCTAGATCCTGTTTCGAACAAACCAACTAACGAAAAGATACTTTTAAAAAAATGTGTTCACTTTCATAGTTCTTAATTATTTGACATCTTTTCCTTTTAAAAAATAATATTTTATTGAGATACTATTAGTTTATATCATTATATTTTGATACCTGTGATTCTATATTGTAGTCACTATCAGAAATCTAGTTTCAATCAGTCACCATATAGTTGACCCCCCCCTTTATTTATTTTATGCACTCTTCTATTACTGCCCCCTCTGGTAACCTTCAATCTGTTCTCTGCAATTAAGTGTTAGTTTTTGTTCTGTTTTGTATGTTAATTCGCATTCTTTATCTGTCACATATGAGTGAAATCATAAGATATCTGTCTTTTTCCTTATGACTTGTTTTGCCTAGCATAATATTCTCTCAAGCTACATTTTGTTAGAAATGGCAGAATTTCTTCTTTTTTATAGCTGAGTAGTATGCCATTGACTTATCCATACTCTTTACCATGAAAAAGAGGTCATAAATATTTATAAGGTGACAGTAAGAGGTAGGCACAATAAAATATATATATATATTGATATAACATACAAGTTGGATTATTACACATTTTCACATAACACAGTAAAACAAAAAAATCTAACTTATGTTCTCAGTATATTCATGTATACCTATGTTTCACATCTTTAAATTTTAAATATTAGAGTATTTTATTTCCACTCCTCAGGAGGAAGGTAGGAATAGTTCCAAAAACATGATCAAGTAAACAGAAAACAGACAATCCAAAAACACAGGCACAAGATGATTTATGCTTTATAATGATAATTCTGGTATCTGTTTGTCAGTAACTAAGGATTAAAAGACAAAGCAAGTTTGGAGGCTCATTTTAAGTTTCAAGACAGACTTTGGATGTCAAATTTGTTTTAAGACTATCTTTCTTCTAATAGGCTAAAATCACTCATTTGGGGAAAGGATTAAATTGCACTAAAAGGGAGAATTCACTTGCCACCTGCAATATTCAAAATATTTACTTTCTGTTTTACTTCTACACCTGTCTCCTTCTTAAAAAAGAAAAAACAGAAATGATCTAGTCATTCATTAATGTGATAAAACATTCTGAGGACTTGCAAAGGCACACTGAAAATCTGATGTCATCTCTATCTCCATTTTTTTTTTTTTTTAGAATGAGGGAGATGTTAAGCACATAGAATTCTTATTTACTTAGTTTATAATTATCAGCTTTAAATAACCAGCCTCTACTCTTCAATCTTTTTTTGAAAGAAGAGGGAGAAATATTTTTTTCCAAGTTGGCAGAATGTTAAATGGTCAGTTTTTTTCCCTTTCCTTCTGCTGATGAAAAACATCACTTCAAATACATTGCACATATCCTTTTTTAAATGACATATGAATGTCTCATTTTTTAGATAAAACAATATTTCAGCAAAACTAAAGTATATGTCATGGAAAAAATACAATGCAAACTTTTTCTGCATCAAGAAGACAGAGTGAAACTGGGACCTTGGAGCCACTCTGTGCCTTTAGATTGGAATGATTATGCTATCATGTAAAAAATCCACACAGATTCTTTTTGCTCTGACAATTGCAAAGTAAATTGTTGCCAGACACTAGAAATCTTTTGATATGCCCTCTTAATAGGACAAATAATCAGAAATCACATATTTTTTGAAAAAGCAACATTGGACAAGGTAAACTAGGTAAAGGAAAAGAAATAGAAAAAGACGTTACAAAACAATTTTCATAGAGCAAAAAATTTGTCAAGTCCATCTAGTTATAAATACATATGAAGTGTTCCCTTATAGAACTTTCCTAAGACTTTTCAAAGTTCAAGAAGTTAAAATACAGAAGATGATTTTTAAAACCTCTAAACATAGTTTATCTGCAGACCAGAGAGTGACAACTGTGAATAAACAAAAAACAACTGACATTTAAAAACTATTCCTTTTGTCAACCTGGCAGTCAAACAAAAGAGAAATGTGTCCAACTTAGAGAATGCTATTTTAAGAGCCATCTATGCAACAAGCAGAATTAAACATAAAAATGACTGACAACTTTGCACTGCTATTCTGAAGTCATATGTGTCTCATAAAATATATTTGAAAGTTGAAACATCATAAACACAAAGATATGGATGATTAGTACCCTTTAACATATGTATATGAACACACACACACACAAATGCTCTTCTTATCCTTCATGGTGTTCTTTTGCACAAGCCAGATTTAGCATTGCTCAGTGCTTTGGGCTGCATTCCAGAGTAAACCTCTGAGGACTAATGCATGGAAAAAACCCCACCTGTTACTAGGATACCAAGGTCCTTTATCTTCTGACATTCAATAATAAATTGGAAGCAAATTGAAGATGCACTCATAATGCAAAAACAAAAACAAAAACAGCTTGAAAGGCAAGCTGCATCCATAGACATTTCATTACTACATGCTGGCTTTGAGAACATTGCCCATATTAAATGCATTGGTAGAAACTTCCATAAAGGAAAAGAATCACTAACATGTAAATTAGAAGCAGCGGAGAAGTTTGATTTGAAAGAACTACCCTAAGTGTGTCATATGGCCAAAGCAGAACATGCCTGTGCTGTGTTAACTTCTGTAGTGGAAGACTTTAGCTGAGCTAATTGAGAAAAATGTTTGAATATGTTCAAACCTGGAAAATTTTTGTTTTTACATGTTCTCTGTTCCTGTACCTATTCATATATCACATATTATATGAATATAGTTATTAAATTATGTTCCAGACTGCTCTCCCTTGTCTTAAATGTCTATTCCCACAGTTTTCCATTTGTCAACTGTTAAATTATTTTTATTACTTCAGATTTTTCCAGGTTCTTCATGCTAATTCAACTTGCTATAATGAAAAATTGGGTCAACTGGCTTTGTAGCATAGCTATTGGTATTTACATTTATGAAAGCTGTAAAGAACAATTATGGTGATTTTCATTTGACATGTTAATAAATATATAATATTGATATTATGCTCTTAATGCAGCATGTAGGTGAGGGAAAATTTATATGATTAATGAGCACATCAGCTTAATTTGAGTATCATAACTGGTTATGATTCCAGTCAGGTGTTATTAGGACAATGTTAAAGCAATCTGAGCAAACAGTATACATTTCTGCACTATTTCAAAGGTCGTAATCTTTAGCATAAAAATGCATCATTTAGTGTTCTCTTCTTTCAGACAAAAAAGAAAACATGGTGTGGGCAACTCTAAGCATGAATGTACATTTAGTTATCTTTGCACAACAATGTTCTTTCTCTTCCTTACCTTCTGCTCTGAGCAGTACAGACCAAGAGACTAGCACTTAAAAGGACTCTTGAGACCAGGTCACTTATGTCAGCAGAGTGTTCTATGAAATTAATACATTGTACTTGTCATAAGGCTATTGTAGTGGAAATCTATTCTTCTTCAGTTGACTCCAGAGATGACAAATCATTTTCCCTGCCTGAAGACACGTTTTCAAGAAAAAAGCCAAGAAATGGCTTTAGGTTGTTATGGAGGTGGCATTGCTTGCAAAGATAAGTTAAAATACATGAAACAGAACCATCCTCAAGCTTACCTTATTTCTAAAATTGACAGTTACAATCATTCAAAAGATATTGTGATAAAAGAAATTAAAAATCAACCTTGACTTTTCCATACTCTTTACCTAGACCTTTCAAAGAACGAGCTGTAGGACTTTGGAGCCCACAGGGAAGACTCTTAGTAGTGAGTGTCTCTGCCAGTAGCCATGATGATCTGCCCTGGAAAGAGCCATTTCCTAGGAGGTAGGAGAACTGTGTTTGCATCTGCTGTTGCCATTAGTTGACATGTAATTTAATCTATGAAACATCACAGGATTGGATCAACAGCTCCATCATGCCACAAGAAATCAGTTTTGTTCCATAGTTTTCTGATTTCTGTTCTGCATTGTTAGGATAATTGATCAGAAAGGTACACATCTGAGATGTTATGAAGCAACCTAGGGGGCTGTTTATACATTTGAAGACTTTCCCATATCAAAGGCCTTTATAAACAGGTCCCCGCCCTGCAACTTGACACAAAAATGGGGCACCCTAGATGGCTACTTTATTTCCAAAATTTGTTTTGTAAAAACTACAAAAAATACAGGTATTTTCAGCTACTGTTAGGGAATTAGATAGCATTGGGACATTTCTATACTGAGAAAAGATAAAGATAATTATATTTACCATAAATAAAAAATGAAAATTATCACACAAGATCAGTTATTGCAATCTGCATTCTCACGAATCTCAGTCACTGACGTTCATATTAGTTGGACAAACAAAACTCAACCAGATCTGTTGAAAATCTATTCACAACATTGGTGGTATTTGCCACTATAAACCTCACAGCCAAAGTGAGTAATAATTGATGCTGTTATTTTTAAGAATACAGATTGAAAGAAGTTAATCATTGTCATTAATGATTAATGATGATGTTAGAACCATTCAAAAATTACTTAAAAACAGAAAAAACTGGAATTGGGTCATGCCAAAAGGCACAAATACTGGGTTGTCAGAAAAGTCATGATGCATTTTTGCTCAAAAAACAGGTAAAATATGTCAAAACAATCCAATAGATAATTTTATCTGACTATAGATTATAAGACTATTGTATCATTTCATAATTTTTAATTTTTTAAAAAATTTTTTTGTTAAAAATAGAAATTCAATCTCAATTTATTATTTGTCATATGTCGCTATTCATTTTTTTTTACATTTTTTCCCTTTAATTTATATATATTTGACATCAATTGTAATCCCCATGTATTCCCCATCACCATATCAACAATGCATCATCACCTCAGTCCCCTGTGCTCCCATCTTCCTTCAACCCTCCCCCTCCCCCTTCCCCATCAAGTGTCCCCAATTTGTCCTTGTCTTTTCATTTTTGGTTTTTGTGTCTTTATTGTTATTATTATTATTGTTCTTATTCCTTTCCTTGATCCT
>JAGFMF010011752.1:1430146-1444572 GCA_019455555.1 Galemys pyrenaicus
GAAGGAAGGAAGGAAGGAAGGAAGGAAGGAAGGAAGGAAGGAAGGAAGGAAGGGTGGAAGGAAGGAAGGGTGGAAGGAAGGAAGGAAGGAAAGAAGGGTGGAAGGAAGGAAGGGTGGAAGGAAGGAAGGAAGGAAAGAAGGGTGGAAGGAAGGAAGGAGGGAGGGAGGGACGGAGGGAGGGAGGAAAGAAAAGTGCTCAAAATTCTAAAATCAGGAACAAAAAAGGGACATTATGACCAATATTTTAAAATTAGAAATGATTATAAAGGAAAATGATAAGTATTTATAAGTCAAAAAATTAGATAACCTAGATAAATGAAGCAAATTCCTAGAAGGTCATGTATTAATGAAGCTGACTCAAGAAAAAATAGAAAATCTAAATAGACCTTCATGTAGAAAGATATTTCCACAAAGAAAATTCTAGGAATGGAATTCTAGAATTCATCAGTAAATTCTGACAATATTTAAAGGAAGATTAAAAACAATACTCATAATCTCTTCCAAAAAATAGAAGAGGATGAAATACTTCTTAAGTCATTCTATTAGGACAGTATAACATAGATATTAAATAAGATATTGCAACAAAAACAAATTATAGAGTAATATTCTTTATGAATGCAAAAATTCTCAACCAGATATTAGAAAACTGATCCACTAATGAAAGGAGAGGATTAAACAAAACGACTAAGTGGGATTTGTGAGGTTGGTTCAACATGTGAAAATCAATCAATGCATTATGGTTAACAGAATAAAGTAAAAGCCATATGGTAATCTCAATATATGCTTTAAAAACACTTGAAAAAAATGCAACTCTACTTCATGATAAAATCACTCAACACAATAGGATAGAAAGAAATGTTCTGAGCCTAAAAAGAACTTGTTTAAAAACTGCATTGCTAGCTCAGGAACAAGACAAGAATGTTCATTTGTGCTATTTCTGTTCAACATTATATAGAAGGTTCTAGTTTGGGTAATGAGACAAGAAAAGAAAATGAGAGTTTTCCATATTTTTAAGGAATAAAATATCTTTACCTATAGATGATATATATCTCTATAGAAAATATAAAGGAAATCCTAAGAAACACTTCAAAATTAGTAGATATAAGAAGTAAGATAATTTCCTGGATAAAAGATCAGTATCAAAAATAACATTTCAGGGGCCTCCCTGGTGGCGGAGAGGGTTGAGTACTGCACTGTGGACAGTCCACAGCCACTGCAGCACAAGTTCTATACCCAGCTGGAAGGTGACCCACCTGGTGTAGCAGAACTTTGCCTTGCCAGCTGCTCCTCTCAGCAGTGTATTTCAGTCAATCTGCCTGTTGTGTTCCCCACCCTCTCTCCGGTGAATCCTCTCACCCCCAGACCATACCTCTGTCCTGTACCCCAGTTCTTGTATGCAAAAATAAATAAATCTTTAATGAAACAAACGAAAAACCAAAAATAACATTTCACTACACTAACAGTAAAACATCCAAAGATGAAATTAAGAAAGCAATTCAATTTATAATTGAAATTGATTAGAAATAAATTTAAAGAATTATGACATACATTGATAAACTCATTGAAAGCAGTTAAAGAAGACCTAGATAAATAAAAAAAGATGTTTATTGGATTGGTAGACTTACTATTGTTAAAATGACAATACTTCTCAAAGTCAATTACAAATTCAGTACAACCCTTACCCAAATCCTATATGGTATTTTTCAGAAACTGACAATTTGACCCTAAAATTCATATAAATAGTCACAATGTCCAGAATAATTGAATTAAAGTTGAAAGAAATGAATAAACTTGGAGGACCAACACCTCTTAATTTCAAAACTTGTTTCAAAGTTACAGAACAGAAACTTATAAATTACTGTATACCAATGATAAATCAATATTTTTAAACTATAATGATGGGATATATTGATGGAATATAACTGGAAATACAGAAATTAACCCTTACATCTGCTGTCAATTAATTTTCAGCAAAGATGCTAAAACAATTCAACATTTTCCTAATTGCCAAAAAATGAAAATATTTGTAGCATCTATCAAATAATGAATTTAAAATGTATATCCATAAAACACAGCATTATCAGCAATAAAAAGAACGA
Organism: Galemys pyrenaicus; assembly: GCA_019455555.1. Classification (NCBI taxonomy): domain Eukaryota; kingdom Metazoa; phylum Chordata; class Mammalia; order Eulipotyphla; family Talpidae; genus Galemys; species Galemys pyrenaicus. The sequence continues at coordinate 1,432,246 of JAGFMF010011752.1, forward strand.
GCTCTGAAACATGGAAAAACCTCAAAACTTTATGCTAGGGGGAAAGATTTATGACACAAAAGTGACATATTGTATGATTGCATTTATGTGAAATGTCCAGAATAGACAAATAGTAGTTAGTAGAGGCTGGGAGGAGGAAGGAATGGGGTGTGATAGCTAATAGGTATGGAATTTCTTTTGTGGGTCATGAAAATGTTCTGAAATTACAAAATGGTAGTGGCTGCATAAGTTTGTGCACGGATTAAAATCCACTGATTTGTATACTTTAAAAGGGTGAATTTTATTTTATATAAATTATATCTCAATAAAAATGTTGGCTTTCATTATAGACTTTATAATATGATAGATGCAAATCATATATGTTATTTTATATAATTTATATAGCAGACATATTATTGGAGATTGGTCTTTCGATTTTTATAAGAAAATATTTATTTGTAATCATTGACATCATTATTTTATAGTTCTACCTATGAGAGTTATAAGAAACCTTTTGTGACTCTAAAAAGATGAAATTGACAAAACAAAGCAATGTGGATAGTGAATTGGACTTTATAATTGGTGTAAAGGTAACTACGGATATTAACGATGACTTGGATGGGATTCTGTGTGCATATGCATGAGTGTGTCAAAAAAATGGAAATGAATATAAAAAGAGGGGAGACTTTCTCATTAATCTGAAGAATGCATAAAGTCAGAGTCAATTAGCAATAAAGTAACTTGGAGATTTGTTCCAATGTGGAAGATTCTTTGGTCTTACTTCACTTTCCTTGAATGATTTCTCCTAAACTATAATCTTTCTCCTGTAGTACTTAATTAATATCTTCATAGCAATTATTTCTATACTTTTGCCACCCACACAATGTTGGTTTTAAAAAATCAGATAACTTCACTTGAGTGAATAGAGTGAAAAAATTCTTTATAAATCAGTCTTCAACAGCAAATTTAAATAAAAAGTTGACTCATTCTTGTAGTCATTTTAATTCTGAAAAAGATATTTTCAGTTAATGCAAAATCTCACTATTGCTAACAAAGATTTCCCAAAAATTTATTATTGAATATTTTAAAAACATTTCTCTTATTAGGTTTAATTATATATCCTACTTCAGTCTTAATGTAATCATTCCTACTTAGTCATGTTAAAATTCTGGTACTAAGTTGTTTGGGTTTTAAATATTCTATGAGGAGAAATTTTTTACTTCTATTCCTAGTACAATCATGATTATTTCTACTTTTGTCCCTTTTTAAAGATATATTTTTCTATTTCAATGCTCTGAGATATTTGCATTTGTTCTTCTTAAACAGTGTTTTGGTTATTGTATTGACTAAAATTATTATAGTACATTATTCTTAGAGAAGAAATGAACTAAAATTCAAGTTTTTATTTTTATCTAAGCTGAAAGATGTGACTTTAGTCATTGCCTATGTCACTATTTTTTATTAAATGTATTTGCTTTTGGTTAATGTATTCTTCATGATTAGGTATATAAATAACAAGAAATAAATGACCATTATCTTTCAGGAGAAAGTGGGAAATATGAAACACCAAATAAAAAGTGAATTAAGTATAGAGAATGAATGAAACAAACTAGGATTTTTTCATAGACTGAACTACACCAAGAGTGAATCCTAATGCTGGACTTTGGGTGGTTGTGATGTGTCAATGTGCATTTATCAGTTATACCAACGTACCACTTTGGTGGTGGATATTGATAATGGGAAATTAGACATGCTTAAGGGTGGGGTATATGGGGAAATCTCTCTACCTTCCTATCAATTTCACTATGAATCAAAACTGTTTTAAAATATAAAGTCTTTAAAAGACCTACATTTCACACTAAAACCAAGCTTTTACTATGTTATTCTTATAGGAAAACATAAATTTTCTTCTCATTGGGTCAATATCTATGCAGTATTCTATAAAATGATAGTATAATTAGTTAGGGCATAATCTAGTTTCTCTAAGTTCTTAAGAGCATGTTCTTCTTCTTCAAATATACATTAGTTATATATTTTCATATTACAGAATGTCCCCAAATTAACCTGTTAAAACAATAAGGAGTTTAGCTGGTTCAGAGTCTCTCATATGCCTGCATCCAGTTGTCAGGGAGGGCTACAGTCATTTCAAGGCTTAATTAGAACTGAAGAATATATTTCCAATCTCACCATCTGATTGTAGCATCACTCTGCAAAAGGGCAGTGGCTCTATGAAAGGTCTGTCAAGGGAATAAAAAGATAAGACAGAAACAGGGAGAAAATATTTGCCAAACATATCTGATAAAGGACTGCCAAGATTTAAGAAGAGCTTTTAAAACATGACAATAAGAAAATGAACAACCCAATTAAAAAATGACCAAAGACCTTAAAGACGCTTCACCAAATATACAGATGGCAGACAAGCACATGAAAAGTTTTTCCACATTATATGTCATCTGAGAAATACAAGATAAAGCAATAATGAAATAGTTTGCTTTTCTCAAATGCCATTTGCAGCTGAAACATTCAGTTCCTGATGTGTGAACCTCTGAACCTCTCCATAGGGTTACCTGAGTGCCCTAGCTTGAGAGAGAGAGAGAGTAATGAATCATTAAGTTCATCCCACAAGCAGGGGGAGGATAATTACAGAAAGGTGACTGGCGGGGGCAGAATCATTGATAGTCCTATTAGTGGTTGTCTGCCACACTATGCCAACGTCATCTTAGGTTGATAAAAAACTAGAACACACAGAACTGTGCTCTTTTCTTTAAAGAAATGCTCTTTTGTTTCCACTCGCAGTAATTGGATAGATAATAATGTCATCTACTAAATAAGAGAACACTGATGGAAGGCAGGAAACTGATCAGCTCAGTTACGGGTTTAGTATGAGACTTTTAATTGGGGATATCAATTTGGCAATTTGTTAGATGCGCCTGGAATTCAAAGGGAAAATTTGGCATGGATAGACTTACTTGAAAGTATTCATAATATTGATGGTAATTAGTGATACGGGCATGAAATAAATCATGAAGGAGAGAATATAAAGTAAGAAAAAACAGGCCCAAGTTCAAAGCTTTGATAACTCAAGATTAAAAGCCAGGTAAAGAACAGCAAAGCATTTTGAGAGGAATTTGTTCCAGAGGTAAAAGGAAACTAGGAGAGTGTAGTGATAGAGAAGCCCAGTACAGAGTCCTTTAAAAAAAAAGTTAGTCAGCAATCTTAAATACCAAATAGCAGGAAGTGGTCAATTAACAGGAAGACAGAAAAAATGTTGATTGCCTTTGTCCACAGAGAACTCACTTGCTAATAATTACAAGAAGCCAGGTGGGTGAAGAAGAGGGAAAAGAGCACAGATTGGAGTGACTTGAGCAATAAGTGGCAGATAAGTGAATTAGAGTATAAGCAACTTCCTCAAAGCGTTGTAAGGAATGTGAAAAATATAACAACAATTAAAAGAAATAGAATCAAGAAATGGTGGCTTGGGCCTCCCCTGGTGGCGCAGTGGGTTAAGCAACGCACTAAGAAGCAACCACTGCAGCCACTGCAGCACGAGTTCGATCCCTGCTGCCGGCCAGGGGGGGGACCCACATGGTGCGGCAGACCTCTCCTGCTGTGCCCGCTGCTCCCCTCAGCAGTGTACTTCTGTTGATCTGCCTGTTCTGCTCCCCGTTCTCTGTGGTGAATCCTCTCACCCGCCCCCCCGACACCTCTGGCCTGTACCCCAGTGCTTGTATGCATAAATAAATAAATCTTTAAAAAAAAAAAGTACTAAAAAAAAAAAAAAACCTACTTAAAAAAAAAAAAGAAAANGCTTGTATGCATAAATAAATAAATCTTTAAAAAAAAAAAGTACTAAAAAAAAAAAAAAACCTACTTAAAAAAAAAAAAGAAATAGTGGCTTATTCTTAATAGGAAAGTGAATTAATTGCAAGTGTTTAAGTGATGATGGGGAGGGTATGATAGAAGGAAATTAAAACAACAAACAAAAGAAAAGAAATAAATAGTATGATTTTGTAGGAAAGTGTGGGGAAGTGGGGGCTCTGAAACAAATGGAGAATTAGCTCCTAAACTGTAATAAGAGGGAAGAAAAGCAGAAACAACTAGAGGAAAGTATACAGGAAAGTTTCTATATTTGATAGCAGAAAAATAAAGTCTTTCTCAGTCTGCTGATTTCATTTTCTGTGTGAAGTAGAAGCCATGTATGTGTGTGCTTGTATGTGAATGTGTACATGGAATGACACTGAAGAGAATACACAAGTAATGCAGCTGTTGATAAGTCTTCAAGACAAGATGGGAAGAAATAAATTAAAACTTTAACTGGCATAACCTAATCCTGTGAAAATGCCAATCCCAGGTAAAAATAAGTTTGGACCATCAACCACTCTTCCATTTCTAAAGTGTTCTCCTCTTTCAGTGTTTTTGTGTACCTCCAGCAATGTGGACCATATCTAAAGGAAATGTAATAAAGAAACCCCAGTCCATGTGCCAGGGACTGGAGTGGCAGTGCTTCTCAGGAGAGGATTACTAAAAGGATATCCAGACAGAGTCATCTTCACTCTTTTTTATTGCCAAGTAATATTCCATTCCATCTTCTTTATCTAATATTATCTTTAGACATTTATGTTTTTTTTAATTAAATCTGCCTATTTTCTTACATCATTGTTCATATTTGGACAGTATTTGATTTCTCTCCTAAGGTGTAGTCTTGGTAGTTCTTCCACCACCATAGCACTGCTAGTCATTTGTGCTTTTCCCTACCCTCTTTTTGAATCTCTACCTTCCCCTTCCCTGATGTATGCCTCAGATCTATGGTCAGCTTTCAAGTTTAGTCATTTTCCTGGCCCGTTAACAATGCTGCGATAAACACAGAGGTGCATGTATCCAGTCAAATTAATGATTTTATATTCTTTAGATAGATAGTTAGGAGAGATATGTTGAGTCATATGGTCGACATATTTCTCCATACAGTTTTTCAAAAAAGATGGACTATGCTCCACAAAAAGTATACATAGGGCTTGTATCCTTGGCAGAAAAAATATAAATAAAGCAGACAAATAGATGACTTTGCATGTTATATTCTTGTTGATCTATACCTTAGCTCTTTTTAGATTTTCTCCCTTTTACCTGAGAAATTTAGACTGGATTCCTATTTTGCCTGGTGACCAAATCTTCTGTTCTTGAACCCAGCATTAGTTTTCTATAAACCTGCTTTGCAGTTTTATAGTTTTATAGTCAGATACCTGGGACCTGTCCATAATAGTCTTCTTTCATTCTCCTTGGGCTACTCTTATCATTTTTGGTACTGACTTTATATTCTTGTTTCTCTTTTCTCTCTCTCTCTGGAAAAAAAAAAATTCTCTGACTTGGAAATTTTGTTCTTGTTCCACACTAAATCTGTTATTTGGATATGTTTTTCTAGATTTTTATCTCCTTTTGACCTATTTCCAAACCTAATTTTCAGACACTTAGGGTAGCTTGAATCTACAATAAAAGTATAATTAACTTTGGCATTGTTGGTCACAATCTGAACATCCGTTGACTGGGTCCATTCATGAAACATTTATTAAGCACTAGGTATGTGACAGGCATTGCACTGTGTCTTCAGATAATCAATCTTGAATAAGTTGATTCCTGCCCTTTCAGAATAATTGCAATAGCAAGCAATAATTGCCGTTAATAATAGGAGCCATAATAGTAAATGGTAGTTACAATTGTAAACTGTACACAGTACAATTTACACAGAAATGGTTACACAGTAAGCAAAAAATTATAAAACTCTAAAGAGATAGTATAGAATAAGGAAGTAATGAACTCTCTATGGTAAGAGAAGTTTGGCTGAGTCTTGAAAGCTATACATATTGTTCACCAGGATGATAAGAGGAAGAAGGTTATTATAATGAAGAGAGCAGAATTTATAAAGGAACAGACATATAACTGAAAGCTTAGCTAGAAAGTGGAAATAGTTGAGATGATATGGAAGAGGGTTGCATCAGGAAATTCCTCATATGCCTTGCAGACATTTGGGCTTTGAAGAGATTTAGGCAAACCAAGAACACGATGAGATTTGCCAGTTTTACCCATTCCTCTAGGCTTCTTGCACATCAACCTGCCGTCAGGTCAGTGAACACAGAGGAGTGATTAATGAGCTTTGTGACCACCCAGAAAACATTCTTGGCAGCTGCAGGTCCCAAGACACATCTAGGAATCTGCTTCTCTGGCAACATTTAGTGAGAAATATGTCTATTTTTGAGACTGCTACTACTGCCTTAGCTACATCTTTTTATTTGCCCCATTACTATATCAGAGCCGATTGCTTCTTCCGATGGACTTTTCCAGGATTGAAATAAAGATTGATCAGTAAAAGAAAGTTTGTATTCCCTCAGTATTTTTAGGTGAGTTGAGATCTTGCAAATGCAAAAATAATTTGGCAACAGAATCAATTCCTATGAGCAAGTACTGCAATAACTTATCATTCCCCTATGAAACAGCAACACTTTATTAGGAAAGAAAATGACATTACATACTTGACAATGGCATGCTGAGAGGCCTTCTGATTCCTTCAGCCTAGTTCTTATTATCTGATGATGCCAGAAATGAATATTCATTGAGGGGTACTGGGGTACCCTGACTCATATCTCAGGGCTCATAGTTAAAGCCGATCACACTCAATAAACTCCTTTATTTGCATGATTATTTAATTTCACTTATCATTTTACATCTCTGAGAGCATTGACATATGTAGCAGATTAGTATAAGGGATTTATTGGGACAGTGCTGTTTGTTAATATAGTCCTTTGGAGCAAAAAGGAAGTATCCAAATCACTTGTGGAAGATGGAGACATGGTATAGTTCTGAAGACATCTGATGACTTTATAATGTTCTGCTCATTTGGGGATTTTCTAATGTAGCTTAAGGGAGTTGCTTCATGTGCCCATTTATTTAAGCATGAAAACAGCATTTCCCTCTTATTTATAGTGATTGAAAGTCCTGACACCTCAACTAAGACAAAGAAAAAGAGTACAAGCAAGAAAATAATGTTCCAGAGACAGAATACATATTTATGCCAGTGCAGCAATACTAAGAATTGAGTATCAGGACAAGGATATGTCTCTAGATTTAAAAAATAAATGCACAGGTGGTTATGAGAAGAAATGAAATATTGACTAGCAGAAGAAGCAGGGAAGATTTCATATTGGATAATAAATAGTTTCAAGATATTTTTGATGACTTCTTGCAGGCTGGTAGAAATTATATATTTCCCATATAAAAGAGAGACATCTACTAGCAGTTTTGTGTTCCATTATTCCTGCTTTCCTCCTCTGATGACTGATTTCCATGTATTTGGAATAATTCATGAACATTAGTCTAAAAATTTTAGGAAAAATATCACCTAGGTAGGACTTGTCATATAGAAAAACATTATATAGATGATTTCTGAGATTAAAATCCTACTGAATGGGAGAAAATATTTGCAAGCCACACATCTGATAAGTGACTGATAATGAAGATCTACAAAGAGCTCACACAACCCAACAAAAACAAAGCAAACAACCCAGTTTAAAAAAAAAAAAAGTGGGCAGAAGAGCTAAATAGACACTTAAGGAAAGGAAAATTGAAAAATGGCCAACAGGCACATGGAAATATTTTCAGCATCACTTATTATCAAGAAAGGCAAATAAAAACCACAATGAGATACCACCTTATATTTGTGAGAATGGCCCATATTAAAACAAACAAACAAACAACCCAGAAACAACAAATGCTGGCAAGGATGTGGTGAAAAAGGAATGCTCTTATACTGCTGGTTGGGATATAAACTGCTCTAGCCACTATGGAAAGCAGTATAGAGTGTCCTCAACACACTAAAAATAGGTCTATATGATCCAGCAATTCCACTCCCAGGAATCTATCCAAAGAACACAAAAATACTAATTCAAAAGGAAACCTGCACTGCTGTGTTTATTTACAATAATCAAGATGTGGAAACAGCATAAATGCCCCCAAACAGACAAACAGATCAAGAAGATGTGGTATATATACACAATGGAATACTAAATGATCAAAAAGATAAACTCATGCTATTTGCAGCATCATGGTTGGAGCTAGAAGGGGATTACGCTAAACAAAATAAGTCAGAAGACAAAAGACAAATAAATATTGGATAGTTTCACTTCTATGTGGAATAAAGAGAAACCAAACAAAGTATCAGGAAAAAGACAAAAAATGCAGGCTGACCAAAGATCTGAGGCATAGAGCCTTGGAGGGGTCAAAACAGAGTAGAGAGAAGCACAAGGGACTACGGTGGTGGGAGAGTTATGGGGACATACCTGAGGGGAGAAATCAAATACTGTCCAAAAATTAACAACAAAGTATGAATAAAAAAGTAGTTAAAAAATTAAAAAAGAGGAAACTTAGAAATCTTTCCCCCTTGCACTCTATACTATAAACCTGGTATCATAACAAAACAATGATTCCTGAGTCAGATATCCTGAGCACAAACCCTACTTCCATTACTAGTGTGTATCCTTGGACTAATTCATTCATAATCAGAAAGAACTCTGGTAGCTTTAATGCTCTATGATCATTTATCATGTTTTATATTAAACACGAATGAATGGTGAAAGAGAATTGCAGAAACTCAGGGCAGTACCACCAGTGTAATTGAAAGTATATGGAGTCACATGAGAAAATACTGTAGTGTAGTGAAAAGACCCACACTGGAATAAGCAACCATGTATCTGAAAATGAAAAATTCAAACATAGTGGAGCCATGTATGTAGGTCTGGAGAAGAAACCAACTCACAGCTTTGGGAAAAGTAGAGGGACTGAGATAACTATACCCTACGATTCTGCATATCTGCCCATCAAGGAGAGTTTGACTTTAAAGAGGGACCTTTTCTATCCCACAGACTTCAGTTCTCACTAATTTTCCAGACCAGTCGGAGTCCACTTCGTTTGTCTTAGAAGGCTATGTCAATGTGGGACTGGGAAATAATTTTATTTAAAATGCAAGTTTGAGTAATGAAAACAAAAATACTTTCTCCAAGGTTGTGGAACATGGGCTTCTAAAGGGGTTCAAGGATAGGATTCAAGTTTGTAAATTAGTTTGTTTTCATTTTGTTTTTATTTCTTTCAAAATTATCCTTTGGACAAATCTTAGTCAAACTAATAATGTCAGATTATAAGAATACTTATTAAGGCTACAAAACAGTGGTTTGAGGCACCACTCTGGTTAGATGACAATGTTTATCACTATTGCCATGTTATGATGTTTAAAATGTTTTTTTGATAAACATTAGGAAAAATGTATCCAATTATAATGACTATAAACATCTCTATACAGATGCTCTCATAAAGCACAGCTCAAGTTAGAAAATGTCAAAGAAAGTATGCTCTCTATATATATAACTCCAAAAATGTCCTGCTTAAAATTCACCAGCTTTCCCAGATGGAAACCCAAACAGTGCATTTTGGACCCCAAATCATACTTGTCCTGTGTCTGATATAATGACTTAGGCAATAATTGTCCATAGCCAGACTTTCTCAGTGCTGTCCATTCTCTTATTAAGTCTCATTCACTTACTTGGTTCTTGACAGCATGTAATATATCTAATAAACAATGATGGGGTAGAAAAGCAATATAATTTTAATAAAATATATTTGGTTAAAAAATGAGAGAGGTTGTTTTATAAATTGGCCATTGATTCAGAGCATATTCATCTGAGTACATATCTTAGATACCCATTTGTTAACTCTCTGTGGACATGAAGGAAATTCCCTGGTTGTCCTGTGCATTGGTTGGGAGGGTTTCTTTTGACACATGTTCTTTAGGAGCCACACTTGAGGTTAGAATTTTAAAGGATATCTCTGTAGGAGCTTAAATTGCCTCTGTAATTCACTTTTTATCAGTGCCTGAACTTGGATGGGGCCTTACTCTGTTTTCTGGGAATGTAACTTCTATAAAATATCATTCAATCATCAATTTCATTTGTGAAAATCTGTTTCTAAATCACCAGTGAAATAAATCGAGGTGTCCTCTTTCAATATCTAGTATGCACTGGTCCTCATTTTCTTAGATTTTTAAAATAGCTCCAGACCATAAAAAAGGACTCTTCCCACACCTTTTTCGTCTGTTTAAAGGTCTGTCTCATAAATAGAGAGCAATAAGTTGGGACAGGGAAGTTTGTGCTTTTATTGTGTAAGAATCCCCAAATCTCAGGCTGTTTTCTAGCTCTAACCGAATGTGCTTTACAAAAGAGGGGCCATCATGGTCCACCCCTGCAGTACTGCTGCTCTTTCAGGGATGCCCGAAGTTCGTGAAACCTCCTAGATATCCCCGTCCTGATTTCTAGAATTCAATTTATTTGTTTTAAATTTAGACTAGAATGCAACTAAGGATGTGATATATGCATTTCAGCAAGGTGAGAGGTGATCTGCTGCCCATCTGAGCAAAGGCAGAGGTTATAAATATGTACTGTTGTCTTTGAACTGCTTTTCGTTGAGCCACATTGAACCTAAGATTATTTCTTTTGTGGAAAACCCTTTATGAAGCCTGAATGAAGTAGCCAACACATAAAAATATTCTGACATTTACCACCTAGCCTTGTAAAATTCCCAGATACAAGATCTAAGGATGTGAATAACTACTTCTCCCCTACCATAGCTCCTGGTACTCTCAGTCTCCCCCTTTCTTCACTCTGCTAGTGTACAAGGTCTGTATTTAAACTTCTTTCTTGGATAGACAGGTTGTATACTTTCATAAAATGGAATACACCTAGCAATAAAAAGGAAACACCTTAATGAAACTTTGACTCAGAGTTGCAAAGAATAGATGTAAAAAACGTGCTGACTGAGTACTCACTTGGACAGCACAGATACTGAATGGGAAGGATACAGAGAAGATTAGCATGCCCTGCACAAGGATGACATGCCAATTCATGAAGTGTTCCATACTAAAAAAACAAAAACAAAACCAAGCAAGATGCTGAATGAAAAATGTAAGACATGGAAACACGTACTGAATGATTTTACTTATATTAATTGCAAGATCAGGCAAAATTAATCTACAGGATTAGAAGTCAGAAAGTGATTGCCTCTGAGTGGGGGATAGAGAAATTCCTGGAAAGGGACACAGCAGCTATCCTAAGATGATGTAAACATTCAATATCTTGTTTGCGATAGTTGTTGCAGAAAGGCTTATAATGTGGAAACTTATCACACTGAACATTTAAGACATATGCATTTTATTATGTGTAAATCACACCTCAATAAAAAAAAATGACTGTTTTTTCATTAAAGATAACAGAAACCTTACTCTAGCTTCAGCCAAGAAAGGGGATTGATTATAAGGGATTTTGAGAGCATTTTGCGAAGACATGCGGAATGCATATGAGCCTAAGGAATGAATTGGAACCAGAGATCTGAGTGCTCTCTGAACTCCCAGGATCCCATGACAGCTAATTTTAGCACATCTGTTTCATTTTTTTTTCCTCCCTGTACCTTCTGTTCCTTCTCAGGTCCAACTGGTAGGAAAAAAGACAATAGCAATTTCTAACTGTCACATGTTAGGGCATCATTCAATCCTTCATTCATTCATCAAATATTTATTGATATTTATTATTGATCTCCACAATGACTGAGGTACTCTCATAGGTCTTGGCACTGTAGCATTGAATGGGTCGACAAATCAATTGGAAGATGACTTTCTAATTGAGGGTAGATAAGGTAAGAAGCAAATACTCCAAGATGGCATAATTTCAGGTCATGGTATGTTGAAGAAAAAAAAAATGTTGATGCAAGTCATGACTTGCAGGAGACACTTTGGATAAAGACACAAAGACTGAAACTTGAAGGATGAGTCTCTCGCAGGAAAATTGAAGGAAACCTATTTCAATTTTTAGGAGATGAAATATCCAGTCTGAGTCTGGAATGAAAATGCCATATTTCAGAGGAAGAAGGATTAGTGAGGCTGAATGAGGAGTAGAGCAACATCTAGAAGGGAGGCAGAAGCTGTCCTGCAGAATTGTGCAAACATAGGTCAAGAGTTGGTTTTTATATGAGGAGCAATGTCAAATCATTGCATGATTTTAACCAGAGGAGATATCAGAGATATCTAAGAGATATCAGAGATATCAGAGAGCTGGTGTATATTTTTAAGCCTAAGATAATAAACTGTCATAAGGTAGTTATGATATCCTTTTCTTAAACATATGCTTTTCTTTTTGTATTGGAAGTTCTTTTTTTAATTAATTAATTTATTTATTATTAGTTATATTTGACATCATTTGTAGTCCCCAGGGGGTACCCACCACCATTTCACCCGTGCACCATCACCTCAGTCCCTTGTGCACC
>JAGFMF010011752.1:1445528-1568318 GCA_019455555.1 Galemys pyrenaicus
TGCTTTGTAGTAAAGTTTGAAGTCTGGGAGTGTAATACCTCCATTCTCCTTTTTCTTAAGGAGAGCTTTGGCTAATCGGGGTTGTTTGTGTCTCCATATAAACATATGCTTTTCTTAAGTTCCTAGTTCTGGATCTATATTCCACATAGAAAAGATTAATTTGTCTGGTCTGGATCAGGTAGGTGTTCATGTCTCCATAGCTTTGACCTTTCAATAGGAACGGTTGCTCCTGTGCAACTGTATATTTAGAGAAAGAAGACTTTTTAGAAATACTGTGATAGTCTTCTTGCTCACTCTAAGTCCTAATGCAAAACTGAAGTTCTCTGTGAGTTTTTTATTATACTGCCACGTAGAGATATAACACGAATTGGAGACGCTTCAAGGAATTCATGCTTTGAGAATTGGAAGAGTGGTTTGTGGTTTGTTCCTCTGTCTACATCATCCACTCCAGACATATGGATCACTCACTTAAGATTTTGAAGGAGGTCTTAGAGGAATTGGCAGAAGCATCATTTTCCTTCTGCATAAGCTGGATGGAATTCCTGGTGTTTCCAAAGGAAGATAGCTCTTAACTTTCTTTGCAGCTTACTAGAGGATATAGAATCAGCTCTAGATTGTTTACTGCTGCAGTTACTGTGAACAAAATATACTAAAAATATTTTTAAATGTGTAAATTATTATGCCATCAAAAATACATCCCCATTTTATGTTTATCTGGAAATGTCAAGGAATTGATGTCTTTGGATTGTGAGAAAGAAAAATAAATACGGTATCTTTGATTGGAAAAACAATGTTGGAACATTATGGTTAGGTAGAGCATTTGAAATATTTGGCAGCATCTGGTTTTTTTTTGTGTTGGCCAAAGACAAAAGCTCTACACATCATCATAGTTTGTTGCAGTAATTATCTTTCCTATTTCCTGCTATTGATACAGCCCTAAAGCATAGTGGAGTTGTGATGCATAGTGGGTGTTTAATAAGTATTTGCTAAATTAATTATTCGAAATACATCAAAATGTATCAACAGTAAAGATTTTCATAAATTCTTCTTGAAATAAGCCTGGCTACTGGTAAAATGTTGCCATTCAAAGTAAAAATTCTTCAGAAAATTTGTAAGAAAAGGAAACAAAATATAAATTTTCTTTTTCAAGATGTGGAGAAATCTTTACTTCTTCAAGGACATGTCTTAAAGGTCTTGATTGGACCTGAAAAAGTTTTACTTAGTGGGCATTAAAGAAAGTTCTACAAGTGACAAGGAAGTCTTCATTACTGACCTGCATTTTTTGACTGATAATTTTAGCCATGCTAATGTAAGAAATTTCTGCTTCAGTTCCTTGCAATAACTAACATACTTTGAAGGTCTATGATCTTTTGAACAAGCTCTTACAATAGAAAATACTATGTAGTACAGATGCAAGGAAAAGTGTCCTTGCACTCTCTGTCTGGTTGTGGCAATTAAGATTGAATGGCAAGGAAGAGGAAACAGAATTTTTTGCAACGCAGGATAACCTTGTTAACAGTACAGAACCTGTTTCGATCCAAAGATGAATCTAAACTTTGAGTTTATGAGGAGTGTTGGAAAATTATTCCCCCACTTGCCTCTGGTTGATCCACTTGTAAAAGTTTACGGGTTCAAACTAATTAGAAGGAAGCCAGTGACTCTTCATCTGGTCCTATAAAAAAAAGAAAAAGAATGGAAGTGGAGTGTGCTGTGACCTGTCTAATAACAAAATAAATGCCTCTGTAAAGTACAGGTTGTAAAGGAACAAAATAAACAGCAGTTTCTTGACTATAAGTCCTATACATTTCAGGGGAGTCTATCGATATCTTTTGAAGGATTCTCAATGAGGCTTTGACTCCAGCACATAATAACTACTGTTATTCCAACATTCAATTTACAGATGAAATATCAGAAGGGCTAAAAAGTGCTATTATAGTTCTACAGATCATGTTCATTTTCTTGGCTCCTGAAAAGCCTACATGAAACTGAAGGAGGAAGGAAAGGAGGCTTGGGGCCAGGTATACTGCCAGTGCTTCACACATATGACTTCATTCATTTACTCACATACATACACTATACACACACATACTCATATCTATATTGGTACAGACACACACAAACATATATATATATATATACATACTCATATGTATATATGAGTCTCAATGCTGTTTTGACCCAGTTTTTTGTTTGTTTGTTTTTATTCAGGTAACATTGGTTTACCATACTCCACGTGATCTTTGATCTTGGAGATACATAGGTGACTAAATACTTTCAGAAATGGCACTGAAAGGTGCATTATCAGGTAATAGGCCTCTGGTGGACTTGAAGCCAGAAGACCTGAGTCTGAGTCTCAACTTGTTACCCACCAAGTTGGGTGACTTCTGGCGAGATGTAAATTCTCCCAACAAAGTCATCTTGCTCTGACTGTCCATACGGGGTCACTGAAAATAAATATGCTAAAGAAAGAGGAATTTCCTAAGCACCAAACCAAAGAGGTCTCATTAGGAGGCATTAAAAGTATTCCTTATGTGATTTTAAACTAACTTATCTCTTAACTATCTGTTTTCCAAGTCCTACATGCTCCATCAGAAAATCTTATTTCCTTTGTCCAATCACCTCAGTTACTTAATCATTGATCACCTAAATTTGTGTTTTCTATATTCTTCATGTTGTACTCCTTAGACTTAACTATAATTTTATATTGTTGAACTAGTCTGTCAAAAACTTACAGTAAAATTTAAAAGATCATATCCACGTAATGGTAAATTTGAATTATAAAAAGGAATTTCAGTATATTATAAGGTAGGTAGTGATTATTTTATTAGCATCAACAAATTACTATGCAAAATAATTTTATATGTATATTTACAGATATATACTTACATGCACACATAATTTAAGGACAGAGAACAAGCAAGCATATACAGTTAAGACTTTGAGAAATCACTTAATCTTTAGTCTTTAGCAAAAAAGAGAATTTCAACCTCTGCATTGCACAGGAAAATAATATTATGATAGAAAAATGTTTAAAAAAAAAACACTCTTCCAAACACAAAAGATTTACTATAAGTTGCATTAGTTTGTTGCTGTGATATCATTCATAGTTTAAAGAATAATTACTTTATTTAGCATCTAATTTTCTCACAACAGAACATAAATTTTCTGAGATCAAGTGTGGAGCTTTACATAGCACCTAATTCAGTCAATGGCGCATAGTAGTCACTCAATAAGTATTTCTATGACTTAGAAATAAATCCATACCTAACAACTTGGAATGGGTTAATGGAAATAAAGAAATGAGTCCACTCAAAGGGAGGGTTTTGTTCTATTTGGTTTGTCATTTTGGGGTTTTTTTGTGTGTGTGAATAAATTTAATGCTCTCCTTTGTGGCACTGAGGATGTGCTTCTGTGTCCTTTCAATGAAAGAAGGGACAAGTTTGACCAGAACAGGTGAAATTAATGAACACAGGGCATGTCTCAGCACTGTGGACAGTCCACTTTGATCAGTTCTCTAGCAAAGCAGCCTTATCCAGCTGAGAAATGAGGGCCCCTTTGTGGTGATCCATTATCTCTAGAATTCATCACCACTGCTTTCCTCTCTATCACATCCCTGGCTGCTCCATCCCAGACTGCTATCCCCAGCCACTGCCTCCAGAATCTGAAAAGTCTTAATGGCAAATTTCATTCTATGATCCATTTCTACATCCTTGCTCCTTACCAATAATTCTTTTTTTTTAAGATTTATTTATTTATGCACACAAGAACTGGGGGTACAGGCCAGAATTGAGAGGGGTGAGAGGATTCACCAGAGACAGAGCAGGGAGCAGAACAGGAAGATGGACTGAAACACACTGCTGAGGGGAGCAGCGGGCACAGCAGGAGAGGTCTGCTAAGCCATGTGGGTCCCCTCCCTGGCCAGCAGCAGGGATTGAACTCGTGCTGCAGTGGCTGCGGCCTGCTTCATAGTGCGTTGCTCAACCCACTGCACCACCAGCGAGGCCCTCCTTACCAATAATTCTAATGAAAACTATTTCTTCTGAAAGTATTTTTCCAAGTTATGTAATATGGTTTCTCTCAAAAGCCAGATTGCTTTGTGTCCTTACCTAGGGTCTTTTCTTAACAAGAATCATCTACGTACAGATTAAATCATTTTTCTGTAAACTTTTGTCCATCTGTCACATAAGAAGAACAGTAACCTTTAGAGACAGCTAAAGAAAACTAAGGGAAGTGCTGGGAAAATGCGCAGCTATTAAAAAAGGTAAAAGGCTGCCAGTGCTTCTAACTGATAAAAGCAATTAATTAAGCATTAAGAAGAATAGGGAATATATGGCATGGCAGAAATTATAGCCACAATTCATGTTCCTTTTATCTCTAGAAGTTAACATGCAAAACCCTATGGTTTTCTAAAACAAAAACTTCAGCTGTTAATGCTGCTTGTTTCCTTGTGAATGTAGCAGATGTCTCTCCAAATGACTCAATTGTGTGGCTATCTTTAGGGTTATATCACCAAGAGCTGAGGCACCATGAAGCTATAAGTTGGAGGAATGAGGTGAAAGGTATGGAGGAATAGGGTTTGAGCAATTAGGAATGAAGAAAGGAGGTTATATATTTAAGTCTACTCTTTCTTTTCTAAAGCGCCTTAAAGTTTATCAGCAAAATCTATCTCTGCCTGTTCTTTCACATAGCAATTATTGCAATTTCTTAATCTCAGGAGTATGCTAATATCCTCTACGCAATAAAACCTGTTTTAGAATGATGTTACAGGCTTGCAAAAACAGTTTTTCTAAACCTTCTTAACATCTCAGGACATTTTTTTCTTTAGAGATGATATCACATTGCACATATGTGACATATTTAAGGAGAGCAAGGATTTAAATTACAATTTATTTCTGGTGAATAAAAGTAGAAACTGTGTTACATACAGATCAAAAGACAGCCATGAAAATAGGCTTAGTCCAGTGCTTTTGTTGTTATTAGAAGCTATAAAGCTCTGGAAAAAGATATATGATCTTAAATCTGAGTAGGGTCAAATAAATCTGATGACTTTCTCTAAGCAAGGGGTGAGGAGATGGCCTAGAAACCTGTTTTGTGTGATGATCGTGAGATAGATCATACCACTTTAATTGATATAAAGATTGAAATGCTTGCACAAAATTATCCCTCCAGGGTTCTTTTACTGCCAAGATATTATAGATTTATATCCAGCTAGGTAAAACTTCTTGGAAAGGGTAATTTCTATCCTGAATATAAAATCTAAAAAGAGTTAAGGAATAATGATTTCATAAAAAGTTAGAGTTGACAGCTTAAAAAAAAATTGCATCTACAACCACAGAGTAAATAGTGGCCCTTGCTAATTGGATACAAATTCTGTAAACCTCCCATGTGTGCATCCCATCTCAGTCAGCTACTAAAATGCATGTTTATATAAAATGAAACAGAAAAAAGATCTTGAAGAAAATTGCATTCCCTCAGGTAGTTTGATGAGTCTCTGAAGGTAAGCTTTGCATAAGATCAGCGGAATTTAGGGCAGGGATGTGAAAGATTAATGACATTATAATTCAACATTATGGGGTTTGCCAACCATATTTCATTCATTATCCACTAAATTAGCGATGCAAGCCACTGCCAACAAGCAGCAAGACAATGCAAAGGGAGATAAAAGCCTGAGCCATGTCACTTGCTCACTAATCACTCAAAAAAGAAACCTGTCACTGCACAGCTTGATACAAACAACATCGGAGTACGATACTTTGCAAAAGAACCTTAAAATGAATTCAGACCAAAGCATTTATATGCTGTATTATTTCCCAGGGAAACAGAAAAAAGCCTGTTTTAATCACATATAGAATGGCTATGGTAGACCAGTATAGGGTCTGAGAAAAGTTTCAGGATTTTTCACCCTCCTGCCACTGGTATAATGATGGACACCTGCGGTGCTGCATGCATGCCTAGGTGGGCATGTGCAAGAGGGCGCACCTGGGTTTGGACATGGGCCTATAGAGGCGCCGTCATGAGGATGCCAGTACCCAGTCAGCAGCAGCAAGTACTGACCAACGTGAGCAGTAAGACCCAACAAGTAGCAGCAGGAGCAGCAGTAACAAAGCAGCCAAGAGGCTGAGATGGGCCAGGGGGCTGGGAGGCCTGCCATGTACCTGGCCACCTCTGACAATAAAAAGCATAAAAGTCACCAAGGGATCCAAGACTCCTTCCTTTACCCCCTGTCTGCTAGAACCATCCCGAACTTCCCTGTGCCACCTTCTGTCGCTACAACCAGTTTCTCTTGAATAACTCCTTGGGGAGTTATTTCTTATTCTTTATTTCCTATCTTTTATTTCATTTCACCTCTCCCTCCAGCAATTCTGAAGTATGAATCACTGCCTCTGTAAAAGACCTGGACATGAAGTCTTAGAGAAGTGAAATGGTTTACTCAATATCCTTGGCCAGCAGGTGGGAAATTAGAACCCAAGTCAAGGCCTGGGCTCCCTGCAGAAGATGCTTGAAAGTAACATCACAAGGTGAAGAATTCGTTTAAGTTTCAATTGGTCGGTGGACATGAAGTCTTAGAGAAGTGAAATGGTTTACTCAATATCCTTGGCCAGCAGGTGGGAAATTAGAACCCAAGTCAAGGCCTGGGCTCCCTGCAGAAGATGCTTGAAAGTAACATCACAAGGTGAAGAATTCGTTTAAGTTTCAATTGGTCGGGCCTCCCTGGTGGCACAGTGGGTTAAGCAATGCACTATGAAGCAAACCGCAGCCACTGCAGCACAAGTTCAACCCCTGCTGCCGGCCAGGGAGGGGACCCACATGGTGAGGCAGACCTCTCCTGCTGTGCCCGCTGCTCCCCTCAGCAGTGTGTTTCCATCTGTCTGTCTGTTCTGCTCCCCACTCTGTCTGGTGATTCCTCTCACCTCCCGCGACTCTGGCTTGTACCCCAGCTCTTGTATGCATAAATAAAGAAATCTTTAAAAAAAAAAAGTTTCAATTGGTCACTTAAATGATGAGACATTGCTGAAAAAAAATTATTACAGAAAAATGAAAAATTTTAAAAAGTAACATGATATCACATTAACTCAAATATATTAGGATTAGGCTTATTAAACACAATTCACAAATGTAAAGATTTAATTGGCTTTATTAAATGATTCATGAATTGGACAGCATCCAATCTAGATACTGCAAGGGGTTATACAAAATGGAGGGTATTTATAGATGGAGGGTGGGACAAGGTTATTAGCAAAGGAAAAAATTATTTCAGGTAAAGTCACCTTCCTTCAGGGAAGGAGGTGGGGGTTATCATGCAAATTTACTCACTTTTGCTGACTGGTTTAGGATTACACTTTTGGGAGAGGTTTAAATTGCAGTAGGTACTAAGTATGGGTATGAGTCCAAATGAAGGACTCCATCATGGGCCTGTTTTTTTTGACAGTTTCAAAAAATATAGTTGCTCTGTCAAATTTCTCTCTCTCTCTCTCTTTTTCATTTTTAAAAGGACAGATTTATTAGGAAAAGGGGAAAGAAAATGAGGCACCTGTGTAGTCACAGGTGGGCAGGAGAGCTGCCATTCCTGTTTTGCAAAGGGAAAAGGGTTGTGAAAAGAAACACCTGCACAGTCACCCGCGGGCAGAAGAACTGCCCTGTCAAATTTCTATAAAATGCTTTTCTTTAATTACCATTGAAGTCTGGTGCTAAATAGTTCCTGGGCAAATCCTGGTTCATAGCCCATACTTTTAAAAACACGGTGCCGAAGTACTGTGTCAATAAATGATGAATATATGATGATCCCCAAACCACCCCCACCACAGAAGGTTCTAAGCCCACACGTGTCCTGCATGCCTACGTGTGGGGACCGTTCCTTTTACTAGGGCGATGTGGGGCCTGAAACCCGCAGGGAACCCAGGGGGCAGCCGAGGGCAGCTGAGTGCTGTGTTCTCTCTGTGTCTCTCTTACCTCCCAGACCAGTACTCTGTTTTCACTTCTTTATGTGTAAGAGAGTGAAAAAAATTAGGATTTTTTTTCCCTGGAGATATTTTTATTTACACTATATATAAAATGGAAAAGAAACACTATTCTGTTTATTGTTTATATCTAATTATGATGTTCTC
The DNA here is from genome assembly GCA_019455555.1 of Galemys pyrenaicus. Lineage (NCBI taxonomy): Eukaryota > Metazoa > Chordata > Mammalia > Eulipotyphla > Talpidae > Galemys > Galemys pyrenaicus. Next base: position 1,453,634 of record JAGFMF010011752.1, read on the forward strand.
TTTATTTGGGATGTCTGGGCCAGCTGGTGGTGCTGATTTGGGAGTGAAGTCTTTTCTCTCTCTTGAACCTTCAAACTTTTTAAAAACATGTCTTCCAACTTTGTTCTCTTTTTTTGTTCCCATTTCATTCCTCTCCTGAGAAACCAAAATTTTGAAGAATCACTTAAACTATTTCTTACCTTTAATCCTCTTAAACTTGTTAAATTGTCTTTTTCTGAATCTGCCAGAGGCAAGCTTACCAGCTACCTTCTTATGACCAAATACAATGGATAACCTTAGGCATTCTCTTATTTAACACATCTGAAGTATCTGGTATTGTTGACCTCTACCACTTTTTAAAAATTGTGTATAACAGAAAGAACTTGGAACAAAAGCCCTTACTCAATTTCCATGAACTGTTCCTCCTTAGTTCTTACTTCCTGTTTACTTCACAGATACTTATGAAGCATTTCTAACTGAGAGGGTCTGTTTGAAGAACTTTGTTAGATATTTATCTTTGTTAACTTTGAAGAACTTTGTTAACATTAATGTGTTACATATTAATGTTAATGTTAACATATTTATTGTTAACATTAATGTTAACATATTTATCCCTTGTAATAACCTTATGAAGTAGGTACCATGATTATGGCCATTTTAGGGTGGAAGAAATCAAGGTTTCTGTCTAAACTTTTTTCCCTCTCATTTTTATTTAAACTGGCTTTCTAGACCTTTCAAGCCGCGTTCAAGGTGGGGTTACCTTCACTGTTCTCATTGAGGGGGCTCCTGGGTGCCAAATTTCCTGACAACCTCTTACTTGAGGATGAAATCCTTGCGAATGACATCCTTTCTCCTTTAACTCTTAAGAAAGAGGATGTGAGAAATAAAAGTTTAATAACAGTTTTTATATATATATATAAAGCTATCTGAAAATAGCTTTATTCTGTCTATTTTTTATTCTGCCTCTTTGAAACAATGCTTTTACATTTTTAATTGTTGAGTGATAATTTGACTAGAAAGATAATTTTAGTTGAAAAAAGAAATCCCTTAGAGAAATTTTAAAAAACATTGTATTACCTTCTAAAAAATCATTGTTACTAATGATAATTGTGATACTACTAAGTAATTCATTCCATGATATAGGATATGCTTTTTTGACTCTGAATCTTTTAATCACTTTGGTCTTTTAAAATTTTGTGTGAAAGTTCTAGTGCAGATCTGTTGTAGGTGAAATCTGTTCTCCATGTCCTGTGTAATCCCAGGGGCTGTAGATGTGATGGGTTTTACTCCCATTAACTAGATTGTATTTATGGTACAAGTGACTTCGAAATAGGGAGATTATCTAGTGAATTGATTAGGTGAACTCTTTAAAAACAAAAAGCGTTTTGTTTTTTTTTCTTTGCTGTTAACAGAAAAGGAAGAGCTAGAAGTACGAAGATGAATCTTTGCTGACTTAAATATGGAAGAAGTCACTCAGTAAGGAAAGCAAGTGACCTATAACTGCTGGGACAGCTGACCACCAACAAGGAAACCAGGGAATCTCAGTCTTACCCAAGATGGAGTGAGCTGGGAAGCAGACTTTTCCCAAGACTTTCTAGAAGTGAATTCCATCTGGCCAGACACTGAGACACCCTGAACAGATATCCAGCCAGGTGCATTTTGTTTTATATATTTATATACTTAAATTTTTAATATTTCTCTTTCATGTCACATTTTTTTCTCTTTAAAATATTTTTATTGTATTATATCTCTTTTTTAAAAAGATTTATTTATGTGCACAAGAGCTGGGGTGCAGGCCAGAGAATATTCACCAGAGACAGAGTAGGGAGCAGAACAGGTGGATCCGCTGAAGTACACTGCTGAGGGGACCAGGAGAGGTCTGCTGGACCATGCTCCCTGGCCGGGCATTGAACTCTGCCACAGTGGCTGTAGATAGCTTCACAGAGCTGAGACTTAACCCCTGTGCCACCAGGGATGTGTTAACACTGGTTTACAGCACTTTATATGACTCATATTTTCCAAGATATCTGTTATCCTTTTAATATTGTAAGTTACATAAAGACAGACTTTGTTTTTTTTTTTTACTGCCTATTAAACCTTCAATAAATATTTGTTGGATTAAGTGAATGAATGAATGAGGTGATAGAGATTCGTGTACATGGGCAGAACTTCCATGAACAATTTGGCAAACAAACTAGGGGATAGCTTCTCTAAGAAGTGGATCCTCCAATATTTTGCCTGGGATAAGCTGAGCCATTACAAATACAGAAATGACTAAAGGTAATCAGGAAGAATTAAGGTTCCATGTACATCTTTATTCTGTACCTTTGTTTTCAAAATTTTCTTAATGTTCTAGTCCTCATTCTGCTGCCATCCTATCACGTCTAAATGTAAAACCTCTCCAAAATTGCCTGGGCACATAGATACTTTCCTAGTCTAAAGTGGTTTTTCTTATACATGTTGATATAATTTTAGCTTTTTCCACTATGCTCACCAGTAAATGCATTTTAAATCTATCTTCCAAAATGTGTGAACATGCTTCTAATTGTTGACTATTGACTCTTGTTTCTTTGTTGTTAAAGATTTATAATTTTTCCGTAATTTTCATTTTAAATAGTATCAAGAGGGGGAAGGGAGGAAGGAGATAAAAACAATCTTGAACTAGAAATCCACAACCTATTTCTTATTCTTACCTTTATTTCTGTGACACCACATACATCTTATCTGAGTTTGACAAGAAAAATAACCAAATTAATGGACAAACATTAGGTAGTGAAATAATATTTCTCTTAATTTTAAAAATGGTATTTCATTGCTAATCCAAATAAATCTCATTAGTGGAATTAAAATAAAAACGAATAAAAGAGATTACTGTGAACCAAAGTCTTTCCTTGAATGAACTTTCAAGTAAACTTTTAAATAAAATTCTTGGGGAAGGGAATGGGCAAAGGAGAATTAGAATTCTCAACACCTCCTATTGTGGAAAAGGTGGGGAAATAAAAGGCTGAGTACGAAGCTCAGAACTCACAAATCTCTAAATTTGGGCACATAATCCTGGAGCACAACAGCAAAAGAGAAAAATACCCATAACCAGTAATAAACCCTAATACTACTATAGCAGGGATCAGCAAACTATGGCCCATGGGCCAAATCTGTGCAACCAACTGTTTTTAAATAGTTTTGTTGGATCACAGTCATGTCTGTTTGTTTGTGATTGTTTTGGGCTATGTCAACCATATCAACAAAGGTGAATAGTTGCCACAGACACTATAAGATGCATAAAGTCTAAAATAATTAACAATTAGTCCCTTCCAGAGAAAGATTGACAACCCATGCTATAAGGCAAAAGGATGGTGCTTTAGGGAAAGGACATCTGACCAATAATTGCCAGTGAGATGTGAAGAGAAGACAGCTAGGAAGGTTTTGAAGGGGAAATGTTTTCACTCTTTTAAAAGAAGGCACTTATTTGTCCTGTTAGGTGTTACATCTGGAAGTGAGGATTGTAGAGAGGAAGCGTGGAAAGGGCCAAGTTCCTGTATGAAGGAAGTGTTTGAACCACTAAATTAAATAAGAGCTGCTCTTCTCAGAACTTCTATTTTGTGAGGTTATAAATGTTTGTTGTTGTTTAAATCATTTTGAATTGAGTTTCTCTTACATACAGCAGGGAGTCTCCTAACTATAACACCATCCTTCTTTTAACACCAAAGTCAACAGAGCAAGAGGTAATAGAAACTGGCCTCTTTCCATTTTCTCTCCCACAGTATTTGAGAACTGTGCTACTGGGCTACACCCCCACCTTTTAAAGACAGGGTCCATTTCTGTGAATCAGATGCTCCTCAGAACTGTGTTATTGTGCATGAACTAGCTCTTGTTTGTATCCTTTTGTCTTCTAGAAGCTTCTAGAACATTAGTGCCATGGACTAAAACACTTGTTTTAGAAGTAAAGAATTATATCTGTCTGGATTTTTAACTATATTTCTAAGTTGCTTTCTTTATTTGAGGAATTTTTAAAAATGATAGCATTTAAATGTAAACATCAAATGTATCAGGTTTTCTAGTTTTCATAAATTTTTAACATAGTTGCAGATTTAAATTTATATTATGCATATATAGGTGTTAAATATTTTTTTTCTCCAGGTTACAGCATAAAATCATGATAGTTTCCAGAAGCATAAGGAGATTATTGCATTTTGTCTTACTAATAAATACTTACTGAATGAAGCATTTTATGTGCTGTCCCAGAGCAGTACCCTAAATTGAATTTAGTAAATCCAGTAACTTAAATTCCTTTGATTCACCACCTAATCTACATAAATCGAGGTTCCTTAGAGAACTAATTGAAGCTATTTTCCCATTTGTAGCTGAAACAAGTATTTTTGCAGTGCAACCCCATTTCATAATAAAATTCTTGAAAGCAAATTCTCTTCTGATATATAATTGTGATAGTTTTAAAGGCACTTTTAATTTTGTTTGGGGCAAATTATTCATGCTGCGAAAAACAAAAATCATAAAATGAAGGTGAAATTCCCAATACACACAGAAAAACTTGGATCTCACTTACTGTATTACTGTGTTTTGTCTGTTAAATCTTTTATAAAATTTCTTTTTGCTTTAAGGGGAAATATAGACACTGACACACTTTAAAAGGGGATTTTGAAGCACATAGTAAATGCAAGTTAAAGAAACATGAAAATATTCCTCTTTTTTCCCCATTATTCCACTTATGTATTAATTCTATCTATTCCTCAGTCTGATTTGACAGTAAAAGAACAGCAGTTATATTACATTCTCAATCTCTACTTAGAATTAATTACATAAATTTCATTTAAACTTAATGATAACCCTACTGTTGTCTTATTTTTACCACTATGGTGCAGTGAAAGAGGCTAAGACTTTTAGAATAAGTAATTTGGTCAAAGCCACAGAGCTTATAACTGATAGACTTGGCTGACAGATTTTGTGCTCTCTGCTTAGAGAATATCTTTAAAATTCATGATATTCAACTTAAACCCCCAAATAATTTCTAAGAACTGAAGTTACTAATAATTCTTATAATGAACAATAATTTTGTCATAAACATGTCCATAAAATCAGTCATGTTGGAAGGAAGAATTTAGTTAGCAGTTAGTAGAATTTCCTCTCAGTCCTTTTGTTTCTCTACAAATTAGCAGAATGGTGAAATAAAAACACCTTAGAAATCAAAACACAGGAAGCTTTTACCTCCATGTAACTCTACTTGTCGAAAACTGAGAAGAACTCGTGTAACTCATCAGTAATCATCATCACCATCATTATCATCAGCTGATTAAAAATGGGCACAGGCCCTTGGTAGACATTAGGCATTGTCTAATTATACACTTTAAATTGGTGAATTTCTACACAACATGTGTATGTATGTGGATGTATATAATCATCTAGCTTATTATAGTGGCAGGAAGGCATGGGGCAGGTTCTCTATGATCTGGGCAGATGGGTAAAAGAGGAGTCCTGGAGCCCTCAGTGGCTTTTTCAGACTTTTATTGATCTTTTTGCACAACTGGCAGTGAGGCGACCAGGTACACGGCCGGCAGGGGGTATACTTATACCTCACTAAAGCTGACCAGATGGAAAAACAAAGTTTCATAAGAGTTGAGCAGATATGCAGTTCCTCAAATTTTATTTTTCCACAAAATTAACTTAATCTGTTATTTTTTCCCTCAGATTTAGAATGTAATTTGTTGCTTTCATATTTAAGACCAAAACCTCTATCTTGACTTGTTTTCATTCCTTCTACTACATGAACACCTGTTGATCATAACTTCATCTGTTTCTCTCCTTCCATTTTTATTCAGTTCTTGTGTAATAGATTATTCTCTGTGCTTTGACTTAAACTCTTTCCTTGCCTACAGTTCACTTCCTTGTCCCTTATAAGCTAGCCTTTTCGACCAATTGACATATAGGCATTCTATGTTTCAGTTTCTTTGGGAATCTTTTCACTATATCTTTTGCAACTTTATGTGTAAATGTTCCTTTTCCCATTCTCTAACCCATTCACCCACATCATTCTAAAATCAAGTTATTTTGAGACTGTCTTGAGAAGATGAACTTCATGCCATTAGATAGTCTACATATAGAACATAGAAATTTTTGTGTTAAATTGAATATTATAGTTTTGCCATTTATAAATACATACAAATAAGAGTATTTTAAATGTTGATTGTGAACCATTTATAGAGTTTTAAATGATCTTTGAGACTAGCTCTTTTAAACAGCTCCAAAGATGGTTTTCTATTTTAGAAATACCAGTCTCCAGAAAAATTGTATTTGGTGATATATTGTATAATATTTAAAGGGAAAATCAGCTTTAAAAAGTTATTTTATACAGATCAAATAATTCCTCTGGAATCGGGATAGAGATGACTTTCGCTGTATCCATCATGCCTTGTAGTAGTATGTTACACGGATTTCAAATATGCTTTCCCATACACTTACTACTGTATCTTCAACAACACTAGACCAAAGCTAAGGCATGTGTTAGGCTGTATTGTTATATCTGTCTCAGGTGTAGTGAAATCCCTGCCGCTGGAAGTGTTGAAGTGGAGGCTGGATGGTAGACCATACCTACTTGGCCATTCTCTATCTTCCCCAAATTACAAATTGGCCATATAAAAGTCAGCCCCCTTGGCTATAACAATGACCTTTTAGGATAAGTTATCTTTTATTAAGGTCATCTGTAACATAAAACATAAAGCTTTCATTTTTTTTCTTCAAAATTAGAGCTATAATTTTGTTCAAAGAGGTCATGTTTTACTGGACATATTTTTTGGATATTTTACTGGACATATTTAATGGATTTATTCTTTCATAATTCATGGTTTTCTTTAGTAATTTTAAAATGTGTTTTATGTTTTCCTGTAACATTTCTCCCATCTTTAATAACTTGACATTAAGATGAGCAACGATTAAAATAAGCTGCTACCAAATATACTAACTGCCAATGAACTTGATAAACCAAATGTTGCTGATAGCAGATCTCCAGTGCCACAGAGAGCTGCAAAGCAACCGTGCATTAGGTGTACCATTATGCGCTAGTCATGCTATTGACACACGCATGCATCAATGCAGGAAGTAACAATGGGAAGACCAATGAGCATCCTCTGAACAATAGGTGTCACTCTTCCTCCTAAATTTGGACCCTATTTGCTTTGAAAGAGCTAAGGTGTTTAGCTTTGCCACTCACTGTTTGTAGATATTGTCTTCATAAGTTAAATCTTTTATTAGCATGGATAGAAAATAGTGCCTCCCTTGTCACTTATAGACAATAATCATCCACTTTACAAATTGCTGATTGAAAAGATCATGGCTATTAACATTTGCTGAGCAGCCCCTGGGTACAATGGGCTGTAACAAGAGGAAGAAAAAGGAGACATGAATGAGAAAGTGAAGGGCAGATTCCAGAAATAGATTTTAAGTCACCTATTAAGGCTGCTAGACACACGATATATGCTAGGAAAGCAAATTAATTAAAAATTTATTTAGTATTAACTGATTTGTCATATAGTTTTAAAAGATTGTTTTAAAAAGGTGAGATGTGTCGCGTTCCCTCAAACAATTAGCAGTCCAGTCTTACAGAAAGAACATTAACCTGTAAAAAGTAATAATGAATTCAGTAAATTAGGGTTAAATGAGTAATGAGGGTTGCAACAACCATGAACAACTATACGGACAATTGTATAAAAAAGAACATGACATTTCTCAGAAGAAATTGATTTTGAGATAAGTCTAAAAATGGGCCATATTTTATGCATGGAGGAGCATGTGGGAGACCCTACCTTCAGTGACAGGGTCCTGCTACTTCTCTTCACTGGGGCAGTGCTGGTAAGTCTGTAGGAGCTGTTACAACGTGGGAGGGAGGCAACCAGGAAAGATGGTTTTGGAGATGACTGTAAAAATCTTGAGTAATAATAAACATTTTTAAAATGGATTCTTCAAACCCAAACTGCGGTGGTGACAAAATATTTTTTATTTTCCTTGCTGTGCCTAGAGAATTTGTTTTCATATGTGTTTTTTTAATGCAATTTTTAAATTTGTTTTTTAAGATTTTATTTTTGCATAGATGAGCTGGGGTGTAGGCCAGAGGTGGGGGTGCAGGGTAAGAGGATTCACAAGAGATTTGACCAGAGCAGGAGGACACACTGCTGAGGGGAGCGGTGGGGAGACAGGAAAGGTCTGCTGCACCGTGTGTGGATTAGCTTGGGGGACAAAACTCAGGCCTTTGCAATGGTGGCTCTGAGACTTAACCTCTAGGCCACCAGGGAGGTCCAAGTTTTCCCATGGTTTTTAATAACTTCTTCCAAACAGTAACTTTTCTTCCAACTAATTCATATATATTGAGTTACTTACTAAGAGAAAGTGGGCTAGGTTAAAATAAAAACAAAACAAAACTATTCAAGACCTTACTCTTGGTCAACAGAGATCTAGAACATAAGTAACTTTAATCTAGGGCAGCATACATTTATCTGTGTAAGAGGTTTCAGATGAGACAGGTCAGATAGTAGGAATTTGCATCTAGCCAAAGGCATCATCATAGCTGCACTGATACTTTTTTTGGTCATAGTACCTGAAATGACTCCACCACTTGGTTTTGAGGTTTCTTCCAAAGGCTCTTTGTAGAGCCAGAAAGAGCCATAAAAACTCCAATAGTAGAGCAACGTCAGGACCTATGACCAAAATCAGAGGCGATATTCAAGGTGAGAACTCGCTCCAGGATATTTGATATCCTTTTCATCAGGTATCAGCCACTCTGTTTCATTAAACTCACTACAGTCCTTAACTTTGCTCAGTGTAAACAGCAGGTTGCAGCTATTTGAACAAATCTTAGGCCTCTGAGCTGTTCACCTAGTTAAGACCAGGGGGTCATGGGCTCTCTAAAAAGCTCCCTACGGTCTGTCTACACAAACCCATTCCAGAGCTGGCAGTGATCTTCTGGCATCAATGTCGTTCTGTCTGGGCAAGTGTCCTCATTTACTTTCATGTTCAGAAGAAAAGTACTCACTGACTTTTCAAAGAGTACGTTTATTATTGAGGAGAGGAAAATGGAGAACTGGGTACAAACAGACATGAAAGACTTGCCCCTGTGAGTCAAAAGGGGCTTCCTTACAAGGAATGAAATATCGATCTGGTTTAGAATTAGCACTACAAACTAAATGCAAATTGACAAAATAATTATCTTTTATTCAAATTGATTTAAGAAAATTGTTTTCTAACATGAATGTTTTTGAAATGGTGGTCAATAGCTATCACATACTATGCAACTGATGAATACCTACATAAAGGGTTTGGTTTTCTCATAAAAATTCTTTTTTGCTGCCCAAAAACCTTAGCTATAGTTGAGCTAAATATTAAGCACCTTTCCTGCTTTATGAGAGAAATAGAACAGAAATGAATTGCTTGACTAGAATTATATGTAGTATGTCCAAAAACCATGTTCTTTCCAAATCATGATGCTACAGAACCTATAAAATGGCACTTTGTAATATTTCCCCCCCCAAAAAAGGATGTCAAAAATCCAAAAACTGGATCAAAATAGACACAAGAATTTGGATATGATAAAGGAAGAATTTCCAACCAGTAGAAAAGAAATAGAGGCTTCATAAATGCTCTTGGAATACTGTTAAATCAACTGAATAAAAGGTAGGCCAAAATAATTCCAGACAGACCAATAACTTTAACGTAAAATGCAAACCCATGAAAGAACATTGTAGTGGCAGGAAGGCAGCACAGGGCAAGTTCCGGATGGTTCTTAGCAGACCGGGTGTGGGGTGGGGGGCTGGGGGGCGGTGTTGTGCTGGTGGTGTTAAAGGAAAGGAGTCTTGGAGCCCCTCGGTGACTTTTTATGGTTTTATTACAGAGGTGTCCAGGCCTCCCAGTCCAAGGCACATCTCACCCTCTCAGCTGCTTTGCTGCTGGCAACCCGTTCCTTTCTCTGCTGCTCGTTTGGTCTTGCTGCCTCTGCTTGGTCCTGCTGCTTGTTGGTACTGGCATCCTAATGACGTCACCCATATAAGTCCGTGTCCAAACTCAGGTGCCCCCACTTGCGCCTGCCCTCCTAGGCATGCGCACAGCACTGCAGGTGCCCATCATTATACCAATGGCGGGAAGGTGGAAAGACCTGATAGTTCTCTGACCCTACAAACTTAAAGAAAATGTAGTTGTCTATTTCTATGTCTATGGTATAAAGATGACTCACTAAATATTACAGTAAACCAGAAGCCATAAGTGAGTGATGTTTTTGATTCCATAAAATATAAAACTTCTTTAAGCCTTATTACTATATTCAGAATTAAGACAATATAATACACCAGAGAAATATTTGCAAACCTAATCACAAAGTATTTTAGAGTCAATTTATAAATATTTCTACAGATCAATAAAAGATGAACACCCTAAGAGAACCTTAAGAAAATATTTTGAATAGTACAGCCACACAAAGAAGAAAAAGAAGTAACTCATAAACATGAAAAAAATATTAATTTCACTGTCAAAGGGATAAATTAGTATGTGTTCAAATCCAAGCTTGGCTGAAAGCTAACAACTTTTTAAAACTAGAGTAAGTTATTTAATTTTACATTTTAACTTGTGAAAAAGTACTTAACTTCTCTATCTTGTTTTCCTTGTCTGTAATATGATATATGCCTGTAATATTAACAGGCGGGAATACTCTGAGTATCAGATGATGTATTCAAATTCATTTTAAGTGCACTCAAATATTTCTGGCATGTAACAAGCACTAAAGAATTTTAGGTAAATTAAAATAAGATTAAGAATCCATGTTTCTGGGCCTCCCTGGTGGCACAGTGGGTTAAACAAGGCACTATGAGGCAAACTGCAGCCACTGGAGTAACCACATGGCGTAGCAGACTTCTCCTACCTCGCCCGCTGCTCCCCTCAGCAGTGTTTCAGTCAGTCTGCCTGTTCTGCTCCCCACTCTCTTTGGTGAATCCTCTCACTTCCTGCGATTCTGGCCTGTACTCTAGCTCTTGTATGCATAAATAAATCAATCTTTTTTTAAAATGCCTGTATTAGATATGTATGTGATATGTGTGTATATATATTTATTGCTATATATTTGCATATATGGTACTTTATGTGGAAAATACATAGTAAATGAGTATGATGTAAACATGTTATCAATAAACAGATGATTTGAACTTTCTTTTGTTAAATATTGTCTCTAAAGCTATTCAGTGATTTTTATGATAGGAACAACAATAATAAAAGTATGCTTTTTTCTTTAAAAAGACAAAGTAGTGAGGAATGGAGAAACCCTCGAAGGCACTTAAGGGAAATTGACCTTAGATATCCCTATAGTTAAAATTTGGACATGGTAAGTGGGAACATTAACTTCTGGTCTGCACTTCATCTAAATGGTGAGTACCAACCTAAGTATTGCTAATAACTAACTGGAAGGTTCTTAAAACTGAGGTTGAGACTGTGAATGTCCTAGGTTAAGTAAAAAACCTACATTTTTAAATTTTTCTATTGTAATTACTTAAACTTCAGCAAATTATTTTTCTCTCTCCTTCACTAGAATATAAGTTCCATGAGGATGAGGACAGCAGACCTTTGAGCAACATGGGGTTAGAGGCACAGACCCCAGTGATCACCAGTGCAATCAGAACTTCAGATAAAACCTAGAGTTGGCCTTCCATATCGGCGGTTCTGATCTGTGCAATCAGCCAACATCTGAGGTTGATTGAATATGTGAAAGTGGAACTGAGGATAGATAAAAATCCAGGCAGGAACGTACCCAGGCAATTCAGGGGTCAACTGTAAATAAAACACAAGGTAGGTTTTAGATGGTGCAATCACAGGAAGCAACAATGAGGATAAAGGGACTGTGGTACAAAGAAAGGAAAGCAAATACAAGAGAATATTACTGATAGGACCCTCACTTTGTGACAGTTTGATTGCTCAGTCTTGCAGGACATCTTCTGTCATGCCATATTAGAAAAGTTAGTAATTTTCCAAACAGTTCATCCAAAGAGGAGGAAAGGAGAATAATTTGCTCAGCAGTTCATGCCTCCCTAAATTGTATTGCTTATGGAAAACCCTGGGTGGGAGGGAAGAGGTGGGCATAACAAAGGAGAAGGAGGTTGCCTTTGTGCTGGGCCCACAAGTGATTCTGGATACAGGGGCAGTAACAATAGCAGCATAAACCTAGCTCTTTGTTTGGTAAATAGTTGTTAGGTTGCTCCTGATGGAACAAGGACAGAACACTGATTTGTATTGATGCATAAACTGGAAATATTACAGAAGGTTCAAGCCTTTGGATAGACAATTGACCATTCATCCAAAATAATGAGAGAGAAGGCAATGTTTGGGGTCGTAGATGTAGAGAGTGGAGCAACGATGGAGTTCATGAAAATTCTGTTTGCTTTTATTTTCTCACTACTATCAGCTGGATGAAAATGGGATGAGGGGGCTTGGGAAGTTCAATGAGAGTGAAGGTTAAAATGATTATCTAAAGAGTAGGCGATGTAAAAGGACCAGGGAGCCTGGGAGCACTTGCCTTGTCTAGGGAGCTGGCAAAAGCTTCCTGGGGAAGGGAAGTTGAAGCTGAGATTTGATAATGAGTTGGAGTTAATTGAACAGGCTGAAAACTTCTCTTGCAGAAAAGGAAATTTAGTATGTGCTAAGACGTGAGGATAGAAAAGCACAGCACATTTGAATATAAATATTGATAAATGCAATACACAGGAAGCAAAGTGTAAGAATTGAGTTTGTAGAAGTAGATCAAGATTTGTTTTCCAACTGTATAGATAATATCTGTATAGATGATATCTATAATAAGAAAATGGAAATTATTAAATTAACAAACATATTAGGTTGGCAAATAAGTAATTATTCTTAATTATTTTTGATTAAGTAGGGATATGTTCTTATGTAACAGCATTGATAATAAAAATACTTGGTGATTAGGGCTTTTTGAAATGGAAGTTAAGAGTTAAGATATTTATAAGTACTTATGAAGTTCAGATGTACTGGAAATTACTGAAAAGTCACAATTAGTTCCATGAACAGAAAAGTAAGCATAACTGCAGTACAACAAATGTGAAATATATTTACCATTTTACAGATATAGACTATATTATCTTCAGCTCCTCCACACTATCTTTATAACTATTACATTAGAGAGAAATTCAATGATATACTGTAGGGTCAGAGAAATCAGGTCTTTACACCCTCCTGCCGCTGGTATAATGGTGGACACCTGCGGTGCTGCATGTATGCCTAGGTGGGCAGGCGCAAGTGGGCGCACCTGGGCTTGGACGTGGGCATATAGAAGCGGCGTCATGAGGACGCCAGTACCAACCAGTAGCAGCAAGACCAACAAGCAGCAGTGAGAGCAGCACCAGCAGTGGGAGAACAGGATGCCAGTAGCGGAACAAGAGCAGCAGTAGAAGCAGAAGCAGCAGCCAAGAGATTGAGATCCACCAATGCCTGCCATGTACCTGGCCACCTCTGACAATAAAAAGCATAAAAGCCACCGAGGGCTCCAAGACTCCTTCCTTTACCCCCTGTCTGCTAGAACCATCCAGAACTTGCTCTATGCCCTTCCTGGCATTACATATACTTATGATACTTAGTATCCTTAATAGAAGTATCCTAAGCTTACTCAAAATTACACAAACACATCAATGAACATACATAGATATTCATAACTTTGGCAGAGAAGCTAGAAAATGTGAAATGCAAGAACATAAAAATAAGACCAATTACTATGTTGGCAATAAGAGTTCTTTTACTCCACTTAGCCATCTCTCTGAATATGAGTATGCATTAGCATCAATTCAGATAGTAATATGTTTCAATACTTATATCTCGTGAAGGTTTTTATCCTTCCCATAAATAATCGAGATATACTTGGTTATAATGACATTTAAAGCTACATAGAATTAAGAACAAATTTGACAGAGGAATGAGGTCATTTTTTAAAAGTCACATTTGGAATAGATGCAAATTTTAGGTCTGTCACTAAGCTTACTAATACCGCCCACTGCTTTTGTGTGTCCTGAACTTGTGCATCTTAGAGGACCGCCCTCTGAGGTATTCATTCATTCTCCAGTGGTGTGCTGGCATTTCTGCCATGTTTTCAGTTATGCGAAAAGCTGTGGCGAGCCCTGAACTGCTATCTAGCCTTAGGGAGATCCCAGAGAAAACTTCAGAATAATAATTCTCCCTTTGTCCTCTGCTCATATAAGGTAAATGGCTTATGTTCATGAGGTTTTGCAAAATGGGTCTGGTAGAATCATATGAATCCTAAGTACTTCCATCATTAGCCATCAAAATACAGTGGAAAGTTGAAGTCACTGCATGCATTCCATGTTGGGGTACATGGAGCAGGGAGAAGTGTGTGCCTCTCTAATTACTCCCATGGAACTGAGCACATGTCTAGCCATGGTCTTTTCTTTTACTATTTTCCAAATAATGAGTTCTCTAATTGCTTCAGCTGGAGCAGCCTGGCTTATTTTAATACTTGGCTGCCAGTGTTCTTTCCCTTTCTTCCCTCTATTCTCTCCACACACATTCTCCCCCTCTCTCTCCCTCCCTCTTTTATTTTTTTTTGTCTGAATTTGATGAAAGTCTGGTTTCTACTCCCTGAAAGTTTAAGTGGTTGAATTAAATCACGACTTGCTTTGGTCAATCATCTAGGGAGCTCTTTAGGAATTGGGGAAACATTTTATTTACGACTCAGCTTTCCACCTGTGCTGACATGGCATGGAATTTACAGCTATATTGAAAGTGTTATAAGCAGCACCTCAGAAATTCCACATTCTCTTGAGCTGCATTATTATGGAACATTTGTCAGGCAGCCAATTGCTGTGTCAGCCCCTAATTGATTTATATTAGCATCTTTAGGAACAAGGTGGGGTGAGAGCATGGCTGAGTCTGGGTACACTTCGGACTACCCCACTGCCAGGTTTCTGTGGACAGGAGAGATTTACCAACAGAAATGAACCTAGACACCATGCTTTTGGTTGTTGGGTTTTTTTGTATTATTTTTATACAACTAGTTTAAAATTATAGATGTTAATAAAGACAGCATAAACTTTCACTACTTTGTGAAAAGTTGCTTAAGTTCAGCTTCTCCCTACCATGCCATCACTTAACTGTAAAGAACACCTGGTCATAAAAGGTGGGCTTCATTTTTCCCTGAGGCAGGGGAGGGGAAGAGATAAAGAAACCAAGTAACTCCTTCAAAATGTTCTCCTCTGACAGTCTCCATTTACAAAAAATAGTAATTAGCTTTAACAGCTCTTTTTTAACACTTAATCCATTCCTTCTGGATTAGAAACACAAATCTACGTAACTCATTTACAAACACCTGGGCTGAGGTTAGGTCCAAATTGAGGGAACCAGGAGAAATCAGCATAATGGGTGGGAATATGACACTCATTCACCCCAGCATTGGGTCTTGGGTGCGAACGGTTTATGCATGAGCTTTCTCACAGTGGAGCTCCACCAGTGTCTAGACCAAAATATTTTTAGGTGTTGGCATTCTGGATGGACACCACAGTCCCTGCCACTCCCTAATGTGTCACATCTGGCCCAATTCATACTTTCTGACTTCTGTTGGTACATGAGTTTGTAGTCATTTATTCTTGGCCATCTTGAAGCTTCAGCAAGAAGGGAAGGGCAGGAGATAAGGGATTATAAAAGACAGGTGCAGTGAGGCAACCAGGTGCAGAGAGGGCAGGGGGCTGGGCTGCAGGCAGTTCTCCCAGCTTCCAGCGAATCTTTACTTTTTCTTTGGGCTCTGTAGGGTCAGAGAAATTGTCAGGCTTCTCTGCCCTCCCGCCATTGGTGTCGATGATGTACACCTGTGGACCTGCACGCGTGCCTAACTCAAGTAGGGTGTGGGAAAGCACAAGTGGACGCACCTGGACTGAGACACCGGGTGTGTGGGGGCAGCATCACAAGGACACCAGCAGAAAGTGAAAGAGAGCAGAAGAAAGTAAGCAGAGAGAAAGGCAGAAGAAGCCTCCTGGCCCCCCGGGCCCCCTTCCTACCGTGTATCTGGTTGCCTCTGATATAATGAAGCAATAAAAGCCTGAAAAGGCGACTGAGGGCTCCAGGACTCCTCCTTTATCCATCTGCCAGAATCATTGAGAACCTGCTCTGTGCCTTGCCAACACTGCAGGCTCTCTCTGGCGTCATGTTGTGGCCCTGCCTCTTTTTAGTCACTCATTCTCTTGTAACCATCAGCCTCGCCCTTAGAGCCTCAGCCTCTAGGCTCAGGTGTGCACACCTGCACAGGCCCACACCATACTCCAGGTGTCCATAATCAGGCATATGTGCCCGTCCCCACGTTCCCAAGCACCTTTAGCATTAACACAATCAAGGCCACAGGTGATAGACGCAGAGGCTAGTGATGTGAAAGCCATGTGTGATGTATGGGGACAACGTAGTGATCAGAGAAGGGAATTATTAAGTTTATCTGGGCCTCTGGCTATGGGACAATCACAGTTCGTTATTTGGGTATTTGGGTTGCTACAGTCTTGGACCTCAGCTGACTTCTGATCGAGGGCCCCAGATTCTGAGCTAAGAAACCCAAGTCATGATCCCAGGGTCTTGGGTCTCATAGGACACTATGGATTTGGCATTTGCCCTCTCTGGGTCTGGTCTGTGGGTCTCAGAGCCAAGTCTCCCCACGTGGCCAAGGCCTGGGGGGTGGTGCCTCCAGCCTGTGACTCTGAGGATGTGTGCACAAAGGAATATTGGGGTTCGATAGGTGGCTATGAGCCAGGCTCCTTACAGACAAAGACTGAGGACAAAGACTGAGGGAGAGGTCTATGGATTGAAGGGTCAGGTGTTTCTTTTCCCAGGACTGCCTTGTCAGCCCTGTAGAACTCCTGTGATCCCGAGCTCCTCTGGAAAGAGTGGTCACAGCAGCAGCTCCTCAGACTGATTCCTCCATTTTCTGAGCCACACCTAATGCTCAGGGCCTCCCTGCACATTCTCTCCCTGACCTTGCATCTGGGATCCACACTTAGTTCCCCCAGCAAATCCAAAGCACATAGCCCACACTGCAGGCTCCATCTGAGCATAGTTTGCCTTCCTGGGTGTAGTTCCAGGAAGGGGGCACAGAGAAAGTTCTGGATGGTTCTAGCAGACAGGGTAAAGGAAGGAGTCTTGGAGCCCTCGGTGACTTTTTTGGCTTTTATTGTCAGAAGCAGCCAGGTACATGGCAGGCAGGGGTGCTGGGGGGCCAGGAGACTGGCAGGCCTCCCAGCCCCTGGCGCATCTTACTCTCTCAACTGCTTTGCTGCTTCTGCTTCTCTCTCTCATTCTGCTGGAGTCCCATTCCACTGCTGCTGCTGCTCTCGCTGCTGCTGCTTTTGCTCTCCTGCTCTTGCTGGCGTCCTCATGACACCGCCCTTATACGCCTGTGTCCAAACTCAGGTGCGCCCACTTGCGCATGCCCACTTAGGCATGCATGCAGCACCACAGGTGTCCATCATTATACCAATGGTGGGAGGGCGGAAAAGTCTGATACTTTTCTCAGACCCTACACTGGGTAATCCCATACTCCATCCACTCTACCTGGTCCTTGGCCATGGGGCTCCCTGTAATGGGAAGGAGGGAGAGAGAGAGAGAGAGAGAGATAGAGAGAGAGATAGAGAGCCAGAGCCAGAAGGCGCTGCCTCTTTATTGCCCCCAGAGCACTGTCTTAATCTCCAAAGGCCCTGGGCCTGGTGCACAGCATCCCTGTGCCTCGGCACAACTGGGTCACAGTATTCTTTGACCTCCATGTGCTTGGGGTGCAGTCCATTGTATTCATAGCATGTCTGTATCATGGTGCTTCTTGGGCACCATGTGCTTTGTTCCCAGTTTACTTGGCACCCCTTGGTAAGATGCTTCTCAGTCATGCCACGCTTGGGTCACAGTCTCTCATGGTGTGCTTTGCTCATAGTGTGTCTTGGCCAAAGTGTGCTTGCTCTGTTGTGCCTGTTCTATGTGGATGGGTCACACCTGGGTCTGTCTCTATGGCTCTGGGTCACAGAGTGCCTGGCATGCTTGGTTTGCTACATACATGATGGTCACTACACATCTGGGTCATTGTACACCTGGGTGACTGTCTGTCTGGGTGATGGCTCATCTGTGTGATGCCAATGTGACTTCTGTTTGCAATGTAATTATAATTAAATATTCTCTTAGACTTGTTCCATGACAGGTAGAGGGGAGAGGTGAGGTTCTAGAAGTGAAGCGAGAGAGCTGTGTAGTCAGTAAAAGTAACTCTTACTGTGGATATGTAGAGTAAAAAAATGTGTGCCCCAGAATGTACAAGTGGATATTTTGGAAATATTTTTGCATCCTCACAGAAGACAGCAAAATTGACAGAAAAAAAATTTCTCTGGGTAGTGGTATTGTGGTCTATTTTGCTTCTTTGTGAATTTGGATATTGTGTTTTTTTTTAAAGTAATCCTAATTAATTTACCTCATGGAAAATAGAGCCTTTTATTCTTTAAGGCCACATCCAATGTCACAACAATTGGGACATTATGCCAGATGGTTGCCAGAATCAATCACTTCTTTCTTTGACTTCTGAACACTGTTTCTGCCATTCTAGGGGACCACACTGAAGGAGCACTAGAAACAGGCAAGAATCTGTCCCTTCATCTTTTTCATCATTATCTCTTTCAAAGCCTGCCTTTCCTTCCCCAATAAATATGATAGCACATTGCTATTCATAGAACTACTCAGTGAACCTTTGTTGAATTATTTGCAGCTGCCTCCATTCGCTCCATCCATGTATCAATTCTGGAAAGCATAGGGAAAGAGTGTAACTTCATTTTCTTATTTTACTTACTTAGTGTTGAAATGCAACTAAAACCTGTAGAGAGCAGGGCATGTCACCTGTTCTGAGAAGCAGACGACGTCATCCCACAACACAGTCACCCACTGCAGAGGAAGAAAGCGTCTTTTTGTAGTTTCAGGGGAGGCTAATGTTGTTCCCGAGAGCAATTTAGGCACCTGCCCTGGGATCATTCAAACATCAGCCCAACCATAGTAAGAATATGAAAATCTGGTTTTGCCTGTGGGGCCCTGCCCCCAGCATTTTCAGAGTACTGCAGTTTTCTGAGTCAATATGTAATTTTCCTTGATCTCCACAACATTTTGGCAACAAAGATTATACTTATTTTGTTAACCATATTTTACAAGTGAAGGAATAAAAGTAATTTCCAGAAACACTCAAAGTATACTTTTATGTCACATGGAAAACTTGAGTCTTCGTCCTCTAACATATGATCATAAATGCAGTTTTTCATTTAAATCCGCAATTTCAGAGTGAGTATAGCTGTGATCTTATCCTTTGATAACAAAGAAAGGAATTTGTTTAAGATTTTCACCGGCTGAAATGAAACAAGGTGCCCTATCTGTTCCATATTATTCAATAATAGTAAGTGTAAAATAAATAATATTAGCTATTTTTATGAGAACTTAATGAATATTTTTATGCTTGGAAACATTCTTATAATCCTTATGGAAACCCTGGAAAATAGGTGTTATCTTCAATTGATAGGAAATTTATGTTAGAGATAATAAATATTTCATATCTTATATAAATATTTCATATCTTATATTAAAGCTGGGATGTCTGACTCTTAAATCCAATTAAATTATAAACATTCATATTATGTTATAATATTTTCACTGCTTGTTTCATAAATAAATTAAAAAATTTTGAGGTATGATCAAATATATTTATAGCAGAACTTTCCTCTTATTCTCATCCACAACACAATTCTCTCTCATTCAACCATGAATGACATTTCAAGAATATGAGTTTTCTGAAAATAAGTTCAATAATTGTGAATATTAAAACATTAAGTAGGTTTAGGTCATTCATTTTTAAATTTTTTAAAAAGATTTATTTATTTATGCATACAAGAACTGGGGTACAGGCCAAAGGTATATGTGGGAGAGTGTGAGAGGATTCACCAGAGACAGAGTGAGGAGCAGAACAGGCAGATGGACTGAAACACACTGCTGAGGGGAGCAGTGGGTATGGCAGGAGAGGTCTGCTGCGCCATGTGGGTTTCCTCCCTGGCCTGAGGCAGGGACTGAACTCATGATGCAGTGGCTATGGTTTGCTTCACAGTACATTGCTTAACCCATTGCACCTAGGTCATTCTTTTTTTTTTTTTTTTCTAATTTTACCCTCTGAAAGTTAAGAATTCTTGATTTGACCATATTTACTACTGTGTTTTTAACTGGTTACAGACTAATAACTTAAACACACAACAGTAAAAGAGTTAGAGTTAGCTTGCTTTCTCATATATTGGTCTTTAAGATGTAGCCAATAGGAATCCAGAATTTATGAGTTATCTCTGGTATTTAGAAAGCATTGTGTCAATGGACTTGCATTGCTTGAATTAAATCTGAGTGTAGGGCATGTACTTAGTGTATTAAGAAAAATGACATTAGAATTCATAAGCTCAAACTGAAAATTATTCATTTGAGGACTAGATAACACATATTCCAGCTACAATATACCACCGCTACCTAATCTCTTAAATAGACTTTTATTTCACTCACCTGGTAAAATCCATCCGAGACACTGTGGTTCTCAATTAGCCAAAGTTCTTATATTTTTGCTAAGAATGATTGTCCCTGGATAATTCTTGTAAGTCAATAAACTCACACCTACCCAACAAAGAATAACTTCTTTCAATCCTTACACTCCTTCAAGGTACAAACTCAACTTTCAAACTCTCTTCATTAGCACACTCCTTGGTAACTTAGTCAATGTTTGTCTTCACACTAAATCGCTATTCAACTCACTATAATCTGGGTTCTACCACCATCGTTCTTGTGACATTGTTCTGACAGAACCACATGAGTGCCTGAAGTAAAGCCCATTGTCGGCCTGCATTCTCTTGGAGCTGTCCATACAAATTGATACTGAAGGGATGTATCATTGAGATTGAAGTCAGGAAGGCATGTGTTTGAATCCTCTAGCACTCATTGGCCTAGAAGAAACCATGTAACTCTTTCAAATCTCAGATTTCTCATATGTAAAGTGGGAAAAGCATCATTTGCACTGAAGGATTATGAACTTTGAATAACAGCACGTTAATTGTGTACTTCCTAGAGGTCTAGAGGTCTTCTACTTCAGCACCACTGGGACAGAATAGGAACTTCTTGAGAGCGACACTATTGTCCTCCTTTCCTCTTACGATTCGAGCTAAATTCCAGTCACTGGATATCCCTTGCATACCCTTCCAAATCCTTTACGCTTTGCTCCATTGTATTCCCATGTCACAACCACAACCACGAATACACCAAATTTGCTTCTCTGTACCTGCACCTGCACAGTTGACCAAAACTGCAGAAAAGCCTGTGCCACTAATGTGGACAAAACTTAAGCAGACCCTTCAGGGAACTTGGAACTTTTACTATGTATTTTATTACCATTTCTTTCCCATGTGCGAAGTCACAGCTCTATTCCTTTCCCTTTATTTTCATTTTCAGCCATCTCCTTATTCACTCAGAATTTCCACTGACTCCCACGGCCGCATGGATCCGCTCTCCAGGATGTGTCAACTAGTCTATCTCCTCTCCTGATACCAGGGTGGCACTGCCAGTCATGCTCGCTGTCTCACTGCTAACCCTGCCCGCTGCCACTCCAGACCCCGCCAGGTCGTTCTCTCTCCTTTGTTCTTCTTCCTCTCCTTTTCTTTCTCTCTTTCTCCATCCTACCTCCCTCCCTCTCCCTACCCCATTGGCAGTTTTTAATCCTCTACTAGATCTTTCTTCTTAGCTTACAAAGATACCAGACATTTATCTACCATCTTATAAAACAAAGTCAAGCAAAACCCTCTTTACCTGGAATTTCACTTGCAGTAGTTGCTCTATTCCACCTTTCTGTTCCAGCAGAAGACCTTGACGATTTATTTATACTTTCTATGCCTACATTCTTTTTTCCCATTTTCTCTTGAACCCACTTAAATTTCACTCACATGATTCTACCAAAACAATTATTCTCAAGATCACAAATGATCTCAAAAAGTTGCTAAATCCAGTGCTAAATTCTCAGCCCTGATATTCCTTATCATTTTGCTAAGGACTTCTGAATTTCTAAGTTCACCCCAGACTCATGCAGCACTTGAAGGAGACTAGACTTAAGCCATGCTGCCTTTGAGATCCTGTGACTGACTGATAACTGCCCCAATCAGTCCTAGCTTGTAATTTAAAACCGGGTTCTACACGATGGGTCCACAGTGCAGCATGGCAATCGTTTCATGTCCTAAAAGGAGCAAAGAAAATGATAAACAAAAAATTTAAAACTCATAACAACACTAACACAAGAGAGAGTTAACAAAATCTACAGTGGAAGATTGTTGGTCTTGAGAAAAACAAAAATGCAACAATCTGTGATTTTGAAATCATATTAAGATTATCAGAGGCACAAAAAATTAAGGCCCAAGGGGGAAATTGTGAAACAAAAATTGGCAGCTATAGCTCAAGAAGAAATTGTTCAAAAACAACAACACAGAAAATGGCTAACGACAGAAAAAATAGCAAATATATATACATTTACTTGTGTTTTACAGAATTAGAGAATTTTTAAGAATTTTAAAGAATTAGAGAAATCAGATACCATTGGGCATTTTCCTAGAAAGAACACAGAAAGAAATTGAAAAATATGAACAATTACTTGAGGATCCAAAACATATCTTAAAGGGGTTTGAGGATTCAGAAATACACAGAAAGATGGGTAAATGATTTTCCAAAAAAGTAATTTTCCAGGGGCCTCCCTGGTGGTACAGGGGTTAAAGTCTCAGCATTATGAAGCTATTCGCAGCCACTATAGCACAAATTAGATCCTGGCCAGGGAGGTGACCCACATGGCACAGCAGACCTCTTCTGTTTCTCCTGCTGCTCCCCTCAGCAGTGTATTTCAGTAGATTTGCCTGTTCTGCTCCCCACTCTGTCTCTGGTGAATCCTTTTACCCCCTACACCTCTAGCCTGTACTCCAGTTCCTGTAAGCATAAATAAATAAAATCTTTAAAAAGAAAAATAAGAACTAGTGAAAATTTATGCCATTTTAGCTCATCTATGAAGGCTATAAAGACTGTTTCAGTATCCTCTTATACATTAGTTTAAGAAATGCCTCATGGAAAGATAAGCTTTGGTATTTGTGGAGTACTGAAATTATTCATGAACAACCCCATTGAAGACCAATTGTTCATTTGGATGGTCTTTGTGTTCTTCAATGCTAATAAAATGCTGTTTTATTTCACTCTGTGACTTCACTGTATTTCAGAGCCAACAAAATATTCTGCAGAGGTTTTAACAAAAAGATGAATCTTTAAATGTCTTTAAAAGTCAGGTCTATATTATCCGCTTACACAAATCCATTAACTGCAGAGTCTAAGGGGGAGAAAGGGTTGCAAGCAGGTGTTTTGCAATCACATTTGGTTCTCACTCTCTGAAAGCTACCAATGTAGCACATCTATTGTAATTTTGGTTATAAATTTCTATCACATTTAATTAAAAGGGCTAACACCTCTCAAGTGTGTACAAGTACCTAATTGCTAGCCTTTCAGCAATCTTTAAAATATAGAGCCATTGGCTTGAGTCTGAGAAAGAACTTTTAGTTTTTTCCTATAGGTATTCCGTTTAATTTTTATAATATGTTGCTACATTTAAGAAATATTTCTTCCCCAATAACTAAAAAAGCAGTTAATATTATGTAGTAACTACCTTGTTAACATTGGTAATGGAATAAAGAAAAAAACAATTTGTGAACACCTATTATGTTGTATAGGACTCAAACTTGTATCAGAAAGCATAAAAAGATTAAATTGAGATTTTTAAGCACCCCTCCTCATAAATGAACCAGGTAATCTGACATTTATCTACATTTTCCCTTTAAATTTATGCTATTTTAGGGCATCTTAATACCTTCTAGACTCATTTTAATTCAGTATGCTGTCTCAAAATTATATTCTTTTCATACAAATGTCAGAGAAATTGAGTTCCTCCTCTTCTTCCAGACAGCTAAGATTATATGTAATCCATAATTTTCAGCACATAAGGGGGAAAATCATATTGATGTACAATGAATCTAGTTTTTGAATTTCAGGTGCTAGTGATTTAAACCTTTGTAATGTCTGGGAAAATGAAATCCTTTAAAAGAAGTTCAAAATGATTGACTAGACCCCTATCAATGCTTACAACACATCTGGCAATAATGAAGACAAATTAACAATAAGATTTTGAAAGTCTGGCAATTTGATAAAGCCAAGGCATACGAAATCACTTCCCTGCACTTAGTCACTGGTGGTCTAGGAAAAGATCAACTTCCTGGCTTAGACTGTTGTCTAAATTAAAGGAGCCAAATCTCACTGCAATCTGGGTTCCAGGCTTCTGGCTTGCAAACAACAAAGCTCTAAACTCACTAAGCAAGAAAACTACTCCCAAGGAGATCCTCTGAGAAGAAATGCTGCTCAAATAGCTGCCTCCAATTTAGTTCAAAGAACTGACATGGCATAAATTCACAACTTCAATGAGTTAGATTTTAAAGCTTAATGTGCTGTGTTAACTCCTTTTGTGCCAACTGATCTGGAGCAAAAGCTTTTTCTTTAAACCTATGCATATGAAAAGGACTTACTAAAGACAAAGTGCAGTTTCATCACCTGAATTATGAAACTCAATACGCTTTTTCAAAATTCAGTTGCTTCAGTCTAAGTCACTTAGTTTTGAAAATACTGACTATATTCATTTGTTCTTTAGGCCAGATACTCAACTACACACTGTTTAAAACAAGTGTTTTAAAAGTTCATGTGTTTAACAGATTTTATACTTAGCTTTTAACAGGTACAGCTGTGATGACCAAATTAGGAATACGCAAATTCTTAGAATGTTGTAGAAAGTTTAATATCTTCTATGCAAAAACTGCTCACCCACACAAAATAAGTAACAGCAAAGAATTCTACTGTTATCCCACTAATGCCTGGAACAGTGGACCAAAATCCACTTCTGCTCTTATCATTTAAACTTTAGAAATGTGCAATAAACCATTCTGCTCTTATAAAGAAAGGCATGGTAGCAGGGGACTATTTGGGAAAGCACATGGCATTAGATCCCATAGGCATTACTGTAATTAAGGAAACATGGCTTCATTTTAAAAAGTGGTGGTTTGGGATGTACAATGTTACCCCAAACTATAACAACAAATCTTTTTGTTTGTGGAGTTAGAGTTAAATGTTACGTACATGTAATGGGCCTCTAGTCTTTCTAGCTCCTTCCCATTTACAGCACACTTTTACATATGTGAATTTTATTTGTATTTGTATTACAACTCTGGGAGACAGGCAAATGGTCATGTTTTTACTCTTTTTTTTTCTGTGCTCAATGTAATTTTCATCTGTTTAAGGCATGATGTTATGAAAGTCCAGGATGTGTTGAAAGCAATAAAAGTTGTTACTGTGTAGATGGCACTTGGGATCAAACTGATACAGTTTATTAAGTGTAATGTGCAAAAGAAAAAGTGAACTCTAGTTTAAAAAAAGAAAAAGGTAAAAGACAGGTATTATTTAAAATGCTTTAGTATTAATTTTCAATAAAAAGAAATCTGGCATTATAAAAATACATAAAATAGTCATGGATTTATACTATTAATTTACATAAGATACTTTTTTTGCATAAAACAAAGTTATAGTTTTAAAAGGTATTCTTATATGAAAGTACTCCCAGTATAAAATTTTATATCTTTTTGTAATTTTGGTCCATCAGTATAAATAAGACATTTTACCATTTTAAGATGCATAACTCCATTTAAAAACATAGGATTCTCTCTTTTAAATAAAAGTCTGCATGAGGTAGTGTGTTAGAACTTGTCTTTGGTTCCATTTAGTCTATGTGTTCAAGTCATAAGACTGAAAATGTGGAGTCCTGTGGTTTTCCAAGGTCTGTTTATAGGTACATGTGTGATTTTCTTGCTGAAAATCTGTCCTTTCTTTCCCATCTTCCTCTGATTCAGAGTCCAAGTCCAGGGAAGAATGAGCTTTCAAGTGAAAGGTTCTTGGCTGACAATCTGATGGCTGAGCAAGGCTTGAAAAGGCGTCCAGGGGAGATCTCCTCAGAGGCTTTCCAAATGTTCCTGGAAGAAAGAAACCCTTGAGCATTTGTGTCCTTTCACTAGCATGTAAATCAACAAAATGCATCTCGAATGAAGAAGCACTGTGAACACAAAGTTTTTTCTATGAGTCACAAATGTCCAGTATGTATCATCTGTGTTATGGAGAGAGGACTTAAGAGAATGGAGCTGAGGATGTCTGCACTCCCCTTATGTATTTTTAAATGAGATTTAAAAAAAAAAAAAATTGTGTAGATGAACTAGGTGTAGGCCAGAGGTGCAAGGGGTGAGAGGATTCACCAGAGACAGAGTGGAGAACAGAACAGGCAGATGGACTGAACTACACTGCCGAGGGGAACAGCGGGCAAGACAGGAGAGGTCTGCTGTGCCATGGGGTTCACCACCCTGGTCAGGGATCAAACTCAGGCCATAGCAGTGGCAGCACTAAAACTTAACTCCTAGCCAACCAGGGAGGCCCTGTACTTCCCTTATTTATATGTGCTGAATATCTGCATCTGTTCTGTCACGTCTCATGATCTATAGTCATAGTAATCATTGGGCATTGAAGTGCCCCAATATAAATGCTCTCAAATCCTAGAGCTTGCGTACTTGAGAGCTTATGATCCTCCAGGAAAGGCAATGGAATAACCTACAAATTAATTGTGCCTGAATATAGGAAGTTTCTTTCAAAATCACTTTTAGTGAAGAGCTTAATGTAGTATGTACACATGCTGATTTTCTATGATGTACCTGAAATGTACATAATGCTAGGATACCATGTTACTTCAATTAAAAAAATGAAAAGAAAATCATGTTTGTGAGCCTTTCCCTTTCTTCTTTAGTAGCAAAGTATTATTCAGTTGGTTCAAACTCTTACCTCAGTCATAAAAATGATTTTTTTTCCAAAAAAATTTTCCAATCCTATTTTTTAAAAGAAAACAAGCTGTGGCACATTTTCTCATATATCTCTATTCAGTGAAAAGATGGTCTGAGACCATCTGCCCCACTGTTCCCATGTACTGGATGAAAACCCCCAAAATGCATCTCGGTGCCAGCCAGCACCACCTGCATACCCGTTACCCCAACTAAGGCTGAGGGCTCTGGGGGTCTCCTTGGCCAAAGGTGGTTCAGGACAGCCAAGGAGCAGCTGTCTTGCCAGGTCTGATACATCCACTGCTAGACTGTTAGTTACAAACCACCAGACTTCCCAACCACAGTCATGCCGAGCACATGACTCCACCCCAGAGGCTGGTGAAGCCCAAAACCACTTTTTCCACATGGCTGACAAAGTGAGCTCCTAAGTCTCTCCAAACGCTTGTCTTCCAGAGGATACCACACACAGTGTTAGCCCGAAAGCTCCTAAGGCTTAGTTATGGATTAAATACATAATCAAGTAAAATCCCCCACATCTGACTCTGCTTTTAGCAACATGTATACTAACTAATAGGAGGTCAAGATAGTATCATTAAAAAGAAACCAAAAAACATTTCTTTTGCATCAACATGGCCTATGAGTCCCGAGTCAAGGTACTGAAAAACTGAACAAACTTACCCATGAAAGAATTACTTGAAGTCACAGAAGGTAGCTCTGGACTTGGACTAAAATCTAAGGAGGATTTGTTCAGACACAGATTTTTCATTCCAGGTCCTTCGGTTTGAGAGTAAGTAGAGCTGATTAACTTTCTCACGTGTGAAGGCCACGTTCCATCACTGACACTTTGTTCACAGGATTCTTCTGAAGGATGAGGACGCGAGTAGCACTCCTTTTTCTTTAGGTAGCTGGGTTCACAGTGGTCCATTAAAGCAGTTCTTGGGTCAGAACTGCAGCCTTTTTTTATTTGGGAGCAACATCATAAGGAGACAGAGTTTAGTGCTTCCAAATGTCCCTCCAGGAACCAGCATAGAATTGAGACAAGAAACTACATACCTGTGTGGTAGGCTTCAAAAGGATCTGGGCCATAGACATTCCCCTTCAAATACACAGGGCCTGGGGACCCCAGAAAAGGACAAAGGAATGGGTCCGTGGCAGCTTCCACATCAGTCTCACTGCTATTGTCAATATGGCAGGTCCCTGTAAAACAGAGATCCTGGTCACGGAACCGGTCCTGGTCAATGACCTTTCAACATTCTCTCTGCTTTTGGCATTTCCCATATTAATAGCTGAAAGTGTTAGACAGAATCTCAAATAAAAGGAAAAAAATTGAAAATATTTACAGTACGGTTTTAAAAATTTATTGAGCTCTATGGATTGGTGAGTGTGCTTGTGATGTTTTACTCACGGAGGACTTGATTAACCATTGGTTCACCAGCAGGCGTATTAACCTTGCTGCTGGTCCTGCCTCATTTCCAAGGTAAACTGACCTGTGTATGCGTCGTGCAGCCCAAGTGGTCGTGGTCAAACCACATGCTAACATCAGTACAGTCCTCTCTCCCTCCACAGGTCACCAGGCCCAGGTACGGACTAAGCCAAAGACCTCTTGATGACCAGGTCAACAATGAGCCCAGCCCGGCAATAATGCTCTCACAATTCCTCGTGCCAAGTAACCCAGGAATGATGTGCCAGTTGTGAACGGACACAGTATTTATGGCCAAGAGATACTGTGGGGGTTCCAGATGTCACGTGCAGGAAAGCAGGGGTGTACGGTCAGAGGTAAGGTGTCTTGGGGAGGAGCAGGCATGGAGGAGAGGACTCAGTGATGCTGACAGCCTCCAGCAGCTCAGTGACCAATCGCCACCCTCAGCAACCAGGGCACGTGGCACTACTCTGCCCCAGTTCTGTCCCTTTGGGATTTTGAAAATGCCTTTCTGTAAGCCCTGCTGTGTGTGAGTAAGCCTGGAGGTGTTATTTGCAACTAAATTCCTCTAACCAGTACCCCCACTGTATGCTCAGATCTCTTCTATCTCCATACCCTCAACACTGCCCTGCTAAGCACTTTGTTAATGGTTTGATTTTTTTGTCTTACCACTGACAATACTGCACAACCAAAAACAAATATTCTTCCCTCCCACACTAGAGAGTCATTGGCTCTTTAGCTCAATAAATGCTTTGTGAAAAAATGGCAAAGTGTTTGGAAATAGTAATAGCTTCTATATGTTGAGCCCTGACTATACGGCAAGCGCCATGTAGTTTCCATTATCCTTTTATTTAATTTTATAAAAATCTAACAAGGAAGTACTATCACTGCCCAAAGACACATGGCAGTGGCAGAAGTGGATCTTGAACTAGGCCTCGGTTCTCGTGTTGTGCCGACTCCGCACAAAACCAGTTAACACCATTTAAATAAGGAGAACATCAGGACCATAGAGTATTTACAATGTTCCATTTCACTGAGGAGTTAAATTTTACTTTATCTTCTTCTATTGTCAGGAACAAAGATTTTTCTGGTATTTAAAAGAAGGGCAAAAATCTATTTCATTTCACAGTTATCCTAGTGATCTGGGGCCAGGTCCTAAATATATTGGTGGATCAATTTCTAGTGAAAAAATGTGTCTCTATTTGAGCCTTCCACAAGATGATTTCGAAATAACTATCACTCACGCTCATTTAAACACTTACCATTACTATCATGTTGTGATAAGAAAAATCCACCCCCTGAAGAAGTGACAAACTGATGGTGGCTTCCACTCTCCGAGGAGACGTACCCGTCCTGTCTGTCAGCTAAAGTTCCCTGGGATGACAAATAGCTGGGGATATCTGCAGGCAAGTTGGTCTCATCTGAAAATCAAACAGCAGCATTTTATTAACCAAGAATGACTGTAACTGCCCCACGGCCTTCCTGATGACCGCTATACTGTTCTGGTTTCTGCACGAACCAAATGAATCTACTCCTGCAAAACCATCTTAACTGTGTAACATCCAGGGAAGGTGAAGCAGGGCTCTGCTGTTACGAGAAGCATGGACTGATTTTCTACTTATTGCCTGTGAGATGCCCCTCCCAACTTCCAAAATCAACCCATGTTTAAAAAGATAAGGGCTTAGGAATATTCACAAACTAGTATTTAAGTTCTTTGAATTAAGCTTCATTTCTGCCATATTCCATATTATTCATTGATACAGAAGACTCCATATACTAATCAAGTCAGGGCCTCTCTCCTACAAATAACCAGGATCCCCCATGGAAGCTGCATGCACACCCGCACACCCACATACCCGCACACCCGCACACCCACACACTGCAGGAAACCAGCAACCCCAGCAGCGTCAGTCCCATCCCCGAGGGCCACTCCTGGGGCTCTGCACCACACAGGAGAACATGGACGGTCCATTTCACTCTGATGTGCAGTGCATTTCCCAGCCAATGGGATGTTCTAGTCTGATGAGGTTTTCAACAAAAAGATTTAATTTCCAGAAGTCAGCTTTAAGTTGGGCCAGGGTGTTACTTTTAACAGACCCTGTTTCTGCAGCCTGCAACCAATGAGTGCAACCAATGCTGACATGACCCCCCGACTGCAAGACACACCTTCTAGAAGAAAACTACTGCAGGATCAAACACACATGACGCCAGTGCCCGAGCCAAGCCTATGCTCACACACCTGTGTTGGTAATGCTGCAATCTTCGTTCCTCCGCCTCGTGTGGTAGATGATGACCACCCACACGAGCGACGTGCCCACCACACAGCAAACCACCGCAATGATCACGACGCCCACGGTGGCCCATCCATCATCGTTCAGAGAGGAGGCGGTCATCTGAGGGGAGTCGCAGGTGGGACTGGGGATGACGCTGAGGCGCACGTTGCCTCGCTCGGTGCCCAGGGTGTTGGACATCTCACAGGTGTACTTGCCGGCGTCACTGACGTCCGAGTCCACGATGATCAGCAGCTGGTTGCCTGCTGCAAAAAAGTGCCTCTCGGTGACCACCAAGGGGCTGTCATCCTTGGTCCAGTTCAGCCTGGGAGGGGGGCTGCCCCCGGCGATGCACTGCAGGACGGCCGTCTCTCCCTTGGTCACAGTCCGGTCTAAGAGGGGCCGCAGAAATGATGGCGTTTCTACAAAGACAAGTTCTGTTTTTTTAATCTCCTGAATGAAATTTGGCTCCAGGAGTCACAACACACAGCACTAACACTTATTCAGATAGCACTCTAAAATTTGAATCACCAGGACTTAACGTCTGGGATTTTGTGTCCTTATTTGGCTGTCACTTTCTCACCAACACAACGTAAGTTTAGGATAAAACTGATGATTTTTTTAAAATATTCTTGACAAAGTTGTGGAATGGTGGGTGCAAGGCCACGCAACACATTTTACACTTTTGAAAAGTAGAAAGAGCTTCAAGCACATTGTGTTGTTGGATGAGAAAAAAAATCAAGTGCTTACATGTTTAGAGTGAAACTTTCCAGTGCTGAGATTTAGGTCTTTTGACCTAAATGTTTACATTTTGAACATAATTCACTTTCATGATTTGGTGTTACTAGGTTATTTTATTTTTTTAAGATTTATTTTTATTTATTTATGTATATAAGAGCTGGGGTGCAGGCCAGAGGTGCAAGGAATGAGAGGATTCACCAGAGACAGAGTGGGGAACAGAACAGGTGGATCCACTGAAATACACTGCTGAGGGGAGTAGTGGGCAGGACAGGAGAGGTCCTATCCACATCACGCTGCATCATGTGGATCACCTCCCTGGCTGGGAATCAAACTCATGCTGCAGTGGCTGGCGGTAGCTTGATAGCACTGAGATATTAACCTCTGTACTACCAGGGAGGCCCTAATAGGTTATTCTAATCAAGAATTTCAAAGATACATGTGTGGTTAACATAGGCACATTTTCATAAAGCACTTGTTTAGGTAAAAGGTTGATTTTGAGAGTGGTATGGCAGGCCGAGAAGAGAGCAGTTCATTCCCATTTAGCTCATACGTCTATTTTATATTCTTTAAAGGACTAGGATAGAGACTGCACAATGACAAGAGAGAGAAAGTGACTGCAAAAAAGAAAGGCGTCAAGCTTTTACTTTTCTCCTTTCCTGAAAACTGAGAAGGCAGATTCCCCACAGTTGCATGCAGGAATGTCATATACTCCTGACTTCTAGGCCTGGAGGAGTCACTTGCTCTCTCCAGGACAGGCAGTGCCTGTGGCTCCTCTCTCATCCTCAGAACTTCTGCCACATAGGGCCTTTGGGTGAGCCAGTACCTCTAAGACTAATTTATATCACAGAATCTGGAAACAGCCACGTACCTAGTACAGTCAGAGTTGCATTTGCAGAAATGCTTCCTGCACTGTTCTGAGCCGTGCAGCTATAAACTCCGATGTCCTCTATCTTCACGTCCACAATGAAGAACACGTCATCCTCGGGCATCACGTGCATGCGTCTCTCCCTTGCTGCAGGGAAGTCTGTGCCCCCATCCTTCTGCCAGGCTATCTGTGGGGCTGGGTGGCCCAGGGCAGCACACTCCAAGCGTGCCATGGCCCCGGCGCGGATGGTGAGGTCCATGGGGGTCTTGGTGAATGACGGAAGCACTGAAAGAAGAAAATCAACCTGGGCATTAGCGCTATACAGTTTTTTTTTTTTTTTTTTAAGATTTATTTATGTATACAAGCACTGGGGTACAGAAGTGCGGGGTGGTGAGAGAATCCACCAGACAGAGTAGGGAGCAGAACAGGCGGATGGACTGAAATCCACTGCTGAGGGGAACAGCAGGCCAGGCAGGAGAGGTCTGCCTGTACCATGTGGGTCACCTCCCCAGCCAGTGACAGGGATCGAACTCATGCTGCAGTGGCTATGGTTTGCTTCATAGTGTTGCTTAACCCACTGTGCCACCAGGGAGGGTCCAGTGCTATAGTTTTAAAGGTTCACTCTCACTCCTTTGCTTGTTTGCTTTTAAAGATTTATTTATCTATGCATACAAGAACTGGGGTGTAGGCTGGAGGTGTGTGGGGAGGTAGGGGGTGAGGATTCAGAGACAGAGTGGGGAGCAGAACAGATGGATCTACTGAAATCCACTGCAGATGGGAGCAGTGGGTAAGACAGGAAAGGTCTACTGCACTATGTGGGTTGGCTCCCTGGCCAGGGATCAAACTCGTGTAGCAGTGGCTGGCCATAGCTTGACAGCACTGAGGCTTTAACCTTTGTAGCATAGGGAGGCCCCTGTTTGTTTTCTGATACTTACGAATGTCCCTAATATAATGTAAGGAGGGTTATTTTCTTTTTCTTTTTTTTTCCCCCCCAGGTTCCATAAAAATATTTATTTATTTTTTCCTCTTTGAGTCAAAGCTTTTTTTATTTTTTAAAAAATAATTTATTTATATAGTACATCATTTTTCTTTGTGCTCTTCCTGCCCTCATTTTGTTATGTTTTTTTCATTCTTTTTTTATTTATATATATTTAACATATGGTGATGGGGAATACATGTACAATTGAGGAGGGTTATTTTCAATTATAAGGCAAGGACACTAAAATTGGGTTGGAGAGATTAAATGACTCCCTCAAGGAAATCAGGTACAAAAATGATGGAATCACGATAAAATCTGATCTTCAATCTGACGGCCTTTCTGCTATTTTCTGGTCACTAATTATCTTGTGAGATAGTCAATCTCTTTGTGATTGAACTAATCACTTATTTGTTTTTTTCTTTTAAGTCTTTTCTGGCTCTAACAATCTACGACTCTACATATGCATTTTGGCCTACAATTTTAAACTCAAAATTATTCTGTCAGGCCTCAGTGATCATTTGTGGAATGAATGTTTTAACTGGTGGTCAAATCCAAAATCTTTTTCCATGGAAGAAATAAATCATGAAGTGGCAAGGATCCCATTGCCAAACTGTATACCAGCTCACAAGGCAAACAATGGTGTACTTTTATTAACAATAACTCTAATACTTATTGCATTTACTGAGTCCTCACTTTACTCCTAAGTTCTTTTCACAAGTTATTTTACTGAGTAATTATCGTATCTCCATGAGGTAGGTACTATAATACCTAATTGAATGATGTGCAAATGCAGGCACAGAGAGGCTAAGTAACTTGCTGAGAGTCACACAGCTGTAGGTGGGAGGGGCAGGATTCAAACCCAGATTTGAATTAAAGGCAAGGAGACTTTTGATACTATCTATACGTGATGACCACCCATATCAGACTGGTATATTGTGACTCCTGAAGAGCCATAAATGCCTGTTCTGTCTCTGTACTATCCATGCTAAGTGTGATATCTTTACCATGATGATGATGATATAAATAAACAAGAATCTTAATTCTATAGAGTGAGAAACAGGAAAAGGAAGGGGAGAGGTCAGATGGGGAACAATGAGCTTAGACTGGGCTAGAAATAAGAGGAAGCCAGGTACTTTTAAAAGTTGTCTTTAAATGCAAAAGGCAAAATCAAATCACATACTATTTACTGTAAGCTTGGCTTTGACAGAGTAGGATGAACCAAAGTGATTGGAGATAACACACTGATATTTCCCTTCACTGGCAAATTCCACATTGCGGAGCCGAAGAATGGTGGTGTACTCCATCACCTCGCCACCCTGGGCCCGCAGGTGTGCGTAATTTTCCATTTCGGCATCATGCAGTAGTTCATTGTCTTTTTTCCAAGCAAAAGTCATTGGGGAATCACTGCTGCTAGCAGCTGAGCAGATAAAACTCAAATTGGAACCTTTTATTGCCGACTGTGTTTCTGGCTGAACCGTGATCTGAGGTTTAGGAAAATCATCTGTCCAAAATAGAGGAAGAAACAAAAGAATTTTAAGGTCTGAGAGTCCAAACACTACTCCGATTTGAACACCAAGAAACTCAAAACAAACAGTGGCTTAGGTTTTACCCTCTGTGTATGTTTCACAGATGGACTGGCAGCCCCAGCGTCGGAATGACACTTGGGGAGAATATTGACAAAGTTTGTTCATTTCAAGTAGAGGATGAGAGGTGTTTCTCAGTGGTTACTAATGGAGAGAAGGCTTATAGAGAACGATAGCTTATTCTAGACTTCTTGTGCTTTTAATATAAATATAAGAAGAAATCAGTTACGAAACTTCTAGGCTTATGTATCATCTTTACACGTTACTATCAGGAACTGCAACTTCTCCCTCCGTTCTTCACAAAGAGGCAGCCACAAAATTAAGAAATCAAACAACAATGACAATCAATATTAATAAAAACAGCAAATAATATCCTATTTACCAAAACCAGAGTCCGTATTAAAGAGCACTACTTTTTAGATAGAGCAGCATGAAGAAGTCCCGTGACTCCCCACCACAGGAAGAGCACCTCCAGAGCTCCCTGAGACACTGGCTTCAGTGTGGAGTTGCGAGCGGACAATCAATCAGGCCGCTGTGCAACATGTCAGTGCTACATTATAATTAGAGCTAAGCGACTCTTTCATCCAAGCGCTTATTTTTAGTTCTCTGTTACTTTTTGGAAAAGTTACCTTTTTCAACTTCAGTTTTTCAGAGATGGTGTAAACCCAGAAAAAAACCATCTTAAATTGACTAACATGGATTCTTTGGGAGCTCTAAAAAAATTGTGTGTGTGTGTGTGTGTCTAGAGAGAGAAGAATGGGGCGTGGGGTATAGCAGATGCTGATAACGCCAATGCCACTAATTTTCATTGCCAGGCGTGCATGTTGTGATCCACAAACCAAGTTTCTTCTGATGATGATTATTCTAAAATTCTTGTCTGGTAAACCAATGTTCAGACTCAAAATGGAGGGACTGAAAAAATCTAGGCATAGTGTATATATGTCTGAAAGTAACAGCGTTCACATCTTGGGACTAGAGAATTGTGAAATAAAAACCATGGGAAAGGAATAGCTCAGGCCTTTCCAGATGAAGGCCAAAAGCTTATTTAGATCCAAAAGCTACATCAGAAGTTTTATTTCTAGAACTGTTGGCACGGTTTAATGCTGCAACCTAAAAAATTTGTATTTTTCTTTGTACTTAACTAAACCGTCACAGGCAAAGCAGTTTTAAATAAAAATATAAAGGCCAATGTAAACTAAGGTTTTGTAATGTCTTAGCACACATGCTAAAATGTAGGACGATTTTTGATTTCATGCTTTATACACACACGTTTATTGTTTACAGAAGCATCCATGGCAGCTCACAGTAAACAGTGGTTAGTACAGCAGACAGAAGACTGCTCCAAGAAAATGAAAACCTGGAGCTTTGATTGAGAGCTGGTAAGTTGCTGTGCCAAGTTCAGATCAGCAGATTTCCAATGTCAAGATTCCTGGGTGCTAAAAGAAGGGACCTTCAATTTATTATATTAATAAATTCAAACTTCTATCACTAGCTGTGCTTTATCCAGCAACAGTTCAACTGTCAGCAGCCTGGATAAATCGCTAGCTCCCGTTTTTCTCTTTGCACTCCAGGTGAGCAACATTTGCACAGGGTTTACTTCAGTCTCTTGGTGAGCTCAGCTGAATCTTCCAACAATGCCAAACGACAGGAAGGGCAGAGAGCAACCATTTCACAGATGCAAAGACTGAAGTTTTCAGAATTTCAGATGAAGGGCTGAAACTATCCTAAAGTCTCCCAAGAGCCAAATTCAGTCTCTTTCTACTGAATCACTGTAATGTCAAAAAAGATAAATTTTAGCAAATTCTCATTTATAAAATTTAAAAGACTCAAGAAACTATAGAGTCATTTTTGTCTACCTCAGCAAAGTGTAAGCTCTTGAAGAGGACATAAATTTATTCAGAATCACTTGGACGAATGAAAGAAAAAAATCAAATGAATGAATAAAAGGGGAGGGCAGTCATTATACTCACCACACACAAAGCCATCTGGGCTAACAGCAAAAATACTTCTTCCTTTCAGCAGCTGAGGATGGGCACAACTGGCGTTTACAAAGCTCTGAAAGTTGTTTTCCACCACCCACTGTGGGAGCCATTTTAGTTGGCAATCACACAAAAGGCTTGATGTATTTAAATGCCTGAGGAGAGTAATTACATTCAATTTGTTTTGTATGAAATGCAGATTTCCACAAGTAAACTTAACTCCAGCAAATATTAACAAACCAATGAATGTAGAAACCAAATATATGCATCCCAAGTAACAGATATGCTATAGTCCCTTTTAAAATGCAAGAAATGTAACCAGCACACATTTTTTTGTATTTTTATTAATTTTTTTTGCTGTGCTGCTCGTCTTACAGAGATAGATGTGCTGATAAAAATACCTTACTACTAAGCATTCGCTATGTTTAGGCACTGTGATATATTAAGTACCACACATTTTAATAGCGATTTCATACCAAAAAAGAAGAAAAAGAAACTCCTCTTTTCCACAGAGGGAACAAATAACTGAGTGCTTTTGTTTTCTGATAAAAAAACTTATGTTAAGAATATGCTAGACACCTTTTCCGGGCACATAATCTAAGATGTAATTTAGCATGACAGAGGGACAGTTTCCCCCTCTCTGCTTTGTTTGAAACTCCTGGAAGGAAAAGGAAAGCTTACAGTTGTTGAAGTTTCTTCATCTGTGAGAATGCATTGCCTTGTAAGGACATGATAGCGTTGTCACTCAAGTCCCTGAAAGCAACCAGATCAGATATGTCAGTGACAGCTCCCGTCACAGCGGGACCACAGGGAAAGGCTGGGCCCACTCCACCCACCAAACACTGTGTGCCAAAATGCATCCATGGGGTTCTCCAGAAGAACCCAGGCTAGGAAGTGTGGCTGAAGGATAAGACTGTTGTATTAGGGCAGCTTCTGTTATGGTGAGAAAAATTCTCTTTCTATTACCATGTATAGAATATTTGACTCCCAAAGACCCAAAAGTTTTTCTGATACTATTTCATTGTATTTCTCATTATTCACATGAGCACCCATTAGTGACTTTTAAATCCATAAGTAAAATTCCTCATTATGCTTTAAAAAACCATCACGTATATTTTCCATGACAGGCACTATGCCAAGTGTTTACATATATTTCTGCATTTACTCCTCTGAGCATGGCAGAAGGTGGTGTCACCACCCTGCTCCATGTGAAAGGATCTATAAGATTTGGCACAATGAGGCTGTTTCAAAACCTATGTTCTTAATCAGTAACCTACCACACCCAACTCACTATTGTACAGCGGTGAAACGTTCAGACAAGACATACTTGCTAAAAAATGACAAACAACCCATATGCTTCAGGCAGGACTTTTATAAAATGAACGAATATTCTAGATGGATTTTATTTCTAAGTTACAAGCAGTGTGAATTAAAGTAGTCTCCACGGTGACTACCACTCTGTTTATCTCCACAGTATGCAAAAGGGATTTTGATGAGAAAGGTGACAACAGAAGTCAGAATGAAGGAACTGAACATGGGCAGAGAAAGCGGTTAGGAGAGTCAAGGTTTAGAAAATTGAAGCAGAGGTTAATGCTCCACTGAGCCACTAATTCCACTTTCCCAGAAATGGAATGGCTCAGATGACAAACCCATTTTGGCTTGTTTCCCTTTGAAAATAATTTGTTTCAGTAAGTCCAGCAACTCCGGTCCGCCCTTCCAAATTCTGCTTTGCAGAATCTTTTGACCACCACCTGAAATGGCTGCGCGGGGAACCTGGCTAGGAACCCGGACCTCCCTCTGGCTGACACTGAGTCAGAGGACGACCAGGTGGTCCCCGGGTAACAGCCAGCTGCTCCCTCCCAATACACAGCACGAGTGAGGGACCCAATTAAATGGCATTTTAAAGAATAACTTCATTTGTCCAAGTTAACAGATAAGAAAACCTTTGGCTACCAGCACTCCTTAGCAGTCAAAATGGACATACTTGACATCTCTGATTAGAAGCAGCCCTTGGGGAAGTGCCCAAGCAGGTTTGACTCCTATCAAGTCTTCTAGTCCCTAAAAGTCATTTCTAATGTGGGTGCCCGGAGTTACTGAGGAGGGTGGGAGCAGAGACAGTGGAGGCAAGAGCAGGCATGATGCAGGGGCAAGGGGCGGGGGGGGGGACAGGCACCCTGAGTTGAGTGCTGATTCTGCCAGGTATTAAATGATGGGTTAGTGGCAAAGAGCACAAGAGGAAGGACAGTGAAGGAGGGAGGAGGGGAATGGGTGGTACATTTTATGACAGCAAAGACAAGGGGATGTGTGTGTGTGATACATTTTATAATTAAACAATAGCAACAACAAACTAACAAATTTTCAAAGTAGTGCTACAATAACCTACTAATGTCACTCTTAAGACCTGTGAGAATGATCTTTATTGAGCTTTAAAATCCAACTCATCTTCTTAGTGAAATTAATAAACACATGGAACCTCTGCTTCTTAACTTAGAAATAAAGATAATGGCCATTAAATAGTGTTCTTGTGAAGAACACACTTGTGTGGCGAAATAACAAAGGGCAGCAACCAGATCAAGCATCTATTTCTAAATTTTTTAAGATGTCCACTTGTGGAACTGACTTGAAGACTCAAATTAAGACAAGGTACACTATATATAAATATGTGGCATGATGCCTGAAATGTAGTGGGTGCACAATAAATGGTAGTCTATTTTTAAATGGAACACATCAGTATTTGAGAAAAATAACTAAAACAAAATCCTGTAATGAGGTATAACAGTATTCTTAAATGCAAAAGAAAACACGTATACTTCCATACAGAGATAAAAAGGGAGGGAGAAAAGAGGTAGATGCATAAATAGATAAATGCATAAATATATTTATATTGAGAGGAAACCAACAAAATTACAATCTAACTTGTTTTCTCTTTCCCATAAGTAGGCCATCTTAGTGTATCTTTAGAGTATTCAAATTCCAAGTACTCACAGATGTTCTAATGCATCCAAACCAGCGAAGGCTTTTTTGGTAATAGATCGAATCCGGTTTCCCTGGAGTATTCTAGGGGAAAAATATATATTTAAACAGTTAATATAAGTTACATTGGAGTGCAATTCTTATGAAAAGAACTGCTTTTAAATCATTTGTGAATAATCCTATTTTCTGCAATTATACAAGAGTCCATAAAAACGTTCCCATGCCATCCATTTCAGGAGGAGAATTCAACATGGAATCCAGGAATCTGGCAGGGGTCAGCAAAAGCAGGTCTTGAGTAAGTTACTCTAGTGATTCAATGAAAGCAGTGATTCTCAAAGTCGTCTTAGAAAGAGATAAACATTTTACTCTAAGTCAATTATATCATAATTCTAATAATTAGATAATGGTAGAGATTTTCTCCCCTCCGCTCATAGCTCATCAACTACAGAGGTTTAGGGCTAAACATAACTTAATTTGAAAATCACATGTTTAAAACACAGAGTTTAGCCATCTGCAGGGATTTTTTTTAAATTATTATATTTAATTGTATTTGACATCGTTTGTATTCCCCAGTGGGTTCCCACCACCATTTCACCCGTGCACCGTCACGCAGGGATATTTTATGGCTAAATATAAGCATGTTTTTATCCTGAACAACCTGGATGCTACTATAGTTTTATCTGTAGACACAGAATCCCTTTATTTAAAAAATTCCTGGGAGTAGAATGCAATACTGAGAAGATTCAAAATACTGAGTTTAGTAAGTGCTTTAACTCTTACACAGTGATGATGGCAAGAGCCTAAGCACTGAAAAACATTTAAAAACCTATCCGATACTACAAAAAAGTTACACTTACTCACTATTGATAAAACCACTATAGCCAAGGAAGCAAAGCTCATCGACACACACCGTGTATAAATGCACTCGTGTGGGGAGAAGACAAGGGCAGCAACCAGACCAAGCGCCTATTTCTAATTCTTTAAGATGTCCACTTGTGGAACTGACTTGAAGCCTCAAATTAAGACAAGATGTCCAGGTCAGAGAATGAGGCAAATCATACTTACAGCCGCCTGAGTTTGTCAAGCCCAGAGAAAGCTCCATTCATGTCCTCAATAGTCCAGGAAATCTCATTGTTTTTAAGATCCCTAATAAAAAAAAATAAATGTTACTGAAACTAGTATGAGGTACTTTACAATAAATACAATCAGTTTCTTCAGAGACACACTCAGGAATGGAGGCTCACCACCCAGGAGGCATGTGATTTACAACTTCCTCATAATCCCCTACATCATCTCTGTCCTTTTCAAAACAATGGAGAACTCTTTCTCCAAAATGCCTTTTACACCCCATTCTTCTCCCTGAATAACTTTTTTTAAGTTTTTGCTCAAAATCAGGACAGTTGACTCTGGTTCTATTAATCCATCTGTCAAGATGACTAAATTCTGTAAGATTTGAAGAGTTTGAAAAATACATTAAAGTTTAAAACCACTCTTCCAACCACACCAGCAGGACTTTGCCAAAGCATACAGCCTGTCTTTCAATTATGTAATGCTTCAAATAGCGAACAGAGCACAAGTTTCTGACAGGGCAAAAAAGCAAAAGTCCATTGCACAACATTAAAATGAACATTTGAGAGAGTTCTCAAAGGTCAATTAATCCAACACTCACGTCTTTCTCTTAAGATACCACAGCTCAGACCTGGATGTAACTGGTAATATCAATAGGCATCATCCTTTGCTGCCCTTTTCATTTATTTATGTTCTGAGTAATTTTTAATCTGCATTTCATAAAGAAAAACTTGTGGATTTAAAATTGTTTTCCTCTTGAGCAGTTACCAACTTCCTGAGAGCCTGAGAAGGTTAACTGTAATCACGAAAATGATCTGATCACTGTCCTTTTTAAATCCCTTTAAGAAATACATATGGATGAAATGGACCTATTTTAATCAAACTGATCTGGGAAAGATTAAGACACTACTTTTGAGGCTGTACACATTTCCTTCACAACAAAGGAAATCTGCTTGGGGAAAAGTGGGCACATTTAGGAACCAATTAGGTTCGTGTACAGAGAACAAAGTGTGTAACTTACAAAGTCTTTAGCTTGGAAAGTCCCCGGAAGGCACAATCAGCGATGTAGCTGACTCTGTTATTCCCGATGTGCAGAGTATCTAGCAAGCTGAGGCCCAGGAAGCTCGAGTCATCCAGCCTCGATAAGTGATTGAAAGTTAGATCACTGCAAAGAGAAAAGGAACACAAAGCAAATGATAGCTTTTATTTTCCAATTCAAAGTGACTTGTTTTCCCAAGAACAGGTTAATAGAGATATAACCATGGTAATCCTTATTTTAATACTTAGCCTTCTTAATAACCTTGAGATAAACATTATTTCTTATCCTAATCACGAAGGAAAAACTGTTCTCTTTACTTGAAAATAACCATCGTTGCTTTCACCCACGGGCCACAGAACCGAAAGAGCAGAGTTGGCTCCAACTGATCACAACCAACACAGGACTAGGTTGTGTGTGAAGAAATCTGTCACCTTGGAAACTCTGTTATGAAAATTTCACAGGTCGGGGGTAAGAAGCTCATGCTCTGGCACGATCCCTGCTCCAAACCTGAGGAGAATAAAAGGCAACTCACAGCTCACTGAGTTTCTGGCAGAACTCCCAGGCATCAGGGCTGATCCTGTTGATGGCATTTTGGCTGAGATGAAGTTCCTGCAGCATCAGCAAGCCGTAAAGCCAGCCTTTGGTAATCTCTGTTAGGTTGTTATGGTCCAGCTGCCTACATTTACAATAGGAATCAAAAGTTGCATCAAAAGTTCATTGCCTCGTCCCTTCAAAGGAGACATACGATTACAACCTATCACCTAGCCCTATTGTTACTAGAGCTTTAGTTTTCTAGAACGACATCAGCAAAAAATACTATGTGCTTATAAATTCTCGGTCATAGTACCTGAAACAAGACTAAGTATCAAATGATAAATATGACTGTAAACGGTGAGTTTAAAGTAAGGGTTCATTTTAAAGCTACTGAGTGAGTATTCACCGAGCATCCTTTGACCTGCACCTGGGCAGGGACTGTGCTAAGCCCCACTTACAAGATTTCCATGCTGCTCAGTCCCCAAAAAGCACCATCCAT
Source organism: Galemys pyrenaicus (assembly GCA_019455555.1). NCBI lineage: Eukaryota > Metazoa > Chordata > Mammalia > Eulipotyphla > Talpidae > Galemys > Galemys pyrenaicus. The sequence continues at coordinate 1,496,568 of JAGFMF010011752.1, forward strand.
AAGTTTCGTTACTCCATTTCTTTGCATTTTCAGAGACTTCAGTGCACCAAGCCCTTGGAACGTGAGCCCGTCCACATTCTTGATCTTGTTTCGGTTCAGTTCACTGCATTGGACATACAATTAAAAATTAGCTTCCATGACAGATTCTGGAGGCAGTAATAAAATGTTACATTACTACAAAAGAGTCAAACAAGCCAGGGTCAAGTTACATTGGATGTTTTAAGTTTCTAAACATCTTTATTGGACAAACTTTATAAGGTAGGAGTGAATTTCCTTCTGAAATGTGTGATGAATTTTTGGAATAATAAAATACTGAAACTAGACTGCACTCTCATATCTAAACAGTTGTCCTGTCAGCATAGGAAGAAATACTTTGACGTTTGTTTCTACATTACCCATAATGAGAACCATGATTATTACATTAAAACATGACATCTATTCAGGGGCAGGGCTGTCAAGTTATCCTGTTGACTGTTGATTGCTGGTTACTCTCTTGCATGATTCTTTTTTTTTTTTTTAAAGATTTATTTATTTATGCATACAAGCATTGGGGTACAGGTCAGAGGTGTGGTGGGGTGAGAGGATTCACCACAGAGAGCGGGGAGCAGAACAGGCAGATCAACAGAAGTACACTGCTGAGGGGAGCAGCGGGCACAGCAGGAGAGGTCTGCTGCACCATGTGGGTCCCCTCCCTGGCCAGCGGCAGGGATCGAACTCGTGCTGCAGTGGCTGAGGTTTGCCTCATAGTGCGTTGCTTAACCCACTGCGCCACCAGGGAGGCCCTGCATGATTCTTTTTATGTTTACTATGTTCTCTTTAAGGCAGCAGTTTTCAAACTTGGTTGCACACTGGAATCACCCGTGGCATTTTAAAAATTACTGAAGTCTGGCTCTTATCCCCAGAGGTTACAATGTAAGTGGTGTAGGGTGTGGTCTAGGCATTAGGATTTTTAAACCCCCCAAAGTGTCTGTAATGTGCAGTGAAGAGTGAAAACCACTATATCCTAGCAGCCTGCTCCCAACTCATTCTGCCATTATTATTTTTTTAAAAGATTTATTTATTTATGCATACAAGCACTGGGGTACAGGCCAAAGGTGCAGGGAGGTGAGAGAATCTACCAGACAGAGCAGGGGGCAGAACAGGCAGATGGACCAAAACACACTGCTGAGGGGAGCAGCGGGTGAGGCAGGAGAGGTCTGCTGAGCCATGTGGGTCACCTTCCCAGCAGGCAGCAGGGATCTAACTGGTGCTGCAGTGGCTGCAGTTTGCTTGATAGTGCATTGCTTAACCCACTGCGCCACCAGGGAGGCCTTCATTTCTGCCATTATTAACGAGAGAGTTCTTTACAGCCACTTAAGCTATCAGAGCCTCCTGGAGCTGTCGGTATTATTTTCATAAAGCACAGTCTCCGAGAGTCCCCAGACTCTTTTGATGCCACAATGACACCTTTGCACGGAGATTGTTGGGTGATGACACTGCTTATGCCTTCAGCAACGACCAACGTACTCTGTCTGGCAGGACCTGCACCAGGTGAAGTGGAGGATGCTGCTGACTTGGAGATTCCACCTACCACTCAGCTCTCCAAGGAGAGTCAGTTACAGTTTGCTTCTGCCACATTATGGATTTTAGGGGCCAGATACCAGAGAAGGTGAAGGAACAGTATCCATGAAGACATTTGACTTACAGGTGCTGCAGGTGGGGCAGTTTGAACATCTTGGGTGGGATTGCTGAGATTCGGTTCCTATTCAGCTTCAATATCAGGAGTGTGTTGGCCAAATTGTCAAAGTACCCAGGTTCCATCCATGTGACTCTGTTACTATTGATATACCTGTTGAAAGTTTAAAAGTGAGCTTTTCCTTCTGTTTTTATTGGGAAGTTAAAGTGCAAGCATTTCCTATATTAAAAAATTTTCAGAGAACCTAAACATCATTTGTAACAATGGATACTTAAAATAATTACTCTGTAGGTCCTTATGGGCCAACATGAACCATGATTCACATACATTACTAGGAAAGAGTGACTAGAATACTCAAAGATTACAAAAGTTTGATAGAACTTTTCCCCTCAATTTTCATGAGATTTATGTATTAATGAAACACAGCAGTGGTTTCATTTTGACATTGTTTTTAAAAGAAATAAACCTATATCATTTTTTCTAACAAAAGGATCTAATTTTCATAATCCAAAATTTTAAGAACAAAATGAAGATCATGATTATTCAGGCTTACAGCAAATGACAAGTCAGTAAGAAAGTTACATTTTTGATCTATCAGCAGTAAGATAGGTATGGTTTGTTACCTCCTACAGCTGATGTAAAAAAATTATAAAATGTTATTTTCCTCCTAGGTGAAATCTTTTTTGTTAAAGAAAATCTGACTTACAGATATTTTAGATGTAGAGGTGGAAATGCAGTTTTCAGCTCTGAAATATTATTGTTGCTCAGGTCCAGGGTTTCAAGGGATTGAAACTGTTTCAGATGTTCAGGTAATATTTCAACAATCTTGTTTCCAGCTCTACAATTAAAAGATAGCACACACAACAGAGTTAATGATACGATAATCTGAAAGCTTTCCTGTTCTTGAACAATATAGAAAACTGATTGTTGAAACCAGTACTTTAAAAAGCTAAATAGTAATACGATGGTCACTTTTATTTCGCATTAAAGAGCAGATCATAATTTAGAGCACATGGAAACCTTCCTTTATAAATCTGGGTTGTGTTTAACAACTGTGGTTAATTAAATACTATGCACTTCAACTTTTTGCTTTTTCCTAGTGTTATTTTATTAAATGGTATGTGAAATAACCAGCACTAAGTTAGCATTTCCAGGCACTGTCATGTTAGTGCTTATCTTTTAGTCCTGATTTCTGATCTATTCTAATTCTTCTCTTGCAAAGTACCCATACTCCGGGTGCCGATGAACTGAAAATAATCATCAGATTGGGACATTTTTAAAAGCCACACTGCAGAGATCTTTTTTTTTCTTTGAAATAGCAGGTTTTGATGTATTACCATAGCCTTCCAGCCAGTGGATAAATTCCAAAGTTTTGAATATTATAAAAATATTATATAAGAGCACACCCATTAAAAAAATCCCTGGGAGTAATCAGATTTTAAAAGTTTTGACATTAACAGTCAAACACCAGACCATAAAGTCCAATAAGACCATCACAGGTGTCTCTTTAAATTTATTTACAATTAATGGTAAAATTCAGATTTTTAATCTCAGTTGACATGTTTTAAGTCTCCAATAGCTGTGACTAGTGGCTATCAAACAGGACAAAAGTTGGTACAGAACAATTTCACCACTGTGGGAAGTTCTATCAGTAAGCCCTATATTAGACCACAAAATAACAAAAGAGGGGTGTTAAGACAAAGCTCTTAAGAGTCATCCATCCAACAAAAATTCAGCATTACATTAATGGTTTACTATTATCGATGTGCAAATCATCTAATTAGCTATTATCAGGTCAGGTGGTTTGTCTTTTTAGACCACTGTTTGGCAGGGGAAAGTAATGTGTTAAGGTAGGAAGGCTGGGAAAATAAGAATCTCCCTGCAAAACAGAAGATCTTCTCTTTAAACACAAGGGATAAAAGCCAACCTCTAAGCAGAACTCTGTGTTACCAGCGACATGATGGGGTTCTAAACTTAAACATCTCTCACAGGTTTGTCTTACCAATCACTGCATTTCTATAGCACCATGGATTTGGATTTCTAAGGTGCTTTTGCATTATCATCACTCACAGACCACTCCCCATCTGAATTAGGTACATTCCTGAATTAGGTACCTCTTAGGTATTTGCAGAGACTTCTGTGCTGCCTCTGACACACTTACACTGGGGATCCTCTGCTGCCACCTGCACTCCATCCCTGCAGGGATCTATCTCTAGTCTCTGTCTTGGACATATATGCAATGTAATAATGCTGAGCACCTGTTAAGATGCCAAGCTCTTAACAAAGCATTTTTCATAAATCACGCCATTTAATCATCATATTTCCTGGTATGCATATTAATAATTTTTACATTAGGAAACCAGAAGTTTTAACCTAATGAGTTGAGGTACCGCTGAGTCACCTCACCAAATGAGTCCAGTCTGGTCCCAAAGCAGTCCCTGAAGGCTTGGATCATATGACAGTTTCAAAAGTATTTTGGCAGTCAAGCTCTTCTATGGACATGCACCCCCAGAAAAGGCCCACCACTTCCCATCCCTGCAAAAGTGAGGAAGCTCTGGCTTTACCCCAATGTGGGATGTGGTCTGGCTCACTGCTAGGTCATCACACCAGCACTAAGAATGCCCTGGGGACACCACCCAGACTGTGCCTGCACCCCAAGTAGATAAGACCCACCCACCCCCATTACCCCCTCCCACCCCCATGTTTGTAGGTGTTGATCATCCATTAGGGTAGAAGGCTAATTTCCTGGTTATGTCAAATGCCAGGCACTGCCCTTGCCACCAGGAAGAACAGCAAGGGGAGGAAACGGGTCGTATGTTTTCTACTTAAAACAACAGCAAACAAAACTTCTCAAAATACTGCTAAAATTCTCCATGTGTGAATGTAAAGGACTATGGGGGAATCATAATTTTTGGTCCAAGTCATCTGACATTCAAACTGCATCTTATTTTAATTGCAGTAACATTAGTTTACAACATCGTCTAAGTTCCAAGGTTAGGTTTCCTGTAACCACACTTTTTAAAGTAGCTCTACACAAGGTAACAAGCATAGACAATGTGTATCTTAAGAGCCAATTTTTATCTGTGATAACATAAGGTTAAAAAAAATATATAACAGTTCTGTGTACAGGACCCAAATATCAAGCCCTTCAGATTACCATAAAGTCTTACAAACTTTGTTTACAATCAAGTCAGCCGTGACCTCTGATTTTGACAATTTCCCACATCTGGATTCACCAGTGTATAAACCCCTTGATCTAGCTGTGAGGTATACGGTAATACAAGTGAGACAATTAGTCAATTTCTAGGTCCCGGAGATGGATAGAGTCCAAGAGACAAGCCACAGGGCCTTGGGGGTCAGGGTGTGTGGGGTAAGCAAAACCAAGTTTAGGGGCAAAAAGCTTCTCTTAAACACATAACCCAAATGTTTGCATTACCAGGATGTCCTCCCACAAACAGTGGAGTAATCCTGAAGTGCCCAATGCCCCACCACACCTCCCTCCCCCTTCCCTAGCCACTACCACCCACCCAACTCTGCATGTGGTTTTGGCCCCGGGCTGTCTGGGGCTAGCACAGTTACACTTATTTAACAGCAAAAGAGAAAATGCTGGGCTGTGGATTTTTGCAATAAATGGACCAAATTGGCTTTGTGCGGGAGAGAGAGGGAGACCCACAGGTGTCTATCAGGTTGGTGAAATAAGGTTACAAGTTAGATAACAGGCCATACAATCTTTGGTTTATATATCGTTTGTTTATAAGGTAATTATGAACAAGGTATTAAAACTGCCAATTACTTGAGTGACGAATAAAATTTTCCTTGCAGTTAAAGTATGCTCCAGCCAAAGCCAGCCATTTCCTGAACTGCACACCTCCTAAATTGCAGTGTGAAAGTGCTCAGTTATAGATGGAGCGTGTACAGTGCCGTCTTTGTCAGCACCGCTTCGCAGCACAAAAATCCCTTACAACTGCAAGGATAATAGTCCCTGTATCACAAAATGTTAACTCTGTCCTAATGGAACTGAGTTAAATCCAAATACCAGTTTCATATTAGCTCTTAGACCAACTGGCAAATAACCACCTGATATGCAGCACTTTTAAAAGGAAAAAAACAAAACAAAACAATAAACTTGCTTTAGAGCTGAAAGAAGGGTTTTTTAAAAAAGGAGACAACTACATTAAAAAACTAGATTAAAAAATCCTTTTAATCACCCAAAACCCTCAAAAGAAATGTATTTCAGAAGAGTGGGGCACAAAAGACAAAGATTCAATTCAACTCCAGTTTTAATTTTTCTCCAAATATGGATAAATGCCAAAATTGATGAACACATTAAAGGCATTTGCAGTTAATTAATATTTTTGGCAGGAACTGTGCAATACTTTAACCAAAACAAAACAAAACTGTGTGAATTCCTTTTTCCATTACTTCAGTGAAAATGCCATCTTTCCATTGTTCAAAGACGACGACGAGGAAGTGAGTACTAGAAGGCACGCCAGCCTCGTGCAAGCCCATCTCAAGAGCTACTAATATTTTGGTCATCTATGTTTGTTGATAGTACAACGTGTTCCCTGATCAAATCACTGCTGAGGTCAAGTATAACTTGTCCTTTGTGGGCAAACACAGATGCGGGACCTACCCTGGTCAGAACAGTTTCCTCAGGCTGCCACCAGGACACAGGAAAAACAAGAGCTCAGGTAGCTGAGCCTGGCTTCTCAGGACCAATAGTAATGGTTTTACTTTGTTGCCAATTTTATCTTTCAGAAAGTTTTGCCAAATATCTTGACAATCCAGAGAAAAACACGAGTGATTATTTCTGTTTGATGATCTCTATTGGGTAAGCTGAAGATCTAGCAATGAACCAAATGGACATGGCCCTTTACCTCAGGATGCTTAAACCTTGGTGGGAGTGGTCTCTGGAACAGTGAGTACTAGAAGGAAAGTATAGAGGAAGAAAGGACAGTCTCCTAAGAAGTGGTGGGTGAGGTGTGGATCCTTGAAAAACTCTGATCAAGTGAGAGCAAGGAAAAGTTAGAACCTTGATAGCTGGAGCATAGAGTTCATGGGTGGAGACTCTGGAAGGAAGATGAAATTCGAGAGTGTCGTAGCTTGGTGGGGGGGATGGGGGGAGATGGAGCCCTGTAAACCAACTAGGCAAGTGGTCTTTATCTCAACATCAACTGGGAGAGGACAGTCAGAGGATCTCAAATGGCGGGGTGACAACTCTGGGTGTGTGTTTTAGAGACTAGGCTGCTCTAGTGCATGGGGTAGGAGGGCTAGGTGGGAGTGGGCAAGCCCAGGCAGGAACACCAAGGAGGAAGCTCCCTATTCAATGCAGAGGGCAGGAGATGGTGAGTGGGGATAACGGCAGAGGTCTCCTGACATCTGCTGTGGGGACGAAGCACCACTGTCCCTCAGGTTTCCCGGGACACAGACTGTTTCCCAGGACACACAAACCCCAGTTTCCAGCTCAGCAGAGTCTGGCCACAGGAAGACAGCTCAGCACTTCCTCAGTCCCATGCCATCTATCTGTTATGCTGTGTTGAGTGTTGCTGATAGGAGAGGTCTAAAAGATGGGGTGCAGGCTTGGGTCACCTCCTGCTCAAGGAGGAGATGCTACTGACCAGAACAACCTAACACTGGCAGTGTCTGTGGTCACTAGTAAAATCATGAGGTCAGCGACATGACCATGTGATAAGATGCTGATTGGTTCTACTATCTGACTTAACTGTGATAGCCAGAAGGTGTAAGAGTCACATTCTAGAAAGTACCTCATGCACTTGTAAGTGGATACAAACGCTGTTAGCTTTTTCCAGTGTCTGAAAGGAGAGTCACCAAGTGGAATAGTCTTTGTGAAGAACCGGAATATCAGGTTTTTTCACACTGGAATTCCTGAACCAATTAAACTGCAGTTTCTTGATGAAGAAGAAATATCTGTTGATAGTTTCAACTGTCTTCAACCTATTGCACAAGATAACAGGCAGCTTAAGGGTTCTGCAGCTTGATGTGTAAAGACGTGCAAGTTTGGCTGTTTAGTGAAGGTATGGGTATGTAGAATTTTCCTTTTAAAGAGGGTGTGTGTGGTGAAATTTAGTTTGAAACCTTTTTTTTTTTATATGCTACAATGCCCTCTTTTCTTAGAATGCATTACTCCAACCACACCCCTTAAGTCCAATTCAGTTATTATTATTTTTAAAAGATTTATTTATGCACACAAGTGCTGGGGAAGAGGCCAGAGTCTAGGGAGGGGAAAGGCTTTACCAGAGACAGAACGGGGAACAGAACAGGAAGACTGACTGAAATACACTGCTGTGGGGAGCAGTAGGCGAAGCAGGAGAGGTCTGCTGCACCATGTGGGTTCCCTCCCTGGCCAGTGTCGGCGGCAGGGATCAAACTCATGCTGCAGTAGCTGCGGTTTGCCTCATAGTGCATTGCTTAACCCACTGCGCCACCAGGGAGGCCCCCAGTCCAATTCAGTTATAACAGCTAACACATTGCTGAGTTCATGGTCATTCCCTAAAACTACAGAGCAAGCATATTAACTATATTGACTGGGACAGCCAGCCAGGCCCCAAGGAAATACTGATTTCAATATATAACCTTCAAGCAACCAGCTAGCTTAGCACCATTTATAAAGGAATTACAAGTTTTTTAAAGAAAATACTGATTTTACAAACATGTAAAAAGTCATATGTTTCCAACAATAACTACTCCCTCCCCCCCAAAAATAAAAGCTTCCCTGAAAACTACCTAGGATGGAATAACTAACACCCCATAATATCAGGCTTCTTTCAACAGAGAGACTTGGCAAGCAAAGAGCCTCTCCCATGCAGATAAAAATAAACTGTCTCTGCTCATCTTTTTTCTAAAAAGATAATTAAGAAGTTTCATTAAAAGAAGGCATGTTTAGACTGGTCCACTGGTACCATGGAATCAAAGAATAAAGTCAACTGAGGAAACTTTTGCAAGGAGAAAGATTCTTGATTAAGAACTAATGATACTAAGCAGCAAATGATTGCTTGCTCCTGACTCTGTGGAGCAAAGAGTCAGTTCCTTCAGTTGAAAGCCAGGTGAACACAAAATATAATTATTTTTTAGGTCATGGTTATGATAATGATAGCCACAATATTTTAATACAGAGGTCAGGCACATCTATGTACTAATTACTACTTTTAACTATTGTTGAAAATGGAAAAAAAAATAATAGGTCAGAACCCCATTCACATCATAAAAAACAACCTTTTTTGATCCCCAAGCATAAATTCAATTTAGTCCTTTATGCAAACAGAAATATAAGGGCTGGTCCTAAAAGATGATGTGACACTCAGGATACTTGCTGAATAATTATTATAACCCCAAAACAACTTAATTATGTAGAATAAAAATGAACTCTATCTTGATTTCAAAAAAATGAAAAGTGTCCATCTCTCCTTTGAGGTAGAGGCCTTTCACAGACATTTTCACCCCAAAACTACTATTAGACAGTGAGTCTTAGACTATCTACCAGCTGATGGTTTCCCTGTGAGATGAATCTCTTTTTGGTTCCCCAAATTCAGAATCAAATGAATGGGTTCAAGTCTCTGCACGAACCATAGTCTTGATTAGCCCAGAAACTCTAGACCAAGCTTTGGCCTGCAAGAATTTATCTAAGAAAACAGCACAACCATCACAGCTGCCTGCCAGAAAAAGGAAACACGAAACTGTGAGCCCACACATTAATCAACCTGCTAAAAGTATGGGTTCTTTGAAGCAGCAATTCAAACCACAGTTCCCCGGCAAAGGAGATTTTGATTCTGTTCCTTGTTCGATGTCTGGATCTACTATGCTCTGTGAGCCTTGATTTTCTCAGCTGTCAGCAGAAGGAAATTGCATAGAATGACCTCTTCTAGCTCAAAGGATTCCTGACTCTGGATCTGAATTATAAAAGATTGTGAATGACCAGATTTGCTGCAGGTTTCACTCGATCACTGTGTAAAAACTGTAATAGAACATGGCCTTACATGGGGGTTGGAGTCCCACTGTCTGGCTGCACAGTCTTCCCCTTCCTTGCTTTACACATTCATTTTCCTGTGACATACCCTCCATTAGTTTTTTCAAGAAACCTACGTGGAGAATTGCTTTTTGTGTTCCCAAGTTTGGAAATGTCTTTTTCCTTTTAAATGATTTATTTTTATTTATTTATGCAAAAAGAACTGGGGTGTAGGCCAGAGGTGTGGGGGAATGAGAGCATTTACCAGAGACAGAGTGGGCAGCAGAAGAGGTAGAAAAACTGAAATACACTGCTGAGGGGAGCAGCGGGAGAGACAGGAGAGGGTCTGCTGCGCCATGTGGGACAGCTCCCTGGCTGGGGATCAAACTCATGCCCCAGTGGCTGGCAATAGCTTGATAGTGCTGAGACTTTAACCCATGAGCCACCAGGGAGGTCCTGGAAATGTCTTTATAGGATTGACAGTTTGGGTGTGTAGAGTTTAGATTAGAAATTATTTTCCCATAGGACCTGAGGGCATTGACTGACTCTACCACAGTTGCTCACGGATATAAGTTTGAGGAACCAGAAACCGTTCTGAACCTCTCCACTCTGGTGTTTCTCAAACTTCAGTAGGACTCAGAACCCAAGTGAGTAGGGACTGTGGTGTGTCTGAAATGGGAAGGGGCTTTGTTTTGTTTGTTTCTTTTGGGATCCACTTACTTCAAGTCAGGATGATTTGTCTGTCTGATTACAAAATTTTTATGGTGTCTTTCATTTGGACTGTCTCCTCTATTTTCTCTTTATTCTTGTCAATGTACACTTCTTTTAGTTCTTCACTTTCATTTTGAGGAGGTTTTAGGGAGGAGCAAATAAATAAGAACAATTTTCCTATAGAAGTCAAAATAAGCAACAAAACATTACCCCAAAAGAGTAACTGAAAACTTTTTTCTGGATAATCATTCAACTTAGATTTGTGTATTTTCACAAAAACTTTTTATATAAGTGAAAAAAAAAATTTGCTGATGCTAGTACAGACCAGAAAACATGGCATCACTGTTCTGAATCTTGCATTAATAAACTGTCATCACAGAGAGGATTAATGCTGTGTGAGCTCATCAGGCTTAATTAATGCCAGTTTATTTTCTGATATGGCCAATGGACTAGGACTAGGAATATCACTAGCACAGAACATCCTCATTTCATCAAGTATTTCACTTGTCCTTGTGAATGAGACAGAAAATGTGGTGTGATGACCATATAGGCAAGGAGGCTCCACTCCTTATCCTTATTCACAGATTAGCATGGCCTGCTACAGAAGTGGCTTAGTGGCTCTTAGTGGCTGCTACCGGGTCAGCTTGTCACCCTGTGCTGTCAACATTCGTGTAACACATGGACTAGATATTAGGACAAATGCAAATGCACAAACTGCAAGTATCCAAAAGCTCCCACCGTACTAAAATGATGGCACAGAAGCAGCAGGAGAAATTAAGGTGGGATAAGCCAATGTCTTGTTTTCTTAACCAATCATTTTTGAAAGACCTGACAGCAATTCTTATGAAACTGACAATAGACTTTAAGATCTCAACTGGATACAGCTCAACAGGAGCCAAAAAATACAATATGGCTAATTGTTAATATAGATTTTAATTGCTAGTATAGTCTTAAGCCTCATTAATATCCGGTGTTCTGGTCAAGAGGACTGGTCCCCCCATGTTTTATATTAATCTATATCTCAAATACATTATTCTGGGCTATATACGGTGTGGGAGGGAGGACTTTAGAAGTCATCTGTAAGAGCTGTACTGTCTAGTACAATAGCCACTGGCCATGTATGGCAATTTACGATCTACATTTCAAACGTATGAACAACCAGTTACATAACAAACTTTCTAATCTCTCTCATCTTGTTTTGGATACTTTCACAAGCAGGATGAGGAAGAAGTAAAAGCAAAACAGAGAAGAGGGAGAACTGACATAATTAGTTGATCCTGATTCTCTCGACATCGTTCATCTCTGAGGAACACTGGCATCTATTCCGAGGCCAACGCCTTATGCAGGATGACAAGACAATCATGACTAAGTTCCAAAAGCATCTTATTTTTTCTACAAAATGGAGCTTGTTTTGCTTCTACTCTGTTTGTTTATAAAAATACATAAAGTTGCTCATGCATTGTAAAACTGACAGTCCAAGAATGTACCCCATGTCTACCCTTGGCCACCTGCCACTTGTAGCATGAAAGTTAACTTAATATCACATTTGCTTTCCACCTTAGTCTAGGGACTGCTTCATGTCAAGTCTTTATGGAGAGGGAAGGACTCCTTATGGCCAGGCAAGGTGGTTTTTAATTGTTAAAAAGGTGCCTATATTTATTATTGCCTTACTTTTATGTTTTAAATTAAGTACTTAAGCAACTTTCAGTCAAAGCAAAATGGGGTGATACTGGTAAGAGCCCTATTTAGTGTCTCTTGAACTAAAGCCCTGAGCCTCTGGTTGAGGAAGGCAGTGAAGATACTAAAATGAGGAAGAGAAGAAGTGAGAGAAACTAGGCCAAAACGGACTCACATGCTGAGTCTCACACCCTGATCATACAAAGCAACTGGCTGGACTTATTGTTTTCTCTGTTTGGGCAGCACAAGCCTTATTCAACAGAGTGGAGTTTCTGGCACGAGTTGGACTTGATTCTTCAAGCAATCAGAACAGTTAGGATTCTAAAAGCTGATGGAAGGATTGAGAGAACAGTAGAGGATCAGGATAAATAGGGCTGGTAAAACAAGAGCTTTATGGCAAGCTATTCTAGAAGATCCAGTTCAAGGAATTGGAGGCCAATATTATGGGGTCCAAGGACGACTGAGGAAATGACAATGGGTCATTATGTCAGATCAAAAAATAATGTTAGGTTGGAAAAAACAAGTTTTGTTGATGAAAATAATTTTTAGTATGTATACAGAAGAAGGGACAAAAGAGTGAACAATTTCTTCAGCAATTCAACAGACCATCTGTGTATTAATCTGGGCCAGGCTATAGATTCAGTCATTTATCCAGTAAGTATGTACTGTTTACCACACACAGACTCTGTCCTAATGTCAGGGTTACAATGGGGATGAAAAAAAATGGATATGGTCAGCTTCCAAGAAACTTCAGTCTAATGGGGGAAATGGACATTGAAGAATTATACAAGTGAACAATATGGCTGTGTATGTGATGCTAAAGTAGACTGTCAGTAAAGGAATCATGAAAATGTCTAAGTCTGGCTTAGCAATAGTTGGGGGAGGGTGAGCATTAAAGGCAGAAAGAAGAGAATATCCAAAGGATACACTGAGACAAAGGCTGGCATATCTCAGAAGTGAGGAATGATTCTGGAGAGGGATTAATGGGAAAAGAGGATTCTATCCTGCAGAGAATGTACGCCTCCAGAAGAATCTGCTCTTGATCTGGGCAAAGGGGAATTCCCGAAGGATTTAAAGAGCCATGACACAGTCACACATTTATGTTTAAAATACAGTCCTCCTAAAAGGAGAATTCATAAACCTAGCAAACTTGTCTTCTGGGGAGGAATTTATGATTAAATGTGGAGATAAGCTTCAAGAGTGCACAAATATAGCTCTTTGTATGATAAACTCACTTTTATGTGCAAATCACACATAAACACTTTAAATCCAATGAAAGAATACAACTCATCATATTAAGATGTTTATGTGTTTATTTTGTAAGACTGAGCTCCACAAGCTTATTTACATTAAACATTATGTTGTCTGGCTTGTTTGGAGGGCCATAGCCCTAGCCCTCGAAGGCAACGCCCTTTGCATATGAAGACACTAGTCCACTCATCCAAATCAATAGAGCAAACATTCTGAGATGAATGTATCAGTTAAGGGGGTCAAATACCTTAAGCCCATCTATACCCAGATGTGAGTCAAGATTGGATACGGTTTGCATCCACTTTATCAGAACAAAGTTATTCAACACCTAGAAAAACTTAAGTTTTAACTTTGGTTAAAATGAATCCCCCATCTTCCTTAATTAACGTGACAATAACAGGTGACCTCTTTGACATACTAACAGACTTTGGTTTAAAAGAAAAGAGCTGGGGCCTCCCTGGTGGCGCAGTGGGTTGGGCAGTGCACAAATTGCAGCCACTGCAGCACAAGTTCCATCCCTGCCACTGGCCAGGGAGGGGACCCACATGGCACAGCAGACCTCTCCTGCCCCACCCACTGCTTCCCTCAGCAGTGTGTTTCAGTCAGTCTGCCTGTTCTGCTCCTCACTCTGTCTGGTGAATCCTCTCACCGCCCTGGACTCTGGCCTGTACCCCAGCTCTTGTATGCATAAATAAATCTTTAAAAAAATAAATAAAAGAAAATAGCTAATACCTGTTGGAGATTTACCACAAAGTTATAAAATTAGTCTATATCATGACTTGAAAATGTACAGAATGCTTGCCTTCCCTATAAGTGGCTTTATCTCTGAGCTGTAAACTATTAAAATGTCAATGTTTCAAAAATTACAAAACTTTGATGAATTAAACTCTGCCATGCAACCAAATAGTAATCTCATAAGTTAGAACATGCCTGCTTATGAATAAAATTCCACTTAATAGAGTGCTAGGTTCAGAATATAGATAACAGAATACTGCAATCCTGACTTCTAATCAGTTGTTCAACCCTATCCTTTTCATCATCCAAATATCAATGCTTATATAAGCTTATAGAATTGCTACCCCAGGACCAATTTTCCTTCCTGGGCAAAAGAAATGTGTCAGGGTTCGGAGCAAAGAACAGCACTAAGGATGCATGGACTGCATGCTTTTGGTAAGTCATAGCTATTGGTTTTCAAAGTCACATTACTAATGAAGTACTTTATGGTACTTGATTTTGAAAATGAACACTGTTGACTGACTATAGGAAAAAAAGGAGAGCATATTCTTACTTCCATTAAACATAACACTGTCTTAACTGTGCTCAATGAAATGAGCGCAATTGAAATGTAGTTATTTTCATTCTGCTGCTTAAAAAGTCTTCAAGGACTACAGCAAACCTGTAGAGCCCCTAGGCTGAGCCCTACCACCTGACCCGTCTTCTTCCTCCTCTCCATCTCACGCTCACAGTCCACACATAGTAAAGCCACAGCCCACCCTAGTATTGGGAACCCCCCCATCTCTCTTCATCTAGGACATCACTCCACTTGGAGAATCTATTGTCTGTCTTTCCTTTGTTTAAAACCCCTTGGGACAGACGCCAAGTTCTATTTTCCTTCCTATCCTAGCACTTAGCACACAGTAGGCGCCGTCACTAGGCACTTTTGAACTCAAAATCCATCTTACAGATCAACACGTTCAGCTAGAAATGCCCTCATGTTACTGATCACAACTGAGAGCTAAACAATATTTTGAAGCTTCTGAAGAGAGCAAAGGTTTTCTTGAACACTTACTCCAAAAGCAATGTTCCTTTCTCCAGCATCTACCACTGCTGTGACAAGGTTTCCAAATCCTGTGTCCTCTGGAATCCTCCTGTTCAAGACACTGCCGTGGCCCACGCCCTTGCTCCCCTACAAGCCCCGAGACAGTAAGAGGGCGGCTGCTCACACTCCCCTGGCCCTTTCCTGTGCCTGATGCCATTTGATCCTTCACCTGAACCGTGGGAGATAGAGGTGCAGACACCTTACACTGTTTTCTTTTTCTTTTTTTTTAAGATTTATTTATTTATGCATACAAGAACTGGGGTACAGGCCAGAGGTGTGGGGGGGTGGTGAGAGGATTCACCACAGAGAGCGGGATGCAGAACAGGCATATCAACTGAAGTAAACTGCTGAGGGGAGCAGCGGGCACAGCAGGAGAGGTCTGCCGCACCATGTGGGTCCCCTCCCTGGCCAGCAGCAGGGATCGAAGTCGTGCTGCAGTGGCTGCTGTTTGCTTCACAGTGTGTTGCTTAACCCACTGCACCACCATGGAGGCCCACCTTACACTGTTTTCACAGGTAAACAAAGAAGAGCTAATTAACTCTGCCCGAGGTCAGACAGGTCACGCAGGAGGATGAGACAAGACACCAGGCCGGTGCCCACTGTGGGCTCAGCGCTCTGCCCCTACACGAGGGCAGCAGGGTCTCCGTAGTTAATAAACAACTCCATGTGCCTGGGATGTGGGCTGTTGAGGGGACATGAGTTCTGCCCTGGGACGAGACAAGTGACAACTGTCATCACACACCTAACGCACTGCACTGTGGGAGCTTCAAAACCGAAGGGGGAAAAAAAAGAAAATCACCACCCTCCCCAGGATTCTCCAATGACTGCTGTGCATGCCACACAGATTGCCAATATTCCCGATCACCCAGGGGGGCTCTCGTGGAATATAAATGGCACCAGACAGCACATGGAGGGCACGACTCTCACTTTCCTGAACCCCCAAATAGCAAGACCCGTGATGTGGCAGGCTCACAGCTACATTCTAAAGCTAGTGGTTGGGGGACTATCATCCTGTAGCCTTGAAGGTCTCTGAAAAAGTCAGTTTGGTATTTTACGCAGACGTTCTCCGGCCACCACCCCTCTCACTCATCAGGCCTCTAGGGCTGAGTTTCTCCTTCAGTGCTGGATGGAACAGATGGATTTTGTGCTTTGCTGCTGCGGTTGTTTTCCAGTTTGAATGTTTAGTCGGGGCCTGGTGAAGCAGTTCGCATGTGTGCTGGGCACAGGGCCTGTATGTGTAGACTGAAGTCACTCAGGAGACAAGGCTGCACAGACTCAGGGGGGCAGTAGGACAGGGGGCTTTGACTTCCCCCACATTTTTCATTCCAAACACACTCCAGGGCATCACTCACTGGCCAGAGTGGTTGCCGAATCCTGCACTCCTGAAACATACAAACTCCTGTTTGTATGTATTTCCTTATTACCAAGCACACGCATCGTCGTTAGTGAAACACATGCATGTTTTGTCTTTACTGTTTAATCAATCGTTTAAACAGAATTGCAGGACATGTTCTGAAGTATACTAGTGCATGTGGCTAGTCCATAAACCGTTAATTTATACATATACTTATATGCCATACACCTGCATGAAGAGCTGGGGAAACAGGGTCAGTTACAAAGGACTCAGGACATAGTAGGGGAGGAAGTCATTTCATTACCAAACAAGGCGAGATGGGCGTGGATAGGGCAGAGAGGCTTAAGAGATGACCCCCCCACCCAACAACTCCTTCCCTCACCTCCAGGCCCCATACAAGTATCACCTCCACAGGGAGACCCTCCTTGTGTCCTCATTGAAAACAGCAAAGCCCCCTCGCCTCCCACACACTCCATTTCCTTTCTGTTTGCTTTCTTCCCTGGCTTGCACCTTCTCACTGCATCTCTTATCTTACTTTTTGTATTCTCCGATGAGGTCAGCTCCATGAGCGCGTGGGTTTCTGTCTGTTTTGTTCACAGTTGAATCTCAACCCAAGGACAGATCCAGCCTAGTAGGATTTAGTAAATAATCAAAAAGCAGCGTTCTCTGACCACATTAAAGGCCAAGTGTCAAAGCTTACTACCCCTTTATCCTCCTTCCTCTTCCTTCACATGAAAAACTTCAGTTCTCTTCTTCTAAAGGTTACTTATTTTTTCCTCCCCTTCCCTAGAATGGAAGCTTTGTGACAAGCGTGCTCAGCGGGAGCTCGTCTGCTCCCTTCACGGCTGTGTCCCCAGCACGGACAACAGAACCTGGCACCACTCAGCAGAGATCACCACTGTGCCCTGGCTTCCCTGAGCCCTCAGTGGACACCAGGTAGTTTTGACCTGTTTCTCTGCAAATCCACCCTATGAGTGAGATACTACTACTATTGTCAGTTTATAACAGGTGAGGACACAGGTGAACAGACAGAAACTTGCCCAAGGTCACAAACCTAGCAAAGGGAAGAGCCAGCAGTTATTCCAAGCCATGTGACCTGACCTTGACTTTTAGTCACTGCTCCCCTGCCACAAGCAGAGCAGTACTGCAGAGCAGAGCTGCCATCAGCCCTGGTCCACTGCCGTGGTCTTCTCACTATCCGTCCCCTGTAAGTCACCCTCCTGCCACCTCCAAGCTATTCTCCACATTGTAGACAGAGCGATGCTTTTAAACAGCCAACTCTCACCTCCCCTTGCTTTAAATCTACTCAATGGCTTTCTATCAGCAGAACACACATTTTGAGAGCCCATCAAATGTGATCAATATTTCTCATAACCTCTCTGGAAGGATGATGGCATCTCTGGAAAAATATACTATGTGGAAGGATATGAGGAAAACGATGGACTTAGAAGGAACAGCCTCTATGTTAGATAAGAAATAATGAGAAAAGGCTTGCTTGATTATGATAAGCTGAGGCTTTGCAATAACTGCAGAAATATACATGTTACTAGTGATCAGAATGGCCAAGGTAGCTGTGTTTAGACGGATATTCCTGAGCAAACCAATTGGTTCAAAATCCGGAGGGATGAGGTCAAGAAATCCACATGTTTAACAAGGACACTAGATGCTCCTCTGACACTCACTGACCAAAACTTTTTTTAAAAAAAGATTTATTTATTTATGCATATAAGAACTGGGGTACAGGCCAGAGATGTGGGAGGTGAGAGGATTCACCAGAGAGAGTGGGGAGCAGAACAGGCAGACTGACTGAAACACACTGCTGAGGGGAGCAGTGGATGAGGCAGGAGAGGTCTGCTGCGCCATGTGGGTCCCCTCTCTGGCCAGGGATTGAACTGGTGCTGCAGTGGTTACAGACAGCTTCATAGTGCTGCGATTTAACCCCTTGTGCTACCATGGAGGCCCCCCACAACTTTTCAACTCAAAGACAACAGGCAAATATCTGCACATTGGGCACTAGTCTCGAAACCTTCAGTGTCAACACTAAGACCCAACCAGTTGTGTTTAATGACCAGTACGTTATCTTTTGCTCAGCAATACTATTATGTAATTCACAGATTCAAAACTGTCTTCACCCTGGGCTGGAGCATCAAAAATGCCCACTATGGGGCCTCCCTGATGGCACAGCAGCAGGTTGAGCGCCACACTGTGAAGCATCCACAGTACAGCAGCGCGTGTTTGATCCGGCCAGGGAGGGGACCCACATGCCTCGCCTGCTGCTCCCCTCAGCAGTGTATTTTGGTCGATCTGCCTGTTCTGTTCCCCGCTCTGTCTCTGGTCTGGTGAATCCTCTCACCTCCTGCGACTCTGGCCTGTACCCCTGCTCTCGTATGCATAAATAAAAAATGTTAAAAAAAAAAAAAGCACACCACTTGAGCAGAACTAAAAGTCAACTCCTGCGAGGTCAACAGTTTTTACTACAAGATATGTTTACACCAGTGACTATTTCCTTTCTTCCCCTGGAAAACACCATCCTGCCACGGCTAGGCAATTGTGATAGAAAAAATAAGCAAAACACACACACCATGTCTTCCCTTTGCATGCCAGTTAAGTCTTGACCTCATTCTGTGTGGGATTCAAAGAAAACAGGTCTGTTTAGGTCTTTCACATTTTTGAAAGATCCTTAAAAGCTTAGCAATGAGTTTTGTTAATGGGAGTGTCCAAGGCTCATCCAACCTCCATCCCAAGAGCTGGCATTGCCCCAGGCTTCCCTGACATGATGAGATCTGATCCCTAATGACTTCATCTCTGGGCAGGGGGCACCATTTGATCCAATATTAGCTTCTGGCTCCTGCAACTAAGAAGGAAGAAGGTCTTACCCGGTGAAGTCTTCTCTTAACTGGCCCCTCCAGCTGGGAGGGATCCACCACTCAGCAGCAAAGTAGAGAGTACTGACTCCAACAGATTTTTTTTCCTTTCTTTTATACAAGTTTTCAAAATTATTTAACTCATGCAAATTATCCAGAAAGATGTTTTCCTCCACAAATATATAAAAAAAGAGAGAATACAAGTCAAATCATCCTGATAGCTGTTTCAATAGATATGGGATCCGACCCAACTGCAGTGCCACAATGTCCAAATCTGAGTCATGTCAGGTGGTTTAAGTTTTTTGTTTGTTTTTGAAATCTCAGAAATTTATGTAAGTGCTGACTTTCAGCTCTGATTATTTCTGAGCGCTCCTATAGAAAGGATCCTACCCTCCACAAGACAAAAATTATCAGTGGTTTAGAATCAACCATGATGTGCTGCAACAGCCATACAAGGTCACAGGAGAAAATGTTAAAAATCATAGAGAAAAACAGCCAGAGAAGTAAACTCAAGCTACTGCACAGGTATTGGAACAATTTCTCACTCTATATTGAATTAGCAGGCCCATCGTGTAAATTGTTCTTTTCGGGTTCTGTGTAATGTAGGCAGTAAGTAGGCCCTATCATTATAGAAGGTGAATAAAGCAAGCCTGGTTAGACATACTTCAACAAATTAAGGGGAAAGAAATAAGATTATTCAGGTTCACTAAAGAGGATTCAGAACTCACTAAAGTGAAACGTACAAAAACAGAAAAGAGTTCAAGTTTCGAAGGTTTCTCAGTTTCTGGATTTCATTTCATTTATTTCAGTTGTTAAGTGTAAAATCACGAAGTTATGTATTTCTAGTAGGACTTTCTCATTTCATCATCAGTTCTTATGCTCTCCACGCGATGCCATGGCAAAGAGAAGATTATCTTCCCCACCCCACCCAGATTCCAAAACACCACCGCAGATGCTCTCAGCCGTGAAGCATGCATGGCCTCTCCAGGCTCCTGAACGTGCTGACAGAATCTGCCAATCCCCAGGGCAATGGTGACAGGGTAGAGTGGCATTCCCTGGGACTTAAAAAGTCCCTGCTGGTCAAATGAGAATAGCTAACCACGTTAAAGACACCAAAGCCAGTACTCCATTTAGACTACAGAATATTAACAAAGAAAACAGGTATTAATGCTAGCATAAAAAAGTTTTTTAAATTCGGTGTTTATTTGTCAAATACCAACTGCTTTTTCTTTCATTCCTTTCTGTTTCTGATCTTAGCAAAAACCACATCAGTATCAAATGTCACTTAGCTCTTATTCAAACAGAGGAAAGCAGACACAGCGGCTACACCCGTGACTTAGCTGACCTGGGCCCTCAGTAAAAACAAACCTCTATAAATCACCAGATGTAAGCAATTGGGTAGTGATCACTTTAATTAATTGAACAGCTTTCCTGAAATTTACTATATAATTTCAACCCTCCTAACACCTTTCCCAGAAGCAACTAAAAATAGTGTTTTTATTCAAGTTGTTTAAAGGAGGAAACATTTTTAACTTCAGTAGCTTAAATGTATTTTTTAATTTTTCAAGATTAAGGTGGTAAACTAACTTTAGAAACTATGACCATTCAAAATTTTACCATTAAATGCTGAAGGTTAGGAATTATTTCAAAATATCTCGAAGGCATGAACATAAAACATGTTTTCTGACCTACAAATACTGAAAATTTAACATCATTTTAATGGAAGAGTCATATTTGTAAAGTTTAGCATGTGATGACATGTAACTTCAATCACGTTTAATTTTAACCCTATAGAGATGATGTTTTACTTAATGTTTCTGACCTGTGATTTCCACTGTAGACTCTTTAAAAGTGGATACTCCAAAGCCTTATTACCAGCTTCAATTTCTCACAAAACAATTCTCCACTACAACTATGTAATATCTAATCCATAGATTCCCACATCCTCAATGGTTGCATTGAGTAATATGAGAGTTAGGTCCTAATCTACAGAGTATAATCAAACACATGTCTCTTGGATGAAGGCATCGTCTCTGAATTTGGAGACCAGTTGAGTAATAATAGCAAAAGTGTGTTATTACTGTAATGCTTAAAATTTAGGATTCTGAAAGAGAGAAAACGAGTGAACACGTGAGCTACAAAACAAGTCAGCCAATACAAAGAACAGTCTTCTCCATTATATACATCTGCAGAAGTAAACAGTCTTCTCCATTATATACATCTGCAGAAGTATTCACATTTTGCTTGTAAGACCTTAATCCCCACATGCTACCCATGGCCCATGCAAACATTTACTTACAAGGAAAGAAGTGTAATATTTGCTGAGACTGGTCCCAGATTTGGAATGACCTCCAATTCATTGTTGTTCAGTTTCCTAAAAAAAAAAAAAAAAAAAAGAAAGACAAGAAAAGTTCATTAGGTAATCTGTAATTCATAAATTCATATAGGGGAAAATTTATAAAATTAATGAGACCTCCCCCCCAAGTTCAACATTTTAAATAATTTAATGAATCCAAATATTCCTTAAATAGTGTGAAGGGCAGTGTATTTAGTTCAAACCTCAAATAGAGAATAATCAAGACTTACACTTCTCGAAGACTTTGAAGATGGGTCATGGAATCTGCCTTGATAAATGACAATTTGTTGTGACTTAAGTCCCTATGAGAAAACAAAAATATAATTGTAGTTTCCAAAAAATCACTATTGTGCCTCATGATGAGTAAGACAGAATGGGTTTAGGGAAGAAACATCTCCATCAACACTGAGGACAACAAAAGCAATAATTGGTCTACCCTGTCCAGAATCTAGATGGTAACCAAAGTGCCAAACTCAAAAAATCAGACTCAGGACAAAATCAGTTTACGAGGTGGGTGGATTCAAATGCTTTAAGCCCACAAATGTTTCAAGAGATGTTTTTTGGCACAGAGTGAACAGACCTTTTGTGAACTGCTTGTTTTGCTTCACCCTCCCTATCCCCTACCCCATTCTCACTTCCAATTTGATATGATTAAGTCATGGTTTATGAAAAGTGGCTAATTAGGCAGGTTGCTGAAACTAAAACCTCTAAAGAAACCTATTTATTATCATAAAATTAACATCAGTGTCCTTATTACAATCAAACAAATAAGAAATTGCTTTTCACTCATATTTGTTTCTCTGGGTTAAAGCACCAAGTTATTTAAACGCTGTGTGTGTGTGTGTGTGTGTGGGTGGGTGGGTGTGGGTGTGGGTGTGGGTGTGTTAAGAGGGCAGAAAATAGGCTGAACTCCTCTTTACCTGAATTTCTCAAATCTCAGTGTATGGTAATATAATGTATAATTTAAACCACATCAACAAAATTAAGCATGCTTGTGATCAGAAAATTGTGATCAACTGGCTTCCTTAGTCAGTCTTAGTAGCAATTTCCAAAGGACATCAGTCAATTTTTCTTTTTTTAGTAAAGCAAACTTGTATACACTTTAGTCATCTCAGCATTCAAAATCAAAATATGAAACAAAATCCAGCAAATAATTGCTGATAGTCCCTATATGTCAATGCACTGAACATGTGCCTTCAAAATGGTGTAATGAAAGTGAAATGGCTGAACAGCTATTAAAACCAGGTTAGCTAACAGTACGACTCAGAGGTCTCCCACTGGGAGAGGTTAGCCAACCCTTACTAAATTCATTCTTTCAGTGCTTAAAAAGGAAGAATTTAAAATAACCAACGTTTTAGATAACTAGATTTGGAGAAAAAGCATGAATTCTTTGCTCTATGCAAAGTATGCCCCCCATCAGGGCAGAGAAACCACAACCAGAAAAGCAAACTGTTCCTTAGTGCCTGTCCATTAGTTTACAATTAGAAATCAGAACTCCTTTCAGTCTTGGAATTTTTGTTTTGAGAATAAACCTGGATCTCTCTATTCTACCTAAAAAAAAAAAAAAAAAAAACCCTGCAAAGGTTTTATTTGAAACATGTTTGCCTAAAGACCTACCAGACAGGAACAGACATGAGCAGATTTGTTCTGGTAGAGTTATAACATGAAAAAAAAAATCTGGCACAGCCTTTAAACTATAAAAATCCTGCAATGACAACCACTGCTGTGCATGCTCACCACGCTGGAGCCAGGCACTTTCCCTCCCAGCCCAGCTCACGTCCATCTGGAGTTCATCAAGGAAGCTGTGAGCCCAACAAGGCACGTTAGGATTCAAACAAAACCTGTGTACTTTTAGCACCACAGACAGTCCCAGATTTCCCACAGGGCTTAAAAAACAAGGATAAGAGTCCTTCACCTGGGAGGTAGCCTGAATCAACAAGAGTCTCATTTGGACCCACTTAACTGAAAAACATTGCATCCCTATTGTTCCAAGTTTTAAAAGAAAAGGGGAACCAATTTGGCATTTGCATTTAATACAGGTGCTTTTCTTTTTAATTAGGAGAACTAAAACCATACTCTTCACTGCATTTTAAGGATTATTTCATGAGGCAATTCTAGAGAAGAGAAATTGAGTGCTTAACTTTTTTCCAATCAGTAATGGGATGAGATCCCCAACCAGGGACCTTTAAACTGAGAAGCTGCTGTCAGAGAACAGATAGTTTCTGGGGACCACTCATGTCTGACCCAGAAGCAGGAGCTGGCAACCTTAAATATTCCAGTTATTGCAACACACTAGCACGCTTGAATTTTGTGTACTATTAAAACCACATTACATATAGTCAGAAAAAAAATCACCCCTAAGTGAATTTTACTGCTAAACACTTAAAGCCATGAAACTTTTAATGCGCCTAAATTTAGGTTTAATACAGTTTACGTTTCAGAAATGAGTACAAGTAAAGGATGTCACATTTTCCCAGATCTTCCTTATATTGTTTTTTATGGCTGGCCTGGTTAGAAACAAATTCAAGTTGTACAATGGCAGTGTTTTCTTAAACCCATAAGAGCATTCAATTAGGAAAGCAGATTCTTCGTTATTAGACTTCCACCAATAAACCTCTTCTCTAGGAACCCTTTCTAAAGAACTTTTTTGAACCTGAGGTTAACGAATGGGAAAGGTAGTGAGGCAGGAAGGTGTTATTTACTCAGAGCTCAGCTGGCCAAACACTTGAAAATCAAACTCTACAAGGTATAGTGAAGTCTCCCTGCATACTAGCAAACGAGTAAATATATATGAAGATAATTAATCTGCAACATTTGGTTCCAGCTATCATTTTTCTTTTAGCATTTGGAAATCTGACTTCCAAGTCAAATTTTAAAATGCAAATCCAGCACAGCTTCTTAATCAATCCCACTGGGGCCTACAGAGCTGCTAATTCAGCAGAAATCTGGAAAAGCTGAAAAACAAAAAGCCAGGCTGTAGCTGTTTTAAGACACTGATCCAAAGTGACTCATAAATCAGACTGCTATGTGCAAGTTTTAGTCTGGAAAATATAGAAAAACAGCTGTGAAAACCATAAGGACTATTACCCCCACTGTGGCCTCAATTCTGGTTCCGACCAGAGGATTTGTAACAGAAGAATATTAAAGAAGCCACAGCACTAGAAAGTACCTTTCGGACTTTTGCCTGAACTCAGCTAACTCAAACATTTCTATGTGATAAGATAAATAATTCTGAAATCCCAGTGAGATTTTAACAATATTTGAAGCTCTCACTAGCGATTCTCTTTTGGCTAAGAATCCAACAAGCAGTGCTCTATAAGCTCAGCCTCTTCATTAGCACAAGCGCCAGATGTAAACTCCAGTTGGCCCTGAAAGGCAGTGTAAGCAACACTTCAGATACTTATTGTTTTAAGAGCCACTTTCATCAAAGTGTTAGAAGTTACTCCTTGAAAAAACTGTACTATTAGTTAGCAGCTCAACCTATCCAACTTTTCCTACAAGGAGGCTTAGACCAATAAATTACAGCCAAACACACACACACACTCATACTCACTCACACTCATATATAATAGATTGACATTTTTTTAGCTTGCAAATTCAACAAAAGATAGATATTAAATTTTTCTGAATAGTACACTCATACACTAGACCTAAGACAAACTTCTCTATTTTAATTACACCAGTTAAGATATGGGAAAGAACAATACGTATTTTTCCATTTCTTTCTAAACACTGAAAGTCTATTTAAAAGTTTTCCTAGCTGTGTAAAAGCATATTGTGCCTCCTACTTCAAACTCCAAGCTAGAGAAATTAGAGCTCCACTCCACATGTTTTTCTGCTCATTTCAAAGATGAAGAGAGATTTCTAAAGCTTTAAGCGCAAACAAAAGAAACACTCAAAATAGAGAATTTAGACCACATGATTTGTTGACAACTACAAAGTTGGTTAAAAGTCACACAAGCACAAGAATGACAGAGCTGTCCAATGAGTGATCACAGCGGGACTCCTGACAACAGACCTAGTGCTTATTTATACAAGTGGAACTTATTTTCACATACATTTAAGGAATGTGGACTTGTATTGAGACAATTTACTGCTGGCGGAAATGTAATTAAAGATTGTGCTAACCAAATAAACTGTAATTTGTTTTTAGTGTGCTACCAAATTATCTGCAAAACAAAATCCTAACTAGGTCAGTTACTTTTAAGACAACGTTTAAATAGCTATCAACCCCTTTTGGTTTAACTCAACTTCTAATCAAGAACAAAACAGTTACTTTTAAAGACATCCAAAGCATAATCCAATAGGCCACCTGACTTTGAGGAAAACTATTAGACTTGGTGAATGATGCAAGCATTTCTAAACACAAGCCAGGAAGCACTATATTCATTTTCTTTTTCCCATCCCTCTATTATTCATAGGTGTTCACCTCCAGCCATTCCAGCGTTCAGTTCCATATGTTGTCAATAGAGCCATTCACATTTCTTAAATAAGGCAGCATGACCTCCACGAGAGGCAATTGAAAAGAATTAGCCACAACTAATTGAAAGTCTTCCTGCTTTAGGATAAAGCCCTATCTCCTCCTTCAAATATAATAAAAGCCACTAAATAAGACATCCAGGAAAAGAGATTCATCAATTTCAAACTCGATAATTCTACTGTTTCATTAAAGTAGAATTATAAACACACAAAGAATATACTTTTCATGGGTAACAACTCCACAATTTACAAATAACGATTCTGGTTGGCAGAATGTTTTCAAAACACAATTTCTTAAACTACCTGACCAAATTTACCACTATTTTTAGAAAGTTAGGAGAGTCTACTAGAATTGTGTAAAAAAAAAAAAAAAAAAACTTAGAATTTCCATTGTAATTCTAGTAGGCCCAAACTTAAGGATTAAGACTAGATTTCGCTTCAATTTCTTTTAGACAGGCTATTTTTTTTAAGTAAAATAAGGTTTGATTTTTTTTGTTTACATTTTGCACAAGTCTTCCAATTAATAAAACTGGGCTTCAAGAGAATGAGATGACATTTGGAAAAAGTGATCCTTTTCCAACTAAACTACATTTTCTGTCTTGTTCTTGAACGCAGTTGGCAGTGATTTCAGGTTTTTCAGACTTCACAGTTAGTATCCAAAAACTTGCATAACACCACCCGGTGCTCTCTTCAAAACCCTCCAGCATGCTGAGAAGCTACAGAAAACACGCCACGGGTTCTGGAAACTCTAGTTCTTTTCTTTTCATATCTACTGACTAGTTTGACCATCTCCTTACTAGAACCAGGATATGTTACAATTTGGTCGAAGGGGAAAAAAGAGGAGCTTTATGGAGTTTCCTCAATTCGAAATTACGTACAGGGCAGGAACAACCAAAGGATGTCTAGCCATAGATCGAACAGTGAATGAACTCTGGAGGGGCTTCCCAAACGAAAGGAGCCCGTTCATTACTGGCTGGCGACAGAAAACATAGCCCGAACCGGTCGGAAGCTGTCCTTGAGCCCTAGGATCACCTACTCAGGAAAGACGGCTAACTCCAGTAATCCGCGGGTTGCCATCTCTCCCTCCTGGGTCTGGCAGGGGTGCTCATTCTAACCCCCAGGTTGGGCTGCTCAAGGCGCAGGACGTTGATCCCAGGAGTTGTCCGTGGCTCCCTTCAGTCGCCTAAGTGTGGCCAGGAGGGGCGCACCCAGAGCCCACCCGCGCAGCCCGCAAGGCCCTGAGGAGGGGAGACCGAGGCTCCGACGGTTCCTGTCCATTCCCGCAAAACGCCGCTCCAGGCCTGTACCAAGACCTGCTCTACCAACAAGGCTGATCGCTGAGCGCCCCGGCCCCTGGCCCGCTCCCCCTCCGCCAGCTGGAAGAATACTTACAGCCGAGCAACCCAAGGCGGGAGCGGCTCGGGAAGGCGCACCAGCCGCTGGCGGCTGCAGTCCAGCAGATCCCCGAGACAACGGCAAGGAGCAGGGCACGGGCGTTCGCCGGCGACCCTGGAAGGTTGCCCCAGAGCCCCGCGGCCGCCGCGGTGGCTGCCCTCCGCTGGACCCGCGCGCCCCAGCACAGCGCACAGCAGCAGCCCCAGCACCGCCGCGGGCGCGCACAGCCTCGGCGCGCCCATCGCTGTCCCGCGGCCTCTGGCTCGGCCCGGAGCTCCGCAGCCGGCGGCGCGCACTCGGGGCCCGGCACAAACTTCCAGCCGGGAGCAGACGGCCGCGCTCTGGGCCGCGTGCGCGCGCCTTTCTCTTGCGCTCCCAGGTGACCTTCTTCTCTTTACTTCCAGCAGTGAGGCCTTTTCATACCCCGAGCAGCGAGGGAGAAGCCAAAAAGCAAAGCCAACTGCAGCAGAGATGCAGTACGAGCTGCGTCGGCGCTCCGGAGCCCCTTCTTGCCCGCAAAAGAAACTTTTCCTCCTCCTCCCCGTGGCGGTGCGCGCAGTCCAGGCGCAGCCGAGTCCGAGGCGGGGCGCAGACACAGGCGCGCGCCCATTGGCCGCCTGGCCCGCGCGGCCACGTGACAATAACAAGGCTTCAGCCCCCCGCGGGAGCGTCGGAGAAAGTGGAGCTGAGATTGTAGGAAACTCCGAGTTACATTTTCCAACCTCTCGGGCCAGAAGTCTACACTACATATATCAAATGGAGTTGAAAGGGAAAAGGGAGTAAGCAAACAAGTGAGCAAATGTTAGGCCGGCTGTCGGAGGCATTTAGGGAAACTTTATGGGAGTGAAGTTGGCTTTGTTATCAAGAAATCTTTCCATTCCAAATTTTTAAAATTATAAATTATCCTACCACCCACAAATGAAACCATGTCAGGTTCTCTAGGCGTTAGTACTGGTAGCCTTTTATCAATATGTTGACTCCAAAATTAAAAACAAAATGTAAAAATCGTGGTACTGGAAGTTCAGTTACAAATAGCCCGCCATAGTGCAAGGGATAGCGCGCGGGTGGGGGGTGGGGGTGGGGGCAGTTGGAGGAAAATTGAACGAATATACTGTGATGACTGATGACTATCGTAGATTCAGCGCAGCAGTTGGGAATATTAAATACAGTCACAGTAAATTTTCAAGACATAATGGAAACTATAACATTGGTAGAAGAAAATTAATCTATGCACCATAGTCCACTTAGACTTTGAGTGATGCCAAAGTCTGGTCAAGAATGCTACCAGCCTAGAAGTACTGACCTGCAGGGGCGCAGCCACAGTGCAGGACTTCAGGGAAGGCTGCCTTGACTTACTCTTCTAAGGGGCTGGGGTCACCGAGTGTTGGAACTGATGGGGACCTCAGACGTCATCCGCTAACTCCTCTGCGTGAGAAAACAAACCCAAAGAAGGTAACTAACTTTTTTTTTTGTGGCAAAACTGGAAACATTTTAAACTTCCATTTTTACACTTACTGTTTCTTGCATGCTGCCTGCCAAAACATTCCGTGGGGCTGCATAAACTGCTGATTATTGAGAAGTGGAGATGGCTTGTAGAGTTGAGACATAAATGTTAACTCTCGTGACGCTGGTTTCCAGTGTGGTGAGTCACCTGTATAAGCACTCCCATTCATGTGAGAATGAAAAGACTATGAACCATGCTAGTTTAGATAGGACATCTCATCCTTTTCTTTCCCGCTACCATAAGCATCCAATCCACTACCTTTTTGATGATGTACAATGAATTAGAAAATATTTGTAATGATGGTGCCTTGGTTTTGAGTTATTATTTTGCCACCTTAAAAGTGATGAAGACGCCTCACAGTTACACAATGGATAGTCCAGCTCAGTCTCCCCCAACTATTTCATATAAGGAAAATCAGGCTTAGCGCATTGGAAATTTTAAGAAGGAGAAAGATGAGTTTGTTCACACACGGTTATGTATAAGCATGGTGCCATAAGTATGGTGGTTTGTTCACTGGTAACTTCACCCACATGACAGTCAGAAATTGGCTACTATTTTGTGGAGAGGTGACTCATTTACTTTCCACATTCTGTACTCTATGCTATTTCATCTCCTTTCACGAATCTCATTTACACCTATAAGACATGTAACACATTCATATTATAGAGAAAGATTATAGATCTTTCTCCTAAATTCTAGATCCACAACTTGAATGCTGAAATGTAACATCTCTAGAATTAAATTTCATAAACCTTAAAACTTACTTGTCTTGAGTCCACTATCTCAAAGAATATCTCCATCCATCTAGACGATTACTGTCCCAGAAGCCTGATTCACACTTAACTTTCCTCATTCTCTCCACCACCTGTACATTCAACCAATGAGCAGGTTTTGATGAAGTTAGTAAGAAATGTATGTCCTCTGTGTCTCCATTGACATTATGTGAAGTCAGAACCCCATTCACTCTTGCTTGGAATATTGCCACAGCTACTTCCCAATGTGATATTCCATTCCCTTTTCCACAATGCAGTGAAATGGTAACCCCAAAACTCATATCTAAGCTTTTTAACTCAAATGCCTAATTTCTTTCATAGGTTCCCCTTATCCATGGGGTAGTCTATGGAATGACATATGACATGCTTTTTTTGGTGTTTGTCTTATGCTCATTTTATTTAATCACTTCTCTTTTTCTCTAGGAACTACTTAACATCCTCTCTACATGCTGTGCTCTTTGCCCTTGACTCCCCTTTCCATGCTGCTTCCCCCCACCCCTCTCACCCTACTCATCTTCCTGGCTGATTTGCACTTCAACTTAAATGTTCCTCTTTTGGAGGAAGCTTCCTCCATTCCTGCTTTAGCTGTCATAGCCTTGCAGAGTACTCGCCGTGTATCCAGTGTTCACTGCAATGTAATTGGCCATTTTTATTCTATCATTTCTTAGGTAATGCTTGGAATTTCCATATAAACGTGTGTCCTGAATATCCTTTAGTAGTTTTAGCATATATGTCAGGAAAAAGTAACTTGAATTTTTAGTACCTTAGTTTTTCCTTCTGTCAGTTGGAAATACAATAAAAGTCCTTTATCTGATTTTCGGTTACTTGTTCACTGGATTACCTGTCATTCTCTGTTCCCTCTGTTAGATTTATTGATTAATGACTGCCTAGGCTGGCTGAAACCTGGAGAGTGAAGGTTCCTCCCTAGAACACCCTTTGTAGGTTTGCTGCTACCAGTTGGATGTTGATGCATAGGAGTTCCAGACTTGATTGTATCTGTAATTGTACAATCACATCAAATATGGTGTAAACCAAATAAAAACAAGTACAACCAGAATAATAACTTCATTGTTTTGGTAATGAATTAGAAGCTTGGGAAAGACTCTCTAAAGGTAATAACTAAAACACAATCCTATCAAATTAGATATGGGCAAGCCATTGTTAAAATTGGGGAGAAATTCTAAATCTAGGCGATTTCTTCACACAGATTGCTTTACAAGCATGTTTTGTGTTTTTTGTAAGGGATTGTAACCAGGAAGCAATCAACAGAGGATGTTTTGCGGGTGGGGGTCATGGAGAGGACGCAGCACTGGTGATGGTGGCTGTTCCCCATTTCTGTGTGTCCAGACTGAGCTGTAAAGAAAGGAATTAGTCCTCACTGAGAACCTTATATCGAGGTCATACTTTTACAAACTTTCAAACTCTCATAAACCATAGAACTTTCACTGAGTATTTATTTGAGCAGGTGAGGACCGAGTGCCTTTTGAGGGACCTCAGCCCCAGCGGCTTCCTTTGTAGTTGTAGGAAATAGGAATGAAGGCTTAGTGCAGGGAGAGATCATCTATAATAGTGGAGGGAAAAGGAACATGAAATTCTGCTTAAGCTCCCGAAATTTATCAAGTTATCAGTGATTAACAGTGACCTGAAGTAGTTTTTCTCTACACACACACACACACACACACACCAGGCAGTAGTATCAAATGTGAATCTTCAGTTCATGTCTCATAAATAAGAATTTAGTATGAAATAGATTCATTTTAACTGGAAGTCTTTTAACATTTGAATTAAAATGTGATAGAACATTGCATTTCTCTATTCCTTCAGAAGTTTACACTGGGTAACTGAACAGTTGCAACTGGATTATCCGTTGGAGATTACCTAAATCACACCAGGCAGGTTTTCATCTATAACTTTGCCCTGGTGAATGGCAAGTCCCATCCATTTTCAGCACAGTTTCCCACTGTCCATTTTGCAGTTAGTAGAGCCCAGCCCCCACTGCTCTTTACAAAGTTCCTGCTTTTTTCTCCTTCTGGCAAGTGTGAGACTTTCTTATCTTGAGTGCTGGCAAGGGCAATGGCTCACCGATAAAAAGTAATAGAGGTGCTAAGCTGTCAATTTTAACATCCAAGGACAAGAATGAAAGCTAAACACTCAGTACTTGCTTTATCATTACAATGAATGACATAGTTTGTGTAAGTGTGAACTGTGAAAAGGGAAAAGAGATAAGGCAAAGGAGGAAGAAAAGCACAAAAATCTCCCGATAATGATGCCAAAAGCAAATGTTGCTGTTCTCTGTAACCTAACCGTATCTTTTCCCATTCATTAGGGCATTTTAGAAGAAACAGATAACTCCCTTTTCTCAGGACAAACACCATGCTTCACTTAAAGAGAACATCAGACTTTGTAAAAGCCCTGCTATGAACATGTCTTAACTCTTCAGACAATATTTAGAAAAATGAAGATAGCCACCCATCTGTTTCTCTCAAGTTGGCCAACTGTGCAATATTACTTGAATTGAAAACAAACAATATTATCTGAACATTCACTTAGCCACAAATTAAACATGTGCCGTCTTTTATTATCCTTATTTCACAAGTAAGCCGCTAAGAATAATGCGTGCTCTAAGGAAACCTCGATGGTGGACAAAACTGGATACTCTGGAAATCACCTGGGTGTCGCCTAGAACTTCTGGGAACTGTGAGCCCTGAGGTGGGGGTGGGGAATAGGTGAGGGCAGCAGTGAAGCCAGATTCTCCTTGGTGGAGTCTGTCTTCCCTGACTCCTTCCTCCCCACCCCCACCCCCATCCTTTCAGTGGTCTTCAGTTTCTCCACTCCTTTTTGTTTTTTAAAGATGTATTTATTTATGCATACAAAAACTGAGGTACAGGCCAGAGATGCAGGGAGTGAGAGGATTCACCAGAAACAGAATGGGGAGCAGAACAGGAAGATTGACTGAAAAACACTGCTAAAGGGAGTTTCCAGGCAAGACAGGAGAGGTCTGCTGTACCATGTGGGTTAGCTTCCTGGCAGTGACTGCTGATGCTTCATCGTGCTTAACCCCCGTGTCACCAGGGAGGCCCCAGTTTTTCCACTCCTGTAAGGACCTCAGGCCACCCTCTCTTCTTCTAATCCCTGCACTGCTTCCCCCCTCCCACCATCACTACTCCCCCACCGCAGCCAACAGCAATACTAAGACTACATTGGAATCTCAACATATAAAAATAGTAGCTTTTCCTCTCAAAAAAGCAGAAATGCAAATACTGAGAGTCTGTTCTAGGGGACACCAGGGGATCAGAAGTCTGACAGTGAGGTCCTGAATCCTGTAACTGGCTTTACTGAACATATCTGCACCTCATCTTGGAAATGACTCAGTGAAGAGCCATTCATTTGTACATGATTGATTTGGTAACGTTAAGTCTCACGCAGATGCTAGTTCCTATTGCTTCACAAATTGCTGTTTTCTTTCCATTACTTAGAGAGATAAAGTGAGTTGACTATGGAAATATTCTTCTGCTGGGATTATTGATCCATGGAATGTTGGAATTAAATAAACCCTCAACTATTAGACCTGACTAAAATGGGAAATAATGTTTAAAGAGAAATTAAATTTTCGTGTAATTTCACAGAGAAGTATTTTACAACCCTAAGAAAACCCTTTTGTCTATGTGTTATAACAGCAGACTACATATATCTTGAGATTTTTTTTAATAGGAATTTTATTATGCCATCTTCAAAGTTACTGCATAACTTAATTTGCTATGATTTATGGCTTGAGGTCAAAGAGAATCATTAGGCATATTTACTAAAAAAGACTCAGATAACCACTTCTCAGATGAACAGTGGGTTTATACACTATGATAAAAGAATTAATTTGCATTTCCAAGCCATGAACAGTCCTCAAAAATGAGTTACTTAGAGTTTAATGCCCTTATATATTCAATGCCTTATATATGCCTGACTATCAAATCATTAAAGTGACTTTGTCCTGAATAGTCTCAAGATCAAGTTCCTGGCATCAAGACCCACGCTTCTGTTTACATAAGGGTCATTATAAACCTACTGTGTTCACAATGTCATTTTGTATAAGTATTTTCAAATGAGAATGAGGAAGATGTTCGGTTATTGGAGTCATTTTCAACATGAAATCCTGCTTCTGTGCTAGGAAAGACAGTATCTTCCTGCTAAAATCTTAAGTTTTTAGCCCAAAGCTTTGCACACTTCTATTATGTTCATACATTCCTAAATAACATTTCCATAGAGATATCTGTATAGAGAGGCCTCCCTGGTGGCATGAGGGGTTAAGTCACAGCACTATGGAGCTCTCTGCAGCCGCTATAGCACCAAGTTCTATCCCGGGCCAGGGAGGTGACCCACATGGCGCAGCAGACCTCTTCTGTCTCACCCACTGCTCCCCTGGGTTTCGGTAGATCTGCCTGTTCTGCTCCTTACTCTGTCTCTGGTGAATCATCTTACCCACCCCTCACCTCTGGCCTGCACTCCAGCTCTTGTATGCATAAATAAATAAATCTTAATATAAAGAGAGAAAAAAATATCTGCATAGAGCATGAAGAAGCTTTAAAAGGCAAGTTGCTTATCCACTGGCCCCAGGCACTACTGGATATGCAGCAGGCCGACTCTCCTGCTCCTGGCAGTTCCTTCAGACCTGAACAACTTTTCTCATTTAGTGCATTTGTGTTTATAGCCCACATTAAAATAATTCTTCCTAATCCCTTGCTGCCATTTGAACATTTCTGCTTTTTGGGTGAGAAAAACAGAAGCTATTTACAGAAACATTCCTTAGCTTTCCTCTTTGCAAATTCAATAATTGCCACTCTCTTGACACTATGTCACAAGTCCTACTCTTCCTCCAACTTCCTTTGAGAATCAGGAATCCTCTTTTCTGTTTATTTGCCTTGTATAGATCAGTATGGTGAAGCAGAATTAAAAGAATCTTGCAGCTACTCAAATGACATTCAACTTTTGTCATGCTTTTACTATTTTACTAATCTCTAAATATTCACCATGTTAACTCAAATATTTCTTATAAACCTATATCATCCTCATGTTACCACATAAGGAAACGGAGGTATGGAGAGGCTAAGGAATTTGCCCGTGAGATTCAAACCCTGTCAATCTAACTCCCTACTACACTTTCTCAATTGCTACTCATGGTCCTTTCCTCTCCAAAGTCTTCCTTAATATTCAAGGGGTTTCCAGCAGTAAATTGAGATCGATAAGAAAGGGTGGAACTTGGGTAGTGATTTTTTTTTAAGATTTATTTACTTATGCATACAAGAGCTGGGGTGTAGTCCATAGGTGTGAGGATTCACCAGAAACAAGAATGGGGAGCAGAACAGGAACAGATTGACTGTAAATACACTGCTGAGGGGAGCAGTGGTTGAGACAGGAGAGGTCTGCTAAGCTATGTGGATCAGCTCAGGCTGCACTGGCTGTGGATGGCTTTTCAGTGCTGTGACTTAACTCCTTGTGCCACCAGGGAGGCCCTTGTCTAGTGATCTTGAAGGTGTCTGATTGCAAACAATCCCTCTCCCTTTTTTCCTTCCTTTTTTCACTGATACATGTTTAGAAAAAAAGATCTGTTTTATACAGATGTCTAAGTCAGTCACTTAAGATTCTGACAAGTAAAATTTGACATCCCTGCCTGGGAAGCAGAACAGTACTCAAAATGGAACCAGTAGAGATGAACTCTATGTTCTCAGACACAACTGTTCCCTTAAAGTTCTGTTGTACTGTTTAATACACCTCCCTCCCCACCACCAGGAGAGTTCCATAAGGTGTCACTGGCATTTTAGGATTGGTGTTCAGTGAAATTACATATGGCTTGCAGAAGAACCTAGGTGGTCGGCAATCAGAAGAGAAAAAAGATGTAGAAAGGGAAACAAGCTTTGCTTTCTTTACAATTTTGTCTAGGGCTGCACCCAATTAGGGGAACCATGAATGGGATGCATGTGATCCAAGAAATCCAGAGAAATGGAAATATTAACACTAGCGATTATATTTCAACTGGTTGAGATATTGTACATGTGGTAGCAGAATTTTCTTTTGGTTTTGGTTTATTAGCTAATGCTAATTTTTATGCTTTCCTAACTCCTGTGCAGTATAAGGAGACTTTTAAAAAATGTCCCAAATTGTCTAGTTTTAAATTCTAGTTTCCTAACTAGCTTTTTAAAAAAGGTTACTCTTCAAATCCAGTGCTCAAGAAACATCTCAGAAGCTTTCCTTCTTTAGGGAATTCTGCCCAACTCCTCTCAATGAATCTTGAATGAGAGTCCCACATTCAGAGACCCAGCTTGGGCCTCCCTGGTAGAGCAATGGGTTAAATAATGCTCTATGAAGCAAACTGCAGCCACTGTAGCAAGAGTTTGATCCCTACCTCAGGTTGGGGAGGTGACCCACATGGCTCAGCAGACCTCTCTGTCTCACATGTTGTACCTCTTAGCAGTGTGTTTCAGTTAATCTGCCTGTTTTGTTCTCCACTCTGCCTCTAATGGATCCTCTTACTCCGCACACACATACACCTCTGGCCAGTACCCCAGTGCTTGTATGCATAAATAAAATAAATCTTGAAACAAACAAAAAAAAAACAAATACCCAGCTCAAGTTATATTTTCTTAATTTATACTTATTTTTTAAAGATTTATTTTATTTATGTATACATACAAGAGCTGGAGTGTAGGCCAGAGGTGCTGGGGGGTGGGGGAGGTTTGAGAAGATTAATAAACAGAGTGGGGAGCAGAACAGGTGGATTGACTGAAATACACTGCTGAGGGGAGCAGGGGGCAAGACAGGAGAGCTCTGCTGTGCCATGTGAGTCAGCTCCCTGGTTGGGGATTGAACTCATTGCTGCAGTGGCTGCCAATAGCTTCATATTCATACTGGACTTAACCTCTTGTGCCACCAGGGAGACCCCTTAATTTATACTTATTAAATCATTGTGACAAATACTTTCTATTCTGAATAATATAATAAACATCATGATAATGAACTTATTGGAATTCTGATAAAAATCCGTATTTTCTAATATTATAAGAGGAAGAGGTATAAACAGAAGCTCCCCTAAGTTAAAAGTTCTAAATTCATTTTGAACTTTTATCATCTAATACTAAGAGTGATCATCGATGATGTAATGAATTTGTAAACAAAAATAATTCATATGAAATTAGATCTTTTAAGCTATTTTTTAAAAAGATTTATTTATACGTACAAGAGCTGGGGTACAGGCCAGAGTCGTGGGAGGTGAGAGGATTCACCAGAGACAGAGCAGGGAGCAGAACAGGCAGACTGACTGACACACACTGCTGAGAGGAGCAGCGGGCGAGGCAGGAGAGGTCTGCTGTGCCATGTGGGTCCCCTCCCTGGCCAGCATTAGGAACCGAACTCCTGCTGCAGTGGCTGAGGTTTGCTTCACAGTGCGTTGCTTAACCTACTGCGCCACCAGGGAGGCCCATTTTTAAGCTATTTCTTAAATGTTATTTAAAACAAAGTATATTTGAAAAGTTATCCTAGACCACTAACTCATTTAGTGAAAAAATTTTAAAAGGCAAGCTCTATCTTCAAAATGGAAATTTGGGCAAAACCTTTATTTCACCTAATGAAAGTTTACCAGAGGAAGTTAATGGAAACATGAATAGTTAATTATGTTAAATGCCTATGGGTCTGTCCCAAAAGGATTCTATAACATTAGAAGTTGATGAGCATTTTCCTGAAGCTTGTGATTATTCATTGAAATTGATACGCTTGTAAAGGAAAAAATAAAAGGTACTATTTTTTTCCTTGTAACTTTGGATCTTTTCCTATAGCATCAATGAGAGTACATGTAAAATGTCTCAAGGTGAGGGGCTATTTCTTCATCTTGTGAATAATTGCACTAGATTTCTTTTGATGTAAGACAAGAATGTTGGAAATAAAATTATGCATCATATGAACAACTGATTGCAGTCACAAAAGCTCTTTCTAAAACTTTTGCCCTAGGCAAAAAAAAAAAAAAAAGCTTTTAAAAAATCATTCAAATGTAGCATGTTTGCCTCCATTAAAAATAACTAAAATATCCTAAGGCAATTCATATTTGATAACTATACCTCCTTCTTAAAGATGTTACTAGCTCTGAAATGAAGAGCAATCATCTTCTTAAGACTTCTTTTTTTTCAAAAATTTTTAAAGATTTATTTCTTTACATATACAAGAACTAGAGTACAGGTCAGAAGTGTGGGGTGTGAGAGGATTCACCAGAGACAGAGTGGGAACAGGACGGGCCAGTCCACTGAAGTATACTGCTGAGAGGAGCAGCAGGTGAGATGGGGGAGGTCTGCTGAGCCATGTGGGTCACCTCCCTGGATGGGGATTGAACTTGTGTTGCAATGGCTGCGGATGCTTCAGAGTGCAGTGCTTAACCCCTTGCGCCACCAAGGAGGGCCAAGACTCTGATATTTAAAAGAAGAAAAGGGGGCTTAGGTCAGAATATCTTTAACATATCTTTCCTCATACTTAGTTCCAAAACTTCATATTGAATGTGATTCCTCTGTATATCGTTTAGAACCTCCCAGATAAAACAAAATACCTTGTAGATGATACTGCATGCCCAGTAGTGATCACTATAACTTTAGCCTCAAAACTGGAGAAGGCTTACAAGACATGACTATTTGGTCCCTTTCCTGATTTACCAAATCAGAAATTCTACAGATGTATTCTCAGGAATCTGCATTTTAACACTCTTCCAAAGTTTAAGAATCAGCAAGTTGCTACTCTGGAATTGTGGGAGACTCATTCATCTATTACCATAGAACCATATACCAAATGAAACCCTACCCTGTGTTCAAGAAACTCCTCTTCTTCTCACTCTGCCCTTTCAAATATAGGTGAGTCTTAGGGAGTGTAGAAAAAGACACTACGATTCAATCTTGGATAACCATGATGACCTGGGGCCAATTTGGAAATTTGTAAAAATTCAGGCTACTTTCCCATATATTTGCATGGACAAAGAAGAATACTTGGGTGGTGCCAAACAATACTTATGCAATATATAATTATAAAGAATGTGCTCTATAAAATAAATTTGCACAACCAGCCAGCATTGAAATACCAGATATCTCAAACAGGTCACATTATTCACTTGTCTGTTATGCTAAAGGCATAGATGAAACATTTAAACAAAAGTTATGGAAAATACAGAAATCAAGAATTCCTGAGTTTGTTTCTAGTACAACACTTGTCAGATGTGCCTATGTGTTGTATGTGTGTGTGTTGACTTTTCATTGATATGAGTTGAGTTTTTGAAGCCAGAGACTGACCATTATAATGATTTGTGAATTCCTATCTCAGCTAGAGACACCACCTTTCACCTAGTCACTTACTCCAGCGCCTAGCAGTTATCCTGCATGCTCCTCTTACCCTCAGAGTCTACAACCTACCTCCCACACCAGCAAGTCCTATTAGCTCTATTTTCAAAATATATTCTGATTCTCACCAGTCTCAATACCTCCGCTCCCACTCCCCTATTCTGACTGTCCTCATCCTTCACATGGGTTGATAGACAAGCCTCTTCCCTAATCTGATGACACTCTTGAATTACAGAATCAGTATGCCACAAAACAGCCCAAATCTTCCTCTTATTTATTTAAGATTTACTTATTTTTTTAAGTTTCATTTTTATTTATTTATTCATACAAGAACTGGGGTGTAGGCCAGAGGTACTGGGTGTGAGAGGATTCACCAGAGACAGAGTGGGGAGCAGAACAGGCAGATCCATTGAAACACACTGCTGAGGGGAGCAGCAGGCAAGGCAGGAGAGGTCTGCTTTGCCCTGTGGGTTACCTCCCTGGCTGGGGATGGGACTTATGATGAAATGGCTAGGTACAGCTTCATAGCTCTGAGACTTTAACCTCTGTGTTTCCAGGGAAGTCCATGATTTATTTATTCATGCATAGAGTGTAGGCAGATCTACTGAAATACACTGCTGAGGGGAGCAGTAGGCGAGACAGGAGAGGTCTTCTGGGCCAAGTGGGTTAGCTCCTTGGTCAGGGATCTAACTCAGCTGGCAGTGGTGATAGCAGGATAGCATTAAGACTTAACCCCTAGGCCATCAGGGAGGCCCCCAAATCTTCCTTTTAAACATACACCAGATACTGCTATTCTCCTGCTCAAAGTCTTCGAGTGGTTTTTCTTACAATGGGAATGAAATCCTGAATGTACAGTGTACTCTCTGAGCCTCCGCTCCTGTGCTCACTTCCCGCCTTCTGCTCTGAACTTCTACCTGCCTACTTCTGGAAACACCACACTTGCTTTATTTCTGGAACATACCAAGGTTTTTCTCACCTGAGGATGGTTTCAATAACTGTTTATTATGCCTGGAACATGTTTCTCTGATCACCCCCTTGCATTTTCTGACCTCATTAAGATCTCTGTTCAAATTTCACTTCCCAGAGAAGCTTTCCTTACCACACTTTTCAAAATTGCCTCCCTCCTTCTGTCCCCAACAACCTATAGTCCTTACCCTACTTACTTTTCTTCTTTATATTATCACTATTGGAAATAACATTGCATATATGTTATTGCTTATGTCCTTTTACTTTCACTAAAAGGTAAAGTGGGAACTTGTTTCTGTTTGCCAATGAGGCTTCACATGTAGAACAATATCAGGCAAAGCACAGCTTTCAGATCAGTGTCTGCTGCATAATCATAGGTTTGTAAACTCCAACTGAATGCCTAAATAAATGTCGCATGGCTAGTGTTCTTGTGTTCCGAGTTGCAAATCTCCCGGTAAGCAGAAAGTGCTCCTTGTAGACAAATGCTTCTTGCCTCGTCTGTCCTTCTGACTCGTTGGTCATATTCTCCCATGGGAACAGGTTTATTTTGTCCTGTTTGGATGCAAGACATCAAGGAGAAGATAATTTTTTATGAACTAAAAAAAAGAAAAAAATTGGGGACTTATCCCATAATACCATAAAAAAAAATTAACTTGGTCCAGCAAAGGATACAGGGGACATTCAAACCACCATAAAAAAAAAAAGTTAATATCAAAATAAGACAATGGGGCCTCCCTGGTGGCACAGTGGGTTAAACAATGCACTTTGAAGCAAACAGCCATTGCAGCACGAGTTCGATCCCTGCCTCCAGCCAGGGAAGGGACCCACATGGCATAGCAGACCTCTCCTGCCTCCTCTGCTGCTCCCCTCAGCAATGTGTTTCGGTCAGTCTGCCTGTTCTGCTTCCCACTCTGTCTGGTGAATCCTCTCACCTCCCGCGACTCTGGTCTGTACCCCAGCTCTTGTATGCATAAGTAAATAAATCTTTAAAAAAAAAAAGAATTTTGAAAAAAAAAAAAAATAAGACAATGGGCTTAATAATGGGCTTTTTCCACTTGTTTTTCTTTTTCTTACTGTATTCCAAGTAAAAATCTCCATTATCTATAGCATTCACCTGTTAATTTCCAGAGGACATCAATTTTGATTTTATGGACTAACTGCCTCACTATCATGTTTCTAAACAGGAAGTCTTTCTATATGGAATTAAAAAAAAAAAAACACACAAAACTTTAATTGAAAAACTGAGACTCTCAGGCACTACAGTGATCTAATAGAAAGATGTTTTCCTATTCATACCATAGGAAGTCTTTTAAAATATCATCTGCTACCATGGGAGAATCATATCTTCTGATAATTTTTCAAAAACGTTTGGAAAATGACATTAATGGTAATTAAAATAAAATTATAAAATTGCACTATAGACCTCATCCTGTCCATACCTCAAGGGGCATGAGTCTCCATTTTGTACTAATCATCCTATCATTTTTCAATTTAGTTTTACCATCTTGCTTGTGGCTCCAAAAACTGTTTTTTTTTTTCATCGTTGCCTCCTTCAAACTTTATTTAAATGGACTCATATAATCTGTACATATTCATCAGTGCCCTGTCCCTTTTTCTCAACATTGTTTTTGAGATCCATTCAAATCATTGTTTCTAGCTGTGGTTCATTCATGTTCTCTGCTTTGTAGTATTTCTCTGTA
This sequence comes from Galemys pyrenaicus, assembly GCA_019455555.1. Taxonomy (NCBI): domain Eukaryota; kingdom Metazoa; phylum Chordata; class Mammalia; order Eulipotyphla; family Talpidae; genus Galemys; species Galemys pyrenaicus. Next base: position 1,538,411 of record JAGFMF010011752.1, read on the forward strand.
TAATATTCCAAAATAAATCTATAAATGTTATAGACTTATATATTTGAGATGTGTGTAGGTTATACAGTTGAGATGATTCTAGTATTCTGCCATTAAGGGCATTCTAATATGGACATTCTTGCAAAATGTCTGACTGGCATGTTCTGGAGTTGCTCTACAGTACATATAGTCTACATATAAATGCATGGGCTTTTCTGGTGGACGATTCCAAAGGTTATAATAATTTATATTCCCAGGTAATTTCTAGTTCTCTGTATCAGGGGTCAGCAAATTACAGCCCAGTACCAGAAAAAGTTTGCCAACTCTTGTTCTATATCCTTGTAAATACTGGTAGTTTCTTACTTTTTTTTTTTTAAAGATTTATTTATGCATACAAGCACTGGGGTACAGGCCAGAGGTGAGGGCGGTGAGAGGATTCACCACAGACAGAGTGGGGAGTGTAACAGGCAGATCAATGGAAGTACACTGCTGAGGGGAGCAGTGGGTGAGGCAGGAGAGGTCTGCCAGGACATGTGGGTCCCCTCCCTGGCCGGCAGCAGGGATCGAACTTGTGCTGCAGTGGCTGTAGTTTGCTTCATAGTGCGTTGCTTAACCCACTGTGCCACCAGGGAGGCCCTAGTTTCTTACTTTTAAAGACTTTGCCAGTTTATGGATATGGAATATCTAATGTTGGTTCAACAGAAAAACATACTAAGTGGGATTCTGTTTAATTACTAATGACTTTAATCTTTTCATATGCATATGAACTTTCTTTTTCCTCTTCTGTGAAATGTTTATTCGTGTTTTTTGCCAGTTTTTTTTCCTAAACTTCTCTTGGCTTTACTCTTGCCTTTTGAGTCACAAGAGTTTCTTAAACATTAGCAATCACTTTTTAGCAATCACTTCTCAGCCACATATGTTGGAAATAGTTCGTCTAGTCCCTGGCTTACATTTCACTCTTTTTGTTTGTGGTGTCTTTTGTTGAACAGAAGTGTTTAATTTAAATTTCATATTAAATATGCTAAGAGATGCTTCCATATTCAAATATCAGAAAATGAAGATAATCTGTTACAGTATCTTTCAAGTATTTGTTTTAAATATTGGATTTCATATCAAGGTTTTAATCTACCTGGAATTGATTTGGTTATGATTTAACAGAAGATTCCAATTTCATTTTTCCCCACAGGAATTAATCACTTTTCCCAGCATCATTTTACTTTTTTTCCCTTCTTTTTTATCTATTCTTCCAAAAGTCAAATTAAAAATAGAAAAAAATCTGTATCTAGGTTCTTTGGTCTTATAATTGGACTAAATTGGTCTAATTGTCTTTTTCTGTGACTGCACACTGTTACAACATTTGGTTGTGCCAATAACACCACATTGTCATGCCTGCCTTTCCATAAATATCTGAAAACTGGTTTATTTACATTCATAAAAAATCAGGTTGGAAGTACTTTTGTAATAGGGTGGTCCCCAGGAAAGGGAAAAGTTCCAGAATCCTGGTTCTGCCCTTAGTGGGTGGAGCTGAGCAGGGAAAAAAAGATAATGCAAAAAAATCAGAACACAGAATGAAGGGAAAAAGAAGAAAGCAGGATAGAGAGTAGCAAGAAAATGTGGAGGAGGCACATGGAGCAGAGGGACATGTAAAAAAACTGTACTTGCTTTTTGGTCCTAAACTGGTTAAAACAAATGTAGGTAAAAGACCAATGGGGAGGTTAACAATGGCAGCTTTCACCTTAATTTTAATTTTGCTCTTTTTCTCCTAAGTTTGTCTAACTCTATGGGTCTCTACTAAAAAGTCCTTTAAGCTTGTAGCAGGCTTTTGGGCCTTGCTTTGGGCCAATCCTATTTAGCTAAACTTTTACCCTCAAGGAGATGGGTAACTTTAGATGCTTAACTTATTAGTAACTATATTCTTTGTCCTTTCTTTATTGTACCCTAATTGTATTAAAGTTCCTTTCCATTAAAAAATCTTGTATGTTTGTCTTAATGCGGCGAATGACAAAACCCATTCAGAGAGGACAGGTTTGGGGTTCTGGGGTCCCCTCTCCCTGCCCTGTAACACTTTGAATTTTTAGGTAAAATTCAACAGAATTTACTTCTTAGGTAGATATATAGGTACATAAATATAAACAGCTATCTTAGTTAATATTTTGTAATAAAGTATTGCAACTTCCTTCATAAAAGATCTGTATTTTTATCTGTTGCTGATGGTTGTGGTTAATTATTGTTGTTGATTTGGGGAATATTGGAAATAATTTATTTCAATTGCATTTGTGGACTCCACCGAAAACAGAGCAGGATAGAGTGGCTTTGATAAGCTTGACTCATAGTACTAGAAAAAACTAAATTTTGCTCACAGGAAATTTCACCAGTTCAGTGCCTATTGTGGGAAACTGACCCACAGATATTTTGCTTTGAGGTTGGTGGCTCATCACTTTGAGGTTGATGGCAGAAGAGAGGGAGGGCGTTATGCCCAGAACAACAGCCATTCCAGTTAACCAAACCTGTTGGGGACTGGTCACAGACAGGGTATTGCAGAGAAGGGGGTGGGGCAGTGACTTTTCTCAATGAGGAGAGAGTAAAGACCTACAGGCAAATAGGTGCTGGAGCCAGTGGTTCCATTACAGGGAATCTGACTGCTGGCTGACCAGTGGCAGAGTCCATTTCTCCTCCCTTCAGGGAGAACAGAGAGAGACCTGCTGTGCATCTTGGAAAGGAGGGGCAAAGACTTTGGGCACTAGACTTTTGGCCCTGTGAAGCAGCTAGCCATGCTTGCCCTGGAAAACAAAGGAATGAGAAGCAGTGCAAAACTCTTTCCCTGGAATAGCCCTCCTTCCACACCAAAACTGAGACCAAATCTTTGGACTCCAGTTTTCCCTTCCTCTTTCACCTGCAGCCAAGTTAAACAAAGAAGATGAAGAAATTGAAGACACAGTGCCCAATCAAAAAAAAAACAAAAAACAAATAAGGCAACATCCATACCTAGGAAAACAGGAACATCTAAAGACAAGATGGAAAAGCTGAAAGAAAAGACTAGAAGTCCAGAAACCTATTTGAAGAAGACAATTCAAGGGCCTAACAGATAAAGATTTCAGCATAAACTCAGTAAAGTCCTAGAAGTTCAATCAAACGTCAAAAGAGAGATTCAGATCTTAGAAGAGAGATCCAGAACAAAAAGAGTTCTTCACTAAAGATATTAGAAATACTTTTTAAAAACACTCACACAAAGTGATATTGATGAAATGAGTATAACTATGAATATATAACTTGGTACGCTTGAGTTGATGGAAGAAAGAATTTCAGAAATGAAGACACAGATGTACTAATGACCTAAGTGGAAGAGAAATAAGATTCAGGAAAAATGAAGAAACACTGCAATATCAGACACCATATACATAAAGATAATGGGTAACCCAAAAGTGATTACTAATATACTTGTTTTTTTTTTTTAAAGATTTATTTATTTATGCATACAAGAACTGGGGTACAGGCCAGAGGCATGGAAGGTGAGAGGATTCACCAGAGGCAGAGTGGGGAACAGAACAGTTGGATCTACTGAAACACACTGCTGATGGGAGCAACGGGTGAGACAGGAGAGGTCTGCTATGCCATATGGGTCAGCTTCCTGGCTGGGGATTGAACTCCTGCTGCAGCGATTGCAGATGCTTTATAGTATGGTGCTTAACCCCTTGCACCACCAGGGAAGCACCTATTAATATATCTGGATTATTTCTACACTCTTTTTATATGATTCCTAATTTTTCTATTTTTTTTTGTAATAAAGGAAATGGGCATTATTGAAATTTTAAAAATTAAAAAGAAATTAAAAATGTTTTTTACATGGGCAAAATGCACATGGTGCAGAAAATATGAAAACCCACATAAGAATTAAACAAATTTAAAATGCAATCCAACCTTCCATCTTCATTTTTGACATATACCTGTCCATATCTTTATTAGTTTTGATTTGTTCAATTAGATTGGATAGTATGGGATACAGTGTTGAATTTTTGAAGGAAGATAATTACATTATGTAGTAATATTTGAGGAGATCTCTTTCAGATCAGATAGATTAGGGGAAAGAGACTGTCATCATAAAGTATAAAATAAATGTTGCTGTTATTGTCTAAGTATAAGAGAAAAGCGTGCTTAATGGTGCATTTGAGCGCTCAGTATATACTCATGCTTGGAAACTATCACTAAAATATAGGCCAAAAAAGTCACACAACATGTAAAAGAAAGTCTTTATAAGCCCAGCATTATTAGTGCAAAACATTGTTTTAAGTCATAATTCAAGCATAATTTAAAGTCATTAAACCTTAGCTCTTTAATTATATCATAAATCTTAGCTGTGTGAACTGGAAATCGGTCCACTTTCGCAACATCTTGACAAGTGATTGAAAGGTGCACAAGTTAATCAAAGCCCTGTTCATCTACATGTCATCAAATTAAATTGGGGCAGTAGTAGCCCAGAACTCTCCAGTTGGTTAAATGTTGCATAAATATAGTTTTAATATCAAGAACTGGCATCATTTCTTCTGAACTTTGCCAAGTCTGGGGCTATTAAAGGTTGTCCCATCCCAAGAACTTTCCACTTGTAGCTGTCAAAGATCTTTTTTCTTAATTAAGCCAAAATAGCTTGATGTCTGAGTTACTTCCTGATTGCAAATTAAGTGTCTTTGGAAACCATTCTCTGTCTTCCAGGCCTAGAGGCCTATCCATGGTTACATGTGGTGGTGGATGGGAACTAGGCTTTGGTGGATGTAATAACGTAGCATATGCACATAGGGAACTACAATGCTATACACCTGAAATCTATAATATTATAAAGTAATGTTACTAATGAATTTAAGATAAAGCTGTGTACTCCCTGGTGGGAAAAGCAGAAGCAGAAGGGAGCAGTGCGCTGGGCAGGCAGTGAAGTAGGTGTTATTGTGCAGGACTTACAATGGGCGGAAATAGGTCCATTAGGATATTTGTCACTATATCACAATTTCTATGACTTGTCAGACCAGTCTTATTCTCACATTGAGGGGATCTCTTTGAAAGCTATCTAATGTCCTTGCAGAATTCACCATCTTAGTCTGGAATAACCACGCCAATCTGTCCTATCTTCAACAATTTAGTTATTTCAGTTCAGGGATCTGGCTAGTTGCCTGAAAATGGTCATATACCACCTTTTATATACCTGGCATTCAGCATCTTCATTTTTCCACTTCTTCTTCTCCTTTCATTAATTTTAAAATACATCTCCCCCAACTATTTTGATCACATAAAATGTGCTAACTGCTATGCATTTCGCTAGGTTTAGGGAACATCGTGGTTAGTAGCTTAGAAATAGTTTACGTATTCTCAGAGCTTGTGAACACACACACTCAGAACACAGATGGCAAAGGCGTTATCCACATTTGCCCTTGTGTCTTCAGCCATCCTGCATAACTGGCCTTCCTCCTACAATTCCAACCCAGGAGGCTTTATTTTGCAATGACTCAAATAAAGAGCCCTTCTATGAAAAGGAGTCAAGCAGGGCTCAAACAGATGTCTGGGTCAAGGTGGCAATCCACATAATCACCTCACATCAGGTCTGGAGTGCACAGGTGAGGGGCTCCTGATATAGGAATGACTTCACTTTCTCCATGCTAAATACAGCTGCTTATTTTAGTTGCTGGGTGTTGTTTTCCTTTTTCCATTTAGGGAAACAGTCTCTCTTCAATGAAAATTCAATCGTGAATCATCAGGACCCCACAAGGAGAGCATTGTGCTCTGTGGAGGACACCTGTGGAGAGGGCCACCAAGGCAGTTCCCTGAAGAGGGGTCTGCTGGGCACACAGCCATTTCCCCAGGCCGGCTCTGACCCAGGTTACAGAAACGCTAACGATTTGCTTGAATCCAACCAAAATAAGGTAAGCAATAGTAAAGCTTTTAAGGAAAAAGAAATCTAGTTCTACCTTTGACCCAGGCTATTTTTCTTCAAATATTTAAAGTTCAAAGGCACTGTGTACTTTTATTTCCAACCAGAAAATCACCCTTACTGTGTTTGATCACCCTCCTATTTTAATTTGCAGACTTGCTTAATAATAAAGCATGTGCTGGGCTTTAGCTCGTTATATCATATATATAATAACATCAGAAACTTTTTTTAAATTTTACTTAGTAACTAGGAAAATTAGGAAATACATCATATACTAATCTTGCTGGTAAATGTCCTTTGTTTGCATCCACTTTTTAAGCACTATTATGTTGCTAAAGAGTTGCAAGAGTGAGGTTTTAATGTGGCTCCTGGGAGAATTATGCCAGTCTTTATGGAACACATTGCTCACAGCTGTGGTGAAATAGCCATCACTAAAAATCACAGCACCTTTTTATTCCATGTCAATGACATCACTGCTATAATTTAACTGTAATTCACATATGGGAAGCAGTTGTCTACCAGTATGAAATTATCCTTAAACCGACTGATTCTAAGTGGGGGTGGGGGAGGTCTTCTAAGGTACTAGGTCCATTCTCTTCCTTAACCCAGCTAGCAGGTCAATGGGTGTTGCTTTCATTTCTCTAAATGCTAAATATATACTCTTGTCTATATGATAGTTTGTTATAGAATATCAATCCAACTATAGTTCATGATCAAATAAATCATTCTAGGAAGATTGCTCTGGAAGAAATATTCAGGACTAAACAGAGAGGTGGAATATATGATGAAGCAGACTTATTAGGAGACTCTTAGTGTATTTTGTGCATAAGGAGCAGTAAGCATGTAATTCAAGAGAAATGACTGAATTTAAGACCGTTTTTAAGGTATCAGTGATAGGAAATATGGATGTCTAGTGAATTCCTTTTATTGTTATTAACATTTTGTGCAAATAACAATTTAGACCTCTTTTATATTTCTTGAGCACTTATTGAAAATATTTAAGAAAATGAAGAAAGAATTGTTGAACTTTTTGAGTGATCTAATCGAATAATTTTCCCCCCAGAAGAGCCTAAATGAAATGTTTATCAGACAAAAGCAAACAAAAAGAAAAATGGAAAGTTGTTGTAAAAAATTTCCAAGCAAAGTTGAGGTAACACTCATTATGTCATAAAATTATGAAAGAATAGACTACATTAATATTATTTAATCAACAACGACACCATCTAAGTGGTCGTTACTTAGAACATAAGAAGGTAGGGAGAGGTGTGGTCAACTGAGCCTGGTAGTAAGAGAAGGCGCTCAAATCCTGAGTGATCTTTGGTAATGTTTTTAACGTTTAGGTTCAATTTCCAATCCATAAAATGGTTGCAATAATATCTTTTAAAGATAAGTTGTGGGATATAAAGTAGTGTTTTTGATATGTTCACTGTATTGCATAGGACACAACAAAAACTTGTTAATGATCAACAACAAAATATAATGTTATAAAACAATTAGGATTAAGTGTGCCATAATTGGTAAGTTTTCCTCCTAATCTTATCTTGATGTGTTTATAATGTTTTTATAAGTGCAACTTTGCTTTACTGATTTGCCTCTTTTGCTCTGTTACTTTAAAGAACCAGTAGATAATAAAATTGGCTCATACTTGGATACGTAAATGTTTCTCTCAATGACTTTTGGAAGGGAAAATTCGCTACAACTTGCCATAATTTCACAGAACATGTGTCACATTTTTGTGATTTGAGGTGAGCCCACAGAGAAAAAATTTGAACACCCACACCTTACCTTACTCCTGATCATGTGCAAGAATAAAAATGGGTAAAAGCTGGTCTTAGGTGCATTGATATTCTGAGTTCTGAGTCTTTCTTTCCTGTGAGAAACTCAGTTATAAAAAAATTAGAGTGGATATAAGTAAGAACCCTACAAAAAAAAGAGAATTATTATTGTTTGGAATGAATATTAAATAAACTCTCATACAACTCAAATTAAGCTGATAATATCTGAATTTTCTATTTTGTTTTTTATTGGGTACATTTTATCTTTAGTGGCTCAAAAATTTTCCCCCAATTAATAGTAAGGACAATAAAGTCATGTCTTAACTACATGAGTGGTGATTATGTTGGGATTTTAAAAATAAGCATAGCCTTGGGAGAAAAACATACAACCATTAAGGTGAAACTTGAAATATTGCTTTTAAATTATTTATACTTTTTTATGGAGATACTATTTCAATCTTACTTGACTTTTGAATTAGATTGTTTAATGCTTGGGGTCATACATGACTACTATAAGAAATTAACTTCAGAACTATTTTAAAAGAAAATAAAGACAAAGAAAATGGAAAGTTTGCTTCTATATAAAAGTCTGAAGTCTCTTTAGTAATATTTTCAACTTGATCAAGCAGGTGACTTGGTGTCATATTTGTCAAGTTTTATTTATTTATTTATTTTTAACTATTGAAGGTGATGGATGTTTATTGCTGTGATTGTGACTATGGTATCATGTGTGTGTGTGTGTGCATATGCTCAAGCTCTTTGAGTGGCATACATTGTGTGTATCATTGTTTCATTGATAAGTCTCAATAAGACTATTAAAAATAGTTTCATTGTGTCTTGTTCATATCCTTTGACAAAGGGATTAGAATCTATCCCTTAACCCTATAAAAAAGAAAACTGATTTTATTCAACATCTAAGTTTTCTTCTTTATATATATATATTTATTCTATTTTTTCCCTTTAATTTATATATATTTGACATCAATTGTAATCCCTATGTATTCCCCATCACCATATCACCAGTGCACCATCACCTCACTAAGCTATTAACCCTCAAATTAACACACACACACACACACACCGCTTTATTTGCAAGTAGTTTTGCTATATTTAACAAAAGAAGAAAGTTAAGTTTTCTTTATTTTTTAAAGATATAGTTTTATATATTTATGCATATAAGAACTGGGGTATAGGCCAGAGGTGCAGGGTATGAGAGGATTCACCAGAGACAGAAGCAGATCTACTGAATACATTGCTGAGCAGAGTAGCAGGCGAGACAGGAGAGGTCTGCTGTGCCATGTGGGTCAGCTCCCTGGCTGCTTATAGCTTCATAGTGCTGACACTTAACCCGTTTTGCAACCATGGAGGCTCCCAAAATTAAGTTTTCTCAATGATGTAACTACTCTTTGCAAATTTTTGTGGGGAGTACGATTAAGAGGTAGAGCAAATATTAAAAAAATTATAATGAATTTTCATTCACTTAATTTTTAATCGAAGTAACATTTCATTATAACATTCCCCTTACTCTTGTATAGGTTTTCATATGTTAATCTACGTATATAATGATAAAAAGGAAAGATCAAATAAATACAAATGGAATATCAGAGATATTCTTGCCAGAAATGCATTAAAAAATTTAACAACAGTATTTCACAACAGCCTTTGAAACTAGGAGAAAGTTAAGTGATGACTGAAGCCATGTTTACTTAAGATTAAAAGCCTGGATACACTCAATCATAGCAAATAATAAAAAAAAAAAATCTCAGTTGGGAGAATCTAGTTCAAGTAAGTTCTCAGAACTTATTAAGCAAGATGAATGATCTTAATACATGCTTTGCTTTTCCAGAGTTGTGAAGACATGAGTGAACCTCAGTATCCGTCTGGTGGGACAGGCCTCATCATAAAAGTCAACTCAGTGGTACCAAGGCCTATCTATAGCTCTCTGAGTGGTGATGCAGGAAAGGTAAATGGTGGACTGAGAATCCCTGTTCACACAGACTGTTTACTGTTGCTCAGTGATGAGGGATGGGTGAATATCATGAGCAGGAAAACCCAAGAGGGTATTATTAAAGAAAGTGAAAAATAAGAGGTGGATTCAGGCTTCTTAACGCCGTAGCAGTAGCATAAATGACAATAGTACAGACTTTACTGCAGAAAAGTGAGAAAAATTAATGACCATTAATTTTTAGTGTTTGCAGTACTCTGCATGCTTGGTTAAAATCTTCATGTATCTTTTGCCTACTCTTGATCCTCCTGACAACATTCTATAGTAATGACTATTATTGTCACCTTGTTCTAGAGGAAGAAATTGAGATCAAGGAAAACTGGATAAATTGACTTGAACTCATACCTAAGTAAATGAATGATCCAGCTTATAAATTTAGGCCTGTTTTCTTAGAGACTTTATTTAAAGCCCTTTCTTATGTTTCTGTGGTAAAAAGAGACTAAATGACTCTTACTGTAAGTGATTCTACAGGATCTGGTAATAATTCCTGTGTCCTCTGGGTCACCAATGGTAACTATGAAAGATCTGATAAGAAGGATTACCTGTTATAATTTAGAGAAGTTAAAGGAAACATCCTTTAAAAGCTCTATCAATTTGTCCGACTACCTCATGAATATGTGTCAAATTTCCAGCTGCTTATGGAAGTTCAGCAAGAATATCAGAATAAAGATGTTCCAAAATAATTCATTTTAGGGAAGCAGTAATAAGTGAGTGACTATGCACTAGGTTAATTATTATAGTGATTCAAATAGATAAAATAAGGTCTATGTACATCATGAGGAAAAATTATGAAAATACTGGTGGATGGAGAGGCATATATGTTATAATTATGGCTATATTTTAAAAGGCACTCTTGGAAAACTCAGAAATACACCAAGTGCTAACAAATGGTTGTGTTAAGTTGGTGGGATTTTTTCTTTCTCTAATTATGAGTTTTAAATGATGTGGTTAAATTACTTTCATAAAAGAAAAGAAAGAATAAATAGAATAACAAAACAAAAAAGCAAGACTATATTTGAAAAAACTTTTCAGGCATCTAATCAACATGGTATTTTGACCTGTGGATATGACTGATCATAATGAAGGAGTTGAAGTTGATTTCTAGTTTTACTGAAGAGTCAAAGGCATTTTCCGAAGTGAGAGGAAGGGCAGGTTTGGAAGATAACTGAATTCACTTTCTACATTATTGAGTGCTGCAAATAACTCACATATTGAATACAGGGGAAAGAGAAGGATATTTTTGAAGAGAAAATCTTAAGTTTTTATTGTCAGATTTTTTATATGCTGAATATCTTCCTGAAAACTGGTAATTTTATACTGATGTTTGGAACAAAATTAGGGTTAGGGAGGCTACTTGCTGATACATAGTGACTGCAACTGAGAGTGTGGACTTATCCAGGAAAAGATCTCAGAGAGAGAAAAGAACCAAGGACAGAATCTTGAGGAACTCAGGTGAGAGGAGAGGATTGGACAAAACTGGGGCATGGAATCCATTTCAGAAGTTTTCTTCTACTTTTCTTCTGTGAGATATATATGACATTGGAGTGAGTTAGACTCTGGATGTAAAAATTACTTAGGTGTAAAGCTAAGTTAGAAAGGGTTTGGGGGTACTAACCCAGTGGCCTAGGGGTTAAGTCTCAATGATATCATGCTATCACCACAATGGCATGAGTTCGATCTGTGAGCTGACCCACATGGCGCAGTAAACCTCTCCTGTCTTGCCTGCTGCTCCCCTCTGCTTCATGGTTTGTGGTGCAAACCATGGCAGTGGGTGGCAATATACGAAGGAACAGGCAAAACAGCATCACATGCTGCAGAGGCCAGGACAGGAAATGAGAGGTGACTTGGCTTTAGTACCTGGGTCAGGTTCAAATGTCCCATTGAGGTCCATTGAATAGTGAATGGGGATGAAGGAGAAGCAACAAAACAGAGCACTCTTACAGATCATTGGTAGATCTGAGGTACTGAATCATTCAGCCTGGGGAAATGTTGTGTTGTTAAGATGCAGAAAATGAGCAAGGGAGGTGCCTCTGTGGTGGCACAAGAGGTTAAGTCTCAGCACTATCAAGTTGTGGGCAGTCACTACAGCACAAGTTCCATCCCTGACCAGGGAGGTGACCCACATGGTGCAGCAGACCTCTCCTGTCTCCTCTACTACTCCCCTCAGCAGTGTCTTTCCATAGATCCTCCTGTTCTGCGCCCCACTCTGTCTCTGGTGAATCCTTTCACTGCCCCCACCCCACACCTCTGTCCTACACCTCAGTTCTTGTATGCATAAATAAATAAATCTTAAAAAAATAAAGAAAATACATCAATAGGGAGACAATGGAGGAGATACATCCTCATTAATGTCTTAGGGGCTGAAGAAGGTGTGAAGTTGCCATGGAAAGAATAGGAGACCTAGTCTCTGAGGAGACCACCCTGAATATGTCCAAATATACATTAAAACAACAGTGCTATCCACCCACCATGTCAAATTAGACCCATTATCACTATATTGGCATTGCTCCCAAACAATAATGAGCAATCTTCAAATTAATATGTTCCTACCCCTCTTTACCCTAATGGACTTATCCAAATAAGGTGTTACTTCTTTACTATTCAACCCCTGAAAATTTGGATTGTTCACCCTTTTGACATTGAAATCAGGGTGTGTTTTCTCTCAATCCTTTGGCAGTGGAGACTATCTTACTTTTGAAATGCTTACTATCTTACTGGTCCGCTGTGTGAATATTCCATAGAGTTTATATCTTAAATCTGATTATGTTGTAATGTCCTCCAAATTTGGTGAAAACCCATCTAACCATTTTACTAATCATAAGGTAGCAACCTATATGTTAATTTCATTTATGTATATTTTTAAGCATTGATGACATATTTTTCATATATTGCCCCAAACTTTCATCTCACAATGAAGAAAGGAACTAAGAGCTGGACAGATGAAGTGACTTTTCCAGGCTCATCGAGTTGGTCAATAACATATGATGTGGAAAAGAAAAGGTTCAGCTGGAATGCTAGCCCTTCATCCTGTGGCATAGCGCTAGGTCTCCACATCAAGTACATGGATGTATTTTCTTGCACTTTTTAAAAAAGTACATCCATACTGTACTTTGTCGTACTTGTCCTCAAACAGTAGGCTCTTCCTCTCATTACTATACATGATCTAATCTGGGTCTGCTGAAAGTTTCACTACCTACATATGTGATAGGATCTGCCTGCCAATTAAATGAAATATTGTTTCCGCTTGCCTCAACTGTGATCTTATAATCCAGCGATAATTGGCTTATTTTATAATTACCCCTTTGTCAAAAGAATTGGTTTGAAGGACTTCTTCAGTTTTAACATTTTCATGGTACAATGTACCATGTCCTGAGTAATATTTAAGTAATAAAACAAAAATAGAAGCAAACCTATATTCATTGTCCCAGAATTGGTTGCTTCTAGTTTTCTATAGTTTAAATATAAAACATATGAAAAGATTCTTTTGAAACTGAGCCTTTAAGGTTTTCTCAGAGGAGGAGGTTCTGCCTGTGTCAATTGAATTAAACATGACGTGGGATTCCCAGGGTGGAAATTTGACCTCTCCAGAGAGTGTTAGGTGGTTGGATTGAAGGGACAAATAAGTCAGAGACTTGGAAAGCTTATAGGTCTCATCAAATCTTATTTACACTCTTGAAGGTGGCGGCATGTAAAACAAATTAAGATGTGTCACTATTGGTCTCTAAGTGCCGTAATAGTGTTTTTATTCTCTTCTGGTAATGATCTTACTTATTTAGGGCTGATGCCATTTTATTTCAGAATTGGAAGTTGTTTTCGATTGCATGCATCTTTGTCTTTCATTTGAATCTATTTTTTTGATGACAGAGATCGAGCACAACCAAACAAAACAAACCAATACCCATTGCTGACTATGTTATATTTAAGGGTATTCCTTCAAAGTCAAGACATAAATAAAGTGTATCAATTAGGAATGGGTTGGTCTAACTCTAACTATTATGTGGGCAGCAGCAGGCTGAAATTATAGCTCAGTGCTTGGGGAAGCCCTTCTTATTCTATGAAGCTGAAGTTAGTCACGTAGAAATAACACGGGTGTGTTTCAAGCTTATGTGTTTCTTGTTTGTGGTGGGTATCACTGGAGCACATACACTTTGGTGTTTCAAGGTTTGAAAATAGTCATAGTGATATTTGTTTTCCATTTCCATATCAGGTGCTTTTATTTTTCTTTGATTTTAAAAAACTTTACATGCATTTTGTCTTACATTTATTAAAAGAAAAATGTAAGTAGAAACTTATACTCCAATACTAAACCTACTACTATGCAGAGGTAACCATTGAAAAGATTTGGGTTTTTCTTCCTGGATTAAAAAATGTCACTAATAAGGCCTCCTTGGTGGCACAAGGGGTTTAGCCTTAGCACTATCAAGCTATGGGCAGCCACTGCAGCAGGAGTTCGATCCCCAGCCAGGGAGTTGACTTACATGATGCAGGAGACCTCTCCTGCCTCTCCCACTGCTCCCCTCAGTGTGTATTTCAGTAGATATGCCTGTTCTGTTCCCCACTCTTGTCTCTGGCGAATCCTCTCACCCTCCACACCTCTGGTCTATACCTCAGCTGTTGTACTCATAAATAAATAAATCTTTAAAAAATGTTACTGCTAATAATGACATCGTAATCATAATTATATGATGTTATATGATAGCATTATTGTGAACATGAACCAGGCACTACTTTGTGTATTTTATATAGATTCCCTAATTTGACCCTCACAAAAATATTATGCTGTTCCCATATTACAGGCACTAATCAATAGCGCATAAAAACTTACCCAAGAGCGCATAGTCAAGTGTTTGAATACAGATATTGAAGCAGTCTGACTCTAGAGTCTTAACATTTAACTATTACCCTCTGCTCTCTCATATACATGCCCATGTATACTTAATTTAAATTTGACTTTTGAAACAATATAGTATTCTTTTTCCCACAAACTTATTAGCATAAGGATTTCCCTTGTTAATAATTCCTCATAAACATTACACACCTAATGCATCATTAATTAGATGGCTATATACTAGAACATGAAAGTATTCCCTTTAAGTAAATCATTGACATTATTTACAGGTGTTTGCTATTATAAATAATGCTATAAGGAGGTTATTTTAATATAAACCTTAACATTTCAGATCATTTTCTTAGGGTAGATTTCTAGAAGTAGAATTATTGCTTGCAATAAAGACATTTTAGTGACATACCTTTCTAAATTATAAAGATTACAAATCAATTTTTTAAAAAACACCTTTACAAACAAAGTCCAAATCTTCTTTTAAAGTTAATTAATGGGAGTACCTAAATTTTAGAAGCTTTTATGATGTGATGAGAGAAGGCAGGAGGCTAAGCAATGGGGAAACCATTCTCTAACTCAAACCTGACCTTTGCTCATTAATAAGCCACCACCTTATCTTTGTACAAATCCCCTGGAACTAATCCACATATGGATTACCCATTGATTTTTAAATAATAAACTCTGTTCTCAGAGCAGCATTTTAGGGGAACATAGCCTGAAAAGAAACTAGGCCAGAGATTACAAAGCATGTTCAGATGTTTAAAAGGCACAACATGAAATGTTTTTAATCACAATTTTTATAGACAATTCTCTTATCAAAAGTAACAAAATAGAATTCTGCTCTAAAGTAGTATTTAGCATGAATTTGGGAATTTCAAGATACTTTATGAAGTAAAGGCAAGATGAATCCTTTTGAAATGTCTTTGTTCTCAAAACATAAGCCAGAGCAGTGACGTGAAGAGACCTGAACAGTATGACTTGGTAGCTGAAAATGTTGTTTTCCTTTGGTACTCTCTTGCTGTTTGCTATTTTTTGTTGTTCTTTCCTGTTTGCTTCGCTTTCATCTTCCTTCCTAGTCTTATCGACCCATCCCCAATCCCAATATTATATACTCCCTCTACAGCCTCTTCTTGCCCCTGGTATGTTCTCTTATTGCTTTTATCTGGATATTTAGTCTTCCCTGGACTCCAAACATATAAAAATCATTTATTTGTCATATATATATAAACATTGATATAGTTGCACAGGTGTACATATGTATGTATATACACACATGCACATGCACACACAGTTGGTAATATTTTAAATTTGTACTGCTTTCATTATCCACAGTTCTGATTCCCCAGTGAAAATGTAAATCATTATAATCATTATTCAGTTTCTAAATTCCTTGTCTTCATTTAGTGTTTTCTTATTGTCCTGTGTCCTAGATAGGTTTATCTACTTAGGTTCAAATTTGTCATGATTATTTTCTGAAAAATGACAGCTAAGTAATTGAATGAGCAAACTCAAACTAAATGAAAGGGCATGTTCCTGGCTCTAGTAAACTGAAAAATGAAAGCAAGAGGATTAAATATGGACTGACTACAATGAGAATACATAAATATGTAATAGCATTTAGGATTGGTAGGAGATTAAGCTCCTGCAGTTATACCTTTCCTTAAATAACACTCAAATGCCTCTTTTCAATGCTCCCTCAGGGAAGGTAGAACTATGTATAATGTTACTTATTATAAAGGATCTACTGGTTCTTTATTCCAAGCTTTAGGTTTAAATTTTTGACTTTCAAGGAACGCATTATAAAGAACTCCCCCTTGGTGAGCCTCTAAATGCTAAAGAACAGTGGTTTCCAAATATGGCTGCACATTTGAATCACCTAGAGAGATTTATAAAAATGCAATAGGACCTGGGAATTTATATTTGTCAAAAGTTCTCCAGTTGATTTTGATGCTTAGGCAGGTTTGGGGACTACAGCTCAATGACTGTTTACATACTAGCTAAGGCAGTTTATGTGCCTTCAGTGGGTATTCAGTAGGTGCCTAGCAATTGTCGAGCACACATGTTGTGCCAATCTCCATGACCTTTTATAGTCAAAGAAATTTTTCCAAGTGTATAAGTGGCAGGAACTGAGTTCAGCACAAGACACTGATCACTTGTTCTTATGTAGCCTCTCAACAAAATCAAGTCACAGAAAGGGAAAGGAACAGACTGAAGTCAAAATTCATTCTTTAAACTTACATCATAGTTGATTAGTTTCTTAACCATAAAATGAAATGGTATCTTTCTAGTGTATTTTCTGTTTAGTTTTTTGCTAAAGTAATTTTAATCTTAGAGAAGATTTGCAAAACTAGATTGGAGACTTCCAGTAGATCTTTCACCCAACTTTCTCTGTTAGCATCTTATGTAATATAATCTAATTAAAAAGTTCACATAGTCTCAGTATATTTATCAAAACTAAGAAAACAACATTTCAACTTCCCAAGATTTTCTACTAATGTGTTATTATTTTTTTCCATTGTCCATTTCAGACAGTGCATGACAGTCAGTCCATCATTTGTCCTCCAATATGTGACAGTTTCTTGGTTTTTTCACATCTTTCATAATTGACATTTTTAAAAACTAGTGATCAGGTGTTTTGTAGAATGTCCTTCATTTACTTGAAAATGTCTCATAATTATACTAATGTCATGAATTTTGGGGACATACAACACAGAGGTGATATACTCTTGTTGTTGCATTGCAATTAAGGTTTTAGAAAACTTTTGAAAATGGAATACATATATCCCCTCTGCATGGAGGTATTTTAAGCAAAAGTTAGATGATTATTTGAAAGCTGAAGGGATATTTGTATTAGGCAAGGTTTTCAAAAATCTATTGGAACTCTAAAATTCTAAGCCTAATGAAAGAATATTATATGCTAAAAGTCACACATGCAAGATGAATACAAAATTTGGGTAGGGTTCAAAGACTAGAGTGAGTCAACTCCTCAAAGAATGACCTTTCAGAAGAACTGGGGTTCTTCTACAGTATTAGTCAGTGTAGGGGTTGAGCTCAAAATATGATATTTCAATTATATTAGGGTCTTTTTCTAATGTAGAACCTTTATTTTAGTCCCTGAAGAGGCATCAGTAAGTGAATACTTGTTGTGGGTAATTGAAGCCACTGGTTGCTCCTATGGTTTTCCTTTGTATGACTAAAAATTAAAAATGAAAGCAATCTAATTTGAAGGAAAACAGTCACCTTACTTTATGACTCTGTGACTTGGATAGAATCTATTTTTTTTCTCAATTACTATATAATGAAATAATGTTGAAATAAATAATGTTATTCTAGTAGCTTCAGCAATTTAAAAAATGAAGATTTCAAACGAACTAATGTATTTGAAATGTGTAGCTGTAACATTGCAGAAGCTATACCTGAACATAGACTACAGATTTTCAAAAGACAATGGTGACACAGAAAATGTTCTCAGCATCAGAACACCTACCTGGTTTATTATCGATGGCGCAGACACTGGATGTGTGACTCTCACTAAATCATTTAATCTCACCATTTGTCTTTTTAATCTGTTACAACAGAGATCAGACATGATTTCTAAGTCATCAGTCCCTAAATTTTGTAACTCTTATTTTTTTCTTTAGAGAATTCATTCTTCAGTCTCTAAAACCATTGATTCTATATTGCTTCTATACTGTCTGTAAAAATATTATGCTGATAATCTTTAGAAATTCAGGAAAGGTTTGGTTGTACATTTTTTTCAGCTTGAAAAATCAACTCATAAACATCACATTGTGTTTTATAGTTTAAAAATTTGATATATTTTATTGTATTTCTTAGCTAGATTAAAAAAAAAACAACTGTTTCCATCCCAAGGGAGAGAATAGTATAGTTATGAGATCTGATTATTTGAAATAGAAAATAGCTTCGTGGATGAATACATATACAATTTAATGAATAGTCTATCTGCCCAAGATGTTCAAAGATATTTTATTGGCATGCAAATTGTAAAATGTTTGGAAAACAGTTTCATTGTGATAAGCATAATTGACACATTTCTTTTAGTATAGTTGCAGACCTGTTCATAAACATTAAAAGAAAAATAAAGTGACATAATGTCTGGGAAAGAATTCTCTAATAGAAATAGACTCAAGTTCATGGTTTGTGGTTTTGCAAGTACAGGATTCCTTCTGGGAGACCGATTGACAGATCTGCCCTGATCATAAAAAGTGGTGGGTGTCATTTCCTTCTGCACAGAGGTGGTATCTCTTCAGGGTGCTCAGGTTTACCCTGGTGTTCTTGCTGACCGAAGAGTGGGCAGAAAATTATCTAATCAAACCACAAAGTATACTACAAACTTTCTAGCTCCTTCCGTCTTAACCCTTAAAGGAATGGGACTGGATAGCTATTTTTTAAATAATGAGGAATCAACCTCTTCATGAATGATTTTTTATAATGGTCTTAATGATTTATTATAAACAATGTTCAAATAAACATGTGGACTGCTTTGTGATTACTTTCAAAATCAGAATAGCTGGAATAAACATAGAAGTAGTGAAAAAAAAACCTTTTCAACAACTTCTCTAAAACTAATCATACTGTGAAGTTGGATACGTAGTAAATGTTTTATTTGTAGCTCTCTGGAGAAAAACTCTGATTTGTGTAGTATTTGCCCATTTCCATGGTATACACTCGCTCACCAGGGCCAGTGTCAAGCTACCAAGTTTACTGTTTGTGAAACTGGGAAGAGATCTGCACAGTCAGCATTCAGGACCTCGGACAAGCAGGCTTTGCTACTGATCACATACACTGCGTGGATGAAGAGATAGGAGAACCGGAGGCGAGTTCAGGGGGCAGACTCATAAACAGGACAGAAAGATGTCTGCTTTGCTGGATCAGTCCATTAAGCCCCTTCAAAAGCACCCCCTTCGCCCAGAATTCAAGAATAACCTTCTGTATAAAAATAGATTAAGATCGAGATGCAATTCCTTTTTGATAAGGCTTTTTGCCACTATTTAAAAAATGAAATCCTTAAGAACTGTGTAATTTTTATCCATAATTACGTAGGTAAGGGATCTCCCTGCATGAAATCAGAGTGTTCTTGGTCTGTTTGGCAATCCCAAGCAGGAGAAACCACAAGTGAAGGGTGACATCTCCTGAATGAAAACAGTGATGCAGATCTGATCCAATCCAACTTCTTAGGAAACTTTGAGGAAAAGACATTTGCACGCCAGTACCGTGCTCCCATCGGTTTGCAGTGTGATCTGGGCGCATTTCTGGGTAATGTTGCAGCACGAAGAAGTCCTTTTTCTTGCTTCTGGGTCCTAACTGAGCCTTACTTCTGTGTAAGCGTATAAAGAGCAGCTAAAACTACTATTCAGGTATTCACAGGAAGACTGAGGACACTTGATGAATGGTGACTGACCAGTCTTATTTTTGAGAGCATTCCTTTAAGCATTTCATCGTGTTTGCTATAATCAAAACACATGTTAAGGCTTCCACCTCTTTTGAATGCTGGTATTCCGTAAATGTCTGCTTAAAATGCCTCTCTTCCAGGCTAGGGAGTTTCCCCTCATTTGTGGGAGGGAATGATTGTTTAAATGCTAGTTTCACAAATCTTTTAAACACTTTCTCATTTTCTCTTATTTCCTTTCCTCACCCTCTCTTTTCTGTCCTCCCTCTCTCCCTCCTTCTCAGAGCATCTCCCCTGCCTCTTTTCATAAAGAATGAGAAGAATAAGTCCAGAAAACGAATTACAGTTGAAATATAACTACAGGAAATTCCTGGATTGAGCTCCACATGGCAGAGTTCACTTGACCATCAGTGTCTTGCATTTCATATTTTTTCTGATGTACTGACTACATTAGTAGAAGGTAACCAGATGTCCTGAATTAGGCAAGTGTCTTAGATTTCATTTTTTTCCCCCTCCTGACTATATTCCTGCTCAAAAATTCCTACCACAGCCATTTGCTGAGTGGCTTATTTGGATTATACAAATGTTAAAAGTCTCCCTGACCAAAAATTATCTTCTGGAACCTTTGAAAGTGGGTATTTGATCTGCTATAAGCTACCATAGTGCTCAAGAAGCAGGAGAAGAGGACAAAATCATCCACTAGCAGGAATTTTCATCTAATGCATGTATCACCACTTACTGTCATCTAGCAGAAAACAGTTCCTAGAGAGCCAAGGGCCAGGGTGTTTTTTGCTAAAAGGGGGAAGTGAAGAAAGGTGCTTTGCTCAAGCAGCGTTCAGACACAATAGTCTGGTGGCCAGAGATAGGGAGAAGCTACAGGAGGAAGCCTGTCTGAAGGAGGAATGAGGGAAGGAGGAAGAGTGAGCCGCTCTCTGGGCACCCTTGATATTTTTAGCTGCTCCATGGTTCTTGGGAACCTCTGCTTTTGTTTGCCCCATCCCCAATCTTTCTTTTCTTCATCCACCCCAACCCCCGCAGCCCCCTGCCTTTAAAATTCACTTGCTTTTGCTGCTCAGAGTAATATTTATTTGTTAATTTTTAGGGCATTTATTTATCAAATTTTTACAACAAAGGAAACGTCTGGCTATCTGACTTGATCAATTTTCTATTATGGTGATGCTTATTTACTAATGATAAAATTAATTCATATCAGGACCCATGGAATGAAAACTGCCCTAATGACCAGACCACAACCCAAACTTAAATGTAATTTACAAAATCAGAAATACCTCACTGTCAAGGAAACCTAGTGTGCACCAATCACCGCTCTCCAGCTTTAGAGAGCTCACTTGCCCTGGAGAACTTTACCCAGAAATCCCCAACCACCTAGCCCATTGTGCATTACTTCCTGTTGCCTATTCTAGTGCCCTGTAAAACTCATTCTCACCCCAAATCCCTCAGAAACTATCTCACTGCTTGTGAGACATTGTGGTTCCCAGATCCTCGATTGTTTGCTCTTGAGTCAGGTGCATATACTCAGTATTACATTGTTTCCCTTTTTGTGGTTTGACACTGATTTGACACATACAGGTAAGATGGACTTCTTTACCCAGGACATAATGGACTTGTTAGTGAGCACCCAGCCCACATCTGTGCTAGGAGTCTTTTATTTGGAAATCACATTTAAGTGATTTCACCACATTTAATGCTGGTGATAGAATTCTGGATTTAATTGCTGCCATCACATAGTTGAGTCAATACAGAAGAGTTAAATACTATGGAACATAAAAGTCTTCCATGAGTTGACAAAGTCTTACATTTCTCTTTAGCTGACTAGTAGTACCTGCCACCCTCACTCTGAGGCCCTAACATCACAGGTTAATCATCAGACATTACTGTGTTGCTCCCTATTTTTCTGTCTCTACATAAGCTTTTTGTGTTTGCTAGAATATACTCTCCCTGAGTCCTTTTTCTCTCCTTTGTTTGAAATATATGTGCTGCTTCATGAAAAGGCAGATAAAGTATGGCTTTATTTTAGAACTAGATTTTAAAAAGTGTGCTAAATATTATTTAAAGATTTATTTTATTTACTTATGCATATAAGACCTGGGGTGCAGGCCAGAGATAAGGGGTGTGAAAGAATTCACCAGAGACTGAGTGGGGAGGAGAACAGGTGGATCTGAACTACACTGCTGAGGGGAGCAAGGAGCAAGACAGGAGCGGTCTGCTGTGCCAGTGTGCCCTGTGGGGTCAGCCCCCAGCCAGGGATCATACTCATGTGGTGGTGGTGGCTGGCAATAGCTTGATAGTGCTGAGATTTAACCCCTTGTGCCACCAGAGAGGCCCTGATAAATATTATTTAGTAAAATAAATAAGCAAGAGGTATAAACATTTTGAAAAAGAATAGCAGTGGGACAGAAATAGCAGATACTATAGTAAACATTAACAGTATGATCGTGCTAATAATGGAAAATAAATGAATAAAATAAAATAACTATAGCAAATTTTATGAAGTCTTGAGAGTTAGCTATAGAGACATATAATGACCATGGACTGGAATATGACATGAAAAAATTGTGAATTTTTCCATAATTAATCTCTAAATTAAATATTAATATTATAATTTTAAAATTATTTTATGAAAATTGATAAGTTGAATCTGACAGGGAAGAGAAAATATCCAAGAATTGGCATTTTTTAAACGAAGAAAATAAAAGAAGCACTTGCCTTACTCTATACCGTTCAGGCACAAGGGGAAATTCTTCCATTCCTCTGACTTCTTCTGTGACTGGACAAATGAACAAGTGAATGTCAGACAGATTACAAAGAGAAAAGAACAAAATTTAATAATATATATGGATTTATATGATTGTAAATTCTAAAGTAAAATGGAGTGAACCAAGGTTTTCCATCCCATGCTAAGGTATATGGGGTTTAATTTAGAGAATGGAGGAGGGGTTTTACACTGGAGACCGGGATGACTTCGTGTTTACTCTATGGGCAAAAATATGAGTTCTCAGAGTAGAAACATTCACTTGAATGATGCCCCCAAACAGCATTCTTTGAAGTCATTGGAAGAACCAGGGATCACTTCTTCAATTAGGGGAAGAGCAAAGAATGAAGGAATCTTGGACTCTGGGGTTGTCAGTGATATCAACTAAAAATAATATGCGTTTTTAAGTGATGATAACAGTTTCTCCCTTGTTCCAAGTCTTCCATTGATCTTCATTCCACATGCCAAGTGACACCTGTTGGAAAGACCTATTCTTGACATTTTGGGGAAAGTCTATTGGACCTCTTTTGAGACCAGTCCACAATACCAAAACAAAGTTGTTATCAATAGTAATTAAAACTGTGTGTGGGACTAGACTAATGGGTCAATGGGATACAGTGGAATCTCCAAAATGAATCATTTATAAATCAAACATTGATACAGTAAATGTGGCATTTCACGTTCATTGGAAAAATTATGAGATGACGTTATATTTTTTTTGAAAAAATGGTTCAACTTCCCATAATTTAATAATAAAAGTCACATGTATTTAAAACCTGCTAGAAAAAAATAATAGAGCAATATCTTTAATACTTTGCGGTAAGAAAGGCTTTCACAAGCAAACTGAAAGTCAATTTTAAAAATAGACTATCAACAAAGTTAAAAATAGCAGTGAATGATTGAAAAACTACACGCCATATATAACAAAAAACTGACATCTATATTTTACATTTAAAAAACTCCCAAATTGCAATAAGAAAATGACCAACCAGTAGAAAAATGAGCAGTTATATAAACAATATATATGAAAGTATAGATAGATAATAAATGTAAAAAAAGTTTTACTTCATGAGTAATCAAGAAAGAACACAACAAAAATTAGATGCTGCTTTTCAACACCATATGGGCAAGCTTTAAGTATTTGCTAACAGCATATTTTGACAAGGATGTGGGAAAATATGCACTAACACAGCTCAGAGAGTAATGTAGTCTCATCCATTAACATTTAAAACTCATAATCTTTGAGCCACCAGTTTGCTTCTCACTAGACATCAGAGAATTTGCCTGAGAAAACATTTACAAAGATATTCACTGAACCATTATCTAAAAGATAGGGAAATTCTTTGGTTTCATCACTAGGGGAGTTTCTACACATAAAGTAATTGTAGAGTACTTTAGACATGTCTGTATATATATATATATATATATGATACATAGAGAGGAGTATGCTTAGGCAAAAAATAATATATTTGCTTAAAGTGCATATATATTCTCTGTAATTTCCTATTTGTTTTCTAATGTATTAAAAATAGTTTGGAAAGATCTACATCAATCTGGTAACTATGGTTCACTTAGGAATATGCCTTGAATTGGAAAGGTATATGGTCAAGGGGGAATTCATCTTCATAAAAATAAATTCTCGGGGCCTCCCTGATGGCGCAGTGGGTTAAGCAACACACTATGAAGTAAACCACAGCCACTGCAGCATGAGTTCGATCCCTGCCGCTGGCCAGTGAGGGGACCCCACATGGCACAGCAGACCTCTCCTGCCTCGCCCGCTGTTCCCCTCAGCAGTGTGTTTCAGTCAGTCTGCCTATTCTGCTCCCCACTCTGTCTGGTGAATCCTCTCACCTCCCTGGACTCTGGCCTGTACCCCAGCTCTTGTATGCATAAATAAATAAATCTTTAAAAAAAAATTCTCTGTTCCTCTTTCTTTTCCTGTCTCTTTCTCTTCTATCCTCATTTTTCTCTCTCCCTCTCTCTTTCTCTCCCTCCCCCTTCCCCTCTCTCTCTTGTTTTTTTCTCTCCTTCCTTCACAATCTTTTCATGTATTGTCTGTTTAATTAAAAAGTAGAAAAATATTCTTACGTGTTTTATTCTAGTAAATTCTTTTTATAGTAACATACTCCATGGAAATAACCAATGATATACATATCTATATGTGAGGATGTTCACGATAACATTATTGATGGCAACATAATGCTCACACCAACCTAAATGAGGAACAGTAGGTGTAACAGCTTGTGTGGCTTTTCATGTTATCCTATCAAATATCTGATGGTTTCCTGTTCAAATAGAGTTGTGTTTTTCCCCCTTTAAGCAGACACATTATTATGTTATAAAGGAATCCGAACAAGGATCACTGATTGATAACTGGAAGCATATTACATTTTTCTCCAGTGTGTATTTTTGCAGATTTCCATGGAATAGTTCCCCCATAAGGGAATATCTATGGGTCAGGATTTCAGATATGTGGGCATATTTTGGGCTAAGCCATATGCTAGGAGTTTCTTCACATGTTACTTTATAATTAGTGTCCTAAGTTTCAGCTATGACCATAGTTCTTAAATTTTAAGAATTTCTATTCTCAGCAAACAGAAACTGTATCACAAGGGAGTAGCTGAACATAGATGGCACATCTAATCTGAAAAGAGAAATTTGGAGTAGTGTGTAGAGATCATATGTAGAAGACAGACATATTCACATTGCCCATTTAGTCAATACTGGGAGCAATGAGTGAAAGTTAGAGGAGTCATTCTATAACTTTTATGGACAAATTTTCTCAGTATTGCTAATAATATAGTGGGTCACCGGGAAAAGTAATGCTAATCCAATTCCTTGATATATTTTCAGATACTGGATGAAAATTCAGGAATGATATAGACTAGATTCCTACATTATGCAAATAATAGAGATGTACATCTCTAAAGTTGCTTTTTAATCTTAGATTCAATTGTATTATGCAAATCTATGCTGGACACACTGTTCTCAGCACTGTACTTAGTAAAAAAAAATACTCAGATAAAATGCACATGGCTTAAAATCTGTGATGAAGTTTTCTTTTTTTTTTCTCTTTTTTTTTTTAAAGATTTATTTATGCATACAAGCACTGGGGTACAGGTCAGATGTGTGGGGGGCGGTGAGAGGATTCACCACAGAGAGTGGGGAGCAGAACAGGCAGACCAACCGAAGTACACTGCTGAGGGGAGCAGCGGGCACAGCAGAAGAGGTCTGCTGCGCCATGTGGGTCCCCTCCCTGACCGGCAGCAGGGATCGAACTCGTGCTGCAGTGGCTGCGGTCTGCTTCATAGTGCGTTGCCTAACCCACTGCGCCACCAGGGAGGCCCTGTGATGAAGTTTTCAAGTCCAGTTTTGCAATTTGATCAGAGGACACTATTGGAGATAACAAGAACTAGATGGAGGATGACTGACTGCCCTTCTCAGAAGCTCCATGGAGAAGCTGGACCACCTTTGGCCTTGGTTTGATTAAAAGAGTAGGTATTGGAGGAGGTCATAGCAAGTATGTGACCACAGATTGATGACTGGTTGGACCTGGTCAATTGTAGATTCCTTATTCCTACCCCTGACCTTGAAACATACCTTCCTCCCTCCATTCCTATCTCTGAAGCCATTGTGAATATGTAGCATTGATAAGGTATGGCGTTGTTAAGACCATCTGAACCAACCATGGGACTGAAGAGTCAATGCTTCTTTATACATTTAAGATTCTGGAAGGCATCTGTGGACATTGCTTGTCTCGTAGTTGCCCAAGCAAGCTTTGTAAATAAATTCCCTTGTTTACTAAGCTTGCCACCTATCAACATGGAAAGGTCTTCCTCTTTCTTCCATTTCTCCTTGCCTCACCGTGTTTGGGGGCCAGTTTCAGATTTCACCTGGACAGCTCCTGAGTTTGCAAACCAACAGCAGGTTTTGGCCATAAGTTTCAAAATCTGTTGAATTTGGTTCTTAGTCATGACCTGAGCAGGGCCTGTTTCTTGTCCTGATCTTGCTTTGCTTTCCTGATTCTCATTATTCTGAGCCCCTGGCTCTGGACCTAGGCTATCATGCATCTTTCCCCTTTTATTTTTACTTGCCAGTCCAAAGGACAAAATTGTCCCTTTGGACAAAGTTCTATTTTAGGTCTTTCTTGATGTCAGTAGCTATGTGTATTGACAAGTCAACTTAGTAAATTCTAAGAGAATGACAAAGAAAGTCCTTTTGGAATGTGTCCTGCCCTGTAGCCCTGACTAGCAGGAGATGCCAGGAAAAAAAACGTATTTTCTCCACTAGAGGATCTTCCCATGAGATTATGGGGGTGCCATGCACCATGTTCTTTCAGGAAGCTTTTTGTTTAAGGAAAACTAATGCTAATATGAAAAGAAGTATTTCATTTTTGGATGTTTGAACAGGTGATAATGTAATGTGCAAGGTCATAACAAATATTTGCTGTAAAGTGTATTAATACGTCACTGATATGTATTTCTGATATGCTCTCAAAAGCAGATTTTTAGAACTGTGATTGTGAAGAATCTATGTTTTCCTTCTCTTCATTTTCTGGTTCTTGGTGGCCATGTGGGTGCTGTGGAGACACTCCTAGAGTTCTGAGCCTTTGAAGCCCATGGATTTCTATCCACAGATCTCAGGGGATTAATATTCAGAGTTTTAGTCATAGGGGAGTCAAATAGTCATGGTCTCTGGTCTTAGAGGATTATTTTCAGACTTCTTAAATGTCTTGGGTTTTTTCTATGCTTAAGTTAATCAGGTGGTTGCAATTACTTGGAAAGAGTGTGCATAGATAGTTGTTCATTTGCAGTAATTGATGTTGACAAGGAAAGTGGCCACCTGGAGATTTCTCCACTGAGAACCCATGTGAACCCTGAAGCCTTGAGTGTCTGACCCACATACACTGGGGCTTGGACCTAGTCTCTCCGCTGTGTTCTGCCCCAGGCTTAATTCATGTCAGAGTCGAACATCTCAAATTTTCCAGATAAATGCTCCAATTTCTAACTTTCATGTGTTGTCAGAGATTTGATTTTTGTGGTAGGAAATGTGGCCTTTGTATTTATTGATGGGCCCCATTTAAAAGGTCAAAAAAAAAAAAGCTGCTTAAGTTTTGGAGTCTGCAATACCCTTGTGAGAGATGAATAACATTGAATAACATTGCCGGAGTATTTAGTGTTTTATACTTAAAATAATATATATGTATCCATTATAATTTATATTAGGTCCAGGTTATGTATCATTTCAGAGATGATCAGTTATGGTGACATTTCAAATGGTTTGTTATTAAGAAAGGTGCAATGAATGACGACATAATTCTGGAGGACCAGTTGATAGTGTGAACTGAAATGCTTGAGATGAGAATAGTCCCTTTCCTTGTTTCAGTCTAAGTTTTTTTTTTTTTTTAAAGATTTATTTATTTATGCATACAAGTACTGGGGTACAGGCCAGAGTTGTGGGGGGTGAGAGGATTCACCACAGACAGAGCAGGGATCAGAACAGGCAGATAACAGAAGCACACTGCTGAGGGGAGCAGCGGGCACAGCAGGAGAGGTCTGCCGCGCCATGTGGGTCCCCTCCCTGGCTGGCAGCAGGGATCGAACTCGTGCTGCAGCGGCTGCCGTTTGTTTCACAGTGCATTGCTTAACCCACTGCGCCACCAGGGAGGCCCCAGTCTAAGTTTTTTAACTAGCCTGTTGAAGGTTTAAAATTTGTAAATAAAAGATTTTATGTGTGTCTTGATTTATCATAAACAATAATTATTCCTCACATTTTCGTTAACAGTAGCTGGTTTCTGCTTTGTCTTTTGTTCTGTACGTTCATCTCATCTTGCTTGGGTTCTGTATAGTGTGTGGTTCTTAACGTCTGTATGTGTGTGGAAGGAGTTTGGACTTTGGCAATTAGGAAGACTGAATTTCCACTTATTACATGTGTGACCTTGGGCAAATTTCTTAACCTGTTCCTTTAATAATAAGTGTATTGCAAAGACTTTAAGATAATTATGGAAACTTTTGTTCATGCACTAATGCACGTGTATGTGTGCATTTACTTGTGCTTACAATACAGTGGTGCTCTGTGAAAGTCTATTTGTTTAGTGTAGGATGGTAAAATTTTTCATGTGTGCATCTGTCTGGCTGTTGAACTTTGATCTTCAAAAGAGCATTCACTCTGTATTATTTATTTTTCATTCTCTCCACAGTACTCAGAATGGTGATTTGCACATATTAGGTACCCTTTAAATGCTGTGTAATAGAATTATTAAGTTTAACCCCCCCCCTTAACCATAGAGTTTTTTTTTTGAGAACTGAAATGTAAGGTTCAATATGCAGGTGTTTATAAATCAATTTCAAAAGTAAAATCTTTGATGTGATAACATTTTTTTTCTTCTAAAGACAAAAATCAACTTTTAACCTTATGTTCCCTGAATTCCTTTTGTGACTTTTGGGCTCCATCAGGAGCTGGAAATCAAATGATGACATAAAAACACAATGTAAGGACTGCTCTGGAGGGAGGCTGAGCTGTCTTAGCACCCAAGTGTTTGCAGTTTTTCAGTTTTGCTTCATCTGCAAGTGATTGTATTTCAGAGGTCAGGAAGAGAGAAGTTAAAGGTCAAGGGAATACAGTTCACCGGGGTAGTTTGTAACAATCAGGAGAACACAGAAAGCTGAAGGAAGTCGAAGGTCTTCCTGTCCTGACTACATGAGCCATATGGAAACAGATTTGTCCAAAAAGGGGTTGGGGGGTTGATGGGAAGAACCCAAAGGAAAATAAATTTAGTTCTAAATTGTAATAAGGAAGAAGAAAGCTCAATTGTGAAGCTGGCAAATGCTAGTAATAATTTGCATTGCCCAACTCAGTGTTTTGAATCTTGCAAACATTTTTAAGCAAAGACATTTATATGCCTTTCTTCTTTTTTTATTCTATATTTCCATTTAATTTATATATATTTGACATCAACTGTAATCCCCATCACCATATCACCAATGAATGCACTATCACCTCAGTCCCCCATGCTCCCATCTGCCCTCAACCCTCCCCCTCACCCTTCCCCACCAATCCAATTTGTCCTTGTCTTTTCATTTTTGGTTTTTGTGTCTTTATTGTTATTATTAGTATTGTTCTTATTCCTTTCCTTGATCCTCATTTGGTTCCCTTATATTCCTCCTAGGGGAGGAACCATCTGGTATTTTTCTTTTGCCTTCTGACTTACTT
>JAGFMF010011752.1:1569093-1595457 GCA_019455555.1 Galemys pyrenaicus
CTTTGACAAAGGAGCAAAGACTATGCAATGGAATAAAGACAGCTTGTTCAATAAGTGGTGCTGGGCAAACTGGACTGCTACATGCAAAAGAATGAAACTGGTATAGTGCCTTTCACTGTGCACAAAAATCAACTCAAAATGGATTAAGGACTTAGACATAAGACCTGAAACCATAAAATATGTTGAAGAAAAAGTAGGCAAAACCCTACATGACATACACATCAATAACATCTTTAGAGATACAACACCTATATGCCTTTCTTCTAATGTGATTTTTTTCCTTACTGTAGTAAAGATTTCACTGATGTGAATATTCACACATCAAGAGTAATTTGTGACAATCCCAACAGCTTCAACTGACCAGATAACGCCACCTCAAGGTTATGTTCCTGTGCTGAATCCCTGAGATCAAGAAGGTAAGAAGGGGAGCTTTAAAATGGCAGAAGCTCTATGTAGGGTCAGAGAAAAGTTATCAGGCTTTTCTGCCCGCCTGCCATTGGTGTAATGATGGACACCTGGGGTCTTGCACGCACACCTAGGTGGGCATGCGCAGGTAGGCGCACCTGGGCTTAGACACGGGTGTATAAGGGCGGCGTCACGGGGACGCCAGCAGAAGGAGAGTAGCAGCAGAAGAAGCAGCAAAGTCGCTGAGAGAGTGAGATGCCCCCCCAGCACTTCTGTCTGCCATGTACCTTGTCGCCTCTGAGATCATGATGCAATAAAAACCGAAAAAGCCACCGAGGGCTCCAGGACTCCCTCCTTTACCCTGTCTGCCCAGAACCATCAAGAATTTGCTCTGTGCCCTTTCCTGGCACCACACTCTAGAAGTCCTGAGTTTTTCCAGGTATGATATATGTAGATCCTTACATGGAATAGAGCTTGTTATCTATATATATCTATATAATGTATTTTTTATATAAATGTGAAAGATAATAGACTTTAAATTACATTTAAAAATTTCCTGGGCAAATGTTCTTCCAAAATATAACTTCTTTCAGTCAGAAATAAGCAATAGAACCAAGAATACAATGCAGCTTATTCATTCAGTCACTTATTTTCTGAGTGTCTGCAATATTCTAGCAACTGTATTAGGAGAGTGGCATTGAAGAAGCAGTGACGTTACAGAGCTGATAGTTTAGCAGAAGAAGATAGAAAATAAGAATGATAATATTAATGATAATAACAGTAATAATAAATTATAACCAATATTAGAGAGTGACTCTAACAGAACAAGAATGTAGATGTTCCTGTGAAAAATTTTAAGTTTTAAAAGTTTTGCTTCAAAAGCTTCCAGACAGCAGCTAAATATGATCAATTTTCATACTCTCCAGAATAAACTGTGTTTTGGGTGGGGTCATACAAGATTACAGTAGAATTTTT
The DNA here is from genome assembly GCA_019455555.1 of Galemys pyrenaicus. Lineage (NCBI taxonomy): Eukaryota > Metazoa > Chordata > Mammalia > Eulipotyphla > Talpidae > Galemys > Galemys pyrenaicus. The sequence goes on from JAGFMF010011752.1 coordinate 1,570,474, forward strand.
CCCAGCTCTTTAAGGAGAAATTTATAGAAGCTCAAAGCCTTCCAGGCAGATGGGGACAGATCAGGGCACTCTGCAAATATATTTCAGGATTGAATACACCTGTGTGAGCGCCTGTGTGGCATGGAGGAAGCAGATAGTGAGGACCTGGCTGAGCCAAGGTCAATGGAGAGACTTTGGTTCTTTGCTAGGCAGGTTGGATGAAGGTCACGTGTTTGGAGTTCCTGAATGTTCTCCTCTTGGACAACAGTGAGTCTTTCTAACCTGCCTTTGTGTTTACTTGTGAGGGGTTTAGACCTCGACTCAGTAAACATAACTGTTAGGAGACTTTGCTACCTGTTTTGCTATTTGGCTCATGATGCCCCAATTCTCTGAGCAGATTTACAGCCCCTTTGTCACTGTAGACATTTTCCTTTCAGAAATCGGTGCTCTAAATAAAGCTTTAGAATTTCTAATCTATTGAGAGACTGTCGGATAGCTCAGGAGATCTTAAGAGAGTTATTTAAAATCAAAATCAAAACAAAACTTTTGATGGAGGTAGAAGTCAAAACATTAATAAAAGTAAATATAATCTCACTGTTTATCCCACCCCATCCCGTTTTCAAGTGTGTGCTCTTTGTTATGTTGTCAGTGATCCTGGTTAAACACCAATTGTCAGCTTCAGAATATCTGCAGACTGACTGCAGCAATGCAAGTGGGCAACCATCTCCTCTGGACCATGACACAAGCATGGCCAGACAGCTGTTGCATGACTTCATGCTTAATCCTCTGTATGTAAATGGTGGAAAAATAATATAAAAAGAGCGGAAGATCATTTCATTCCAGGAATGTCCTAATCCTTCAAGTTAAAAGCAGCTTCTAGGTTTAAAATGGAATAGAATTTAGATATTCTGAAATTAAACTCTAAATATCAATCCAGACTTATGACTCATCACCGAGAGTGAACCAAATGTTTGAAAGATTCTTACTTTGCTTTATAGCTTGTGATGGTCTCTGATACTCATAATCACAAAGAATTACACTCTAAGTAATCACAGATGTACAGCAAGAGAACGGTCTCTCATCATACTGATACAGTTAGATTAGCTTTTCCTTTTCTTCTTCTGGCACAGTGTATACCATAGCAATCAAATGCTAAATTTCTAATTTTACTTGTTGCATTTCTACATTTATTATATTGATAACTGATACATAATTTATGACCATGCAAACTTTTCTGCACATATTCTATGCCCATATTTCTTTAAATTTTAGTGTTAATTCCTTCAGTAAAAGAGTTACTTTTATTTTAAAGTAAATTACATTTTGTATATTTAGGGGAAAATTTATTCTTTCATAATTTATAATTAAGTTATAAAGTTTTTAATAGAATTATTTTTAAAATTATTAGAGATTTGGTGAGCATTTTTGTCTGATACAGACTGATTATATTATTAAAAGAAAATTTCTACTTAAATCCAAAAACCTGTCTTAATTTCTTTTTATATCTTCATTTACTTGTCATTCCATGAAAAATTTTCTGGAAGGTTTATGATAGCTTAATCTTTGGTAATTATAATTTGTTTTATGTATGCTAAACATATATAGATTTTTGGGCAGAATCTTCACACAGAGTTTTTAGATCATGCAATGGATGCTTTTAGAAACAAGTACATTTCACTTTTGTATAATACTAGGAACATACTCAAAACAATGTTGCAACAGACCCTGTTACAAAGTGGAGAATATTTATGCCATGACTACCCACCACCTATTATTTTTGCTTTATCTTTCTGGATTCATCTACTTTAGGATTTTCACAAAATAGGACTGCTTTTTCTCCATGAAAGGATGACACAAAGAAATGCCTCTCTAACCCTGAACTAACTTCTTCAGGCTGCTGTTCTTCAGTAGCTCTTTACCCCACTTCAACATCTGGTAAAGTAACCTACAGATAAAAAGTTATCTCCTGTAGGGAATGCAATTTTGGGCCTCTTTCTTTGTCAAGAGAATTTCACATGAAACAGGCTGGTTGTGAGCTACCCATCTATTTTAATATGGTCTGCTGAATTCACTTGGGGTACTCTTTACCTTCATTTGCAGATGAATTGTCATCTGTTGTGCTTTACTTGTGGTTTTTAGAGTAGTTTCTCTTCTACACTCTTCCCTTAATATTATTTTCTCTGAGCCAGCCTGTCTAGCCCAAGCCTGCATAAAAATAGCTCCAAGTTTGCATTTCTTGAGGACTAATGTCTTGCTATTGCTGGGTTATGTGAAACCCTTTCTTATGTTGAGCACAAGAAGCCCATGATTATTGGCACCACAGATTCTCACATTCTTAATCAGTTCCACCTGGCTAATAAACAGTAAAGCCCGGACAGCTTCTCTTCTGTGTGGGTTTTCTTCTTTATGGGTAATAAAACTGTCCTCAATGTAATTTAGGAATCCCTTTGATGCCTGCTAGTTTACTGTATTGATATTTCAGGAGTGTTGGCAGTCACTGGTGAGACTTCACTATTGGCCTCTTCTAAACTGTAGCAGTGAGTTAGTTTGGGTAAATCGTGGGGCATTTTCTTTGCTGAGATCCATTGAGGAAAAAATGTAGAAATTGTCTTGTTGGAACAAGCAAGGTCAAGGGTGGTGAGATTCCTTTCAGCTAGAGGAAGGAAAGAAGAAAAGAAAGGGGTGAGGAAGAGATAAGAGAGAGAGAGAGAGAGAGAGAGAGAGAGAGAGAGAGAGAGAGAGAGAGAGACTGGAAAGGGAAGATGTAATTTTATGAACTGCATGAAAATTCCAAGTTGTTTATTTGCGGTAGTATTTTGTTAAAATAATATCATTGTTAGAAATCAAGCTGAGCCTGCAAATTAAAGAAGTGAAGTTGGATTAATTCTAAACTTTTCTGCATCGAATTAGCTAGTAAGTAAAGGGATCCCTACAGACTTCAGGGAAGAGAGAAGTATTAAGAAGCTTCTCAGTCCTTTCTACCTCCAAGTTTGAGGTCTTTGTATTTTTAGTGCATGGCTTTGGTAAAATGTTAATATTTCAGGGACTATTTGTTTTATGCTGTTATTTTCCCTGACCTGTTTGTGTAGGATAATTAAAGGGGAAAACTAAATTGTATAGGAGATTAACTCATATTGTTAGGGGGAAAGACCCTCCTGAATAAATTACACAAATAGGTTATGGACTTTGACCCCCATTTTAAACTTACAAAATTTAAGAACTACAAATTTCATAAGGTTATTATTAAAGAGCAGATTACTGGGACTTGAGGGTGGAGTTAAGCAGCCAGGCTGAATATAAAAGCAGACACGTGGGCCTTGGGGGGTTGCTTTTTCCTGGGGAGTCAGCTCTCAGCACACCCTTGGGTTCCAGCTCCAAGAAACTAGTAAAATATTTACAAATCTGTATCCCTCTCTTCCCCTTGTGTTATTCACTATGCTATTTTCCCTTCCCTTATAAATAAAACCCTTTATTAACCTTTGTTGTGTGTGCCTGCAGTTGGGGCATTTTAAGTGCCTTTCAATCATGCGGGTGAGGACCCAGTCAGGCAAACCCATTTTATATTAGGGTTGCCCTGTAACAGTTTGGCACCCTGTAACAATATTAGCTCAAAAAAGACAAGAAAGTGACATCTCCAAAAAGTGAATTCTTTGTGAACTTGGGAAGCTCTAGTTGGTTCGCACTATTAAATTTGAACTATTTCTTTTAATCACATTAACCACTCACTTACTGTTAATATTGGACCTCTATTGGACTTTGAAATTATTGCATTACATAGTGCCCGTCTTTTTATTAGTATTATCTGATCTTATTTTTAATTTTTGAGGTCACTTCCTTAGTTGAATAAATGCTATCAGCTTTATTTTTGCTATCATCATCATATTTTAATTATAAGCAGTAATAAATAGCTACAATTTAAATCTCTTAGGACATTTCCCTAATGCAAGAGAGAACTCACCTAGAGTACATAGATTCCTGGGGATGTTTATCAAATGTTTGATAAATGCTGATATCATCTATGTGTATTTTTAAAGATTCATATGTCTCCCACAGTACTTTCCCTTCAAATCAGTTAGTGTGCCATAATGAACATCTTTAAAAATATTGGTATAGTTAAAAAAAATGCTGTGAAATTTCATTAATCCATTTATTAATCATTTCCCAACTGGTAAAATAAATTAGTGGAGACAATTGTAGTATGAAAGGAACAAGCAGAATCTCTGTGTGTGTGTGTGTGTGTGTAAGTTCATGGAATCGACATGTACCGAGCACATAATTATCTTAATATGTACGTGCTTGGTACAATAATAAATACTGCAACCACAAAAGTAAATAAGGCATAACTACCCTGTCCTTGAGAGTTACATAGTATGATGTGATGATAGAGTTTTCATTAAATAATTACAACAGAAAGTGATAGTACTAAAACGGAGGCTAATTTTGCCTAGGGGAGTTGATAAAGGCTCCCTAAAGAGATAAATTTAGAAATTGGTTTTGAGTGATGAATTAGAGTTTAGTAAAGGAAAGGCAGAAAAAAATATTACAGTTAAAGAGAGAAATTTGAAAAAGCATCAAGGAGTAAAAGTACAAGATTGTCTATAACTGGAGTGTGGCGGAGAAAGATAATAGTCAACAAGTGTAGGGCCTCCCTCGTGGCGCAGCGGGCTCAGAGCTGCACTGTGAAGCATCTACCGCACAGTAGCATGAGTTGGATCCCTGGCCACGGAGGGGACCCACATGGGGCAGCAGATCTCTCCTGCCTCGCCTGCTGCTCCCCTCAGCAGTGTACTTCAGTCTATCTGCCAGTTCTGTTCCCCACTCTGTCTCTGGTGAATCCTCTCAGTCCCCTTTTCCCGCTCCCCCCTACCCACCCCCCCATCCCCCCCACCCAGCTCTTGTATGCATACATAAATAAATATTTTTTAAAAATCAAGTGTAATTTCTTCTCTCTGCCTAAGTTTTACTTATTAGCTGCTCCAGCAAAAAATTTATGAGGGAACAGACTGACATTTGTGACCAATGTCCCACAATATTTAGATAATTGAAAGTATTTTTTTAAAAAAGATTTATTTATTTATGCATACAAGCACTGGGGTACACGCCAGAGGTGTGGGGGGCGGGTGAGAGGATTCACCACAGAGAGCAGGGAGCAGAACAGGCAGATCAACGGAAGTACACTGCCGAGGGCAGCAGCAGGCACAGCAGGAGAGGTCTGCTGCACCATGTGGGGCCCCTCCCTGGCCGGGGGCAGCAGGGATCGAACTCGTGCTGCAGTGGCTGTGGTTTGCTTCATAGAGTGTTGCTTAACCCACTGCACCACCAGGGAGGCCCTGAAATTATTTTTTAGACTAGTGAAAAATAAAGTAATTCTAAATCAAAATAATAGTCTCCAGGCAGTACTTATGACTAGAAGCTAATTCTTTCAGGATTGTTATGTTTGTATATATGAATTCTTTATGCCTGGATGCATTTATTAATAATATATACCTAATAATTTAAAAATATTTAAAATAGTAAAGATTTTGATAGCTTTATACTATTTGACTACAATTGACAGGAATTATATTTTTTCAAGTCAGTGTTTCTAGCTTAGTATAATGGAAGAAACAACTTAGATATTGATAAAACTGCATTTCAACATACTCCAAGTGTGAATGGAAAAGATTTTTATTTTAGTTCTTGTCTTCATGAATTAATATTTATAATACATTGTTCCTGCTTATTCCATAGAAATAAAACTTTCATCAAATCTTAATAAATTAATGTGTCCTAACTGAAGTTTGGAAAGTAAGAAATACTTAGCTACCTCCCCACATTTGTACATCTACCTCTTTTTCATTTGTGGCAAAAAAGAAAATATGGAACATCATTTCAGATGCTTACATTTTCAAACTGAAAATAATGTATAGTAGGACTTTTGTTTGCACAAGTGATATGGGAATCCACTGAAGATTATCCTTGTTGTACTATTAGAAGGTTTTCTTTTTTTTTTTTTCATTTTTAATACTAGTATTTAATTTTTAAATAAGTTTTTATTGCGGTAAAACATGAGTTTGTCACACTATATGTATTTCAGGTATACAGCATTGCAGTTCTACGTTGGCAAACACTACATCGTGACCAGCAAAAATCTAGTTCCATCTATCACTATACAATTGATTCTTTTGACCCATTTCACCTGCCCTCAGCCCCCTTGCCCTGGTAACCACCAATCTGTTTTCTGTATGAGTTTATTTTTGTTTTGATTTATTTGTTTGTTTGCTTTCTTTATATTTCAAATGAGTAAAATGCAGGATTTGTCTTTCTCTTCCTGACTTATTTCACTTAGCATAATAGCATAATAACCTCCAGGACAATCCACTTGTCACAAATGGCAAGATCTAAGCTTTTTTAAAAATGACTAAACAGTATTCTACTCTGTATATCACCTGTTGTTGGACACCTAATTTATTTTCACATTTTGGCTATAGTTTACTAAATAATGCCACAAAGAAGACAGAAGTGCAGATATATTTTTGTACCAATGATTTTAGAAAATCACTGGTTTCCTGCAAGAACATAATATTTTTTATGTGGAAAATTTTGATATTTAGTCTGCATTGCATTGTAAGAAAATTTGCTCATTTTAGAAGAAAACAGGATATTATTCAGTCTTTGAAGAGAACTCTGTCACATGCCCATGGATATGACACAAAATGATTTCACTTGGCTTAATTCATTAATTTATTAAGTCAAGGGAATTAAGGCAGTCACAAAGAATGAGGACAGTTTCTTAGAAACAGAAGTAGCTGGTAGTTGTGTTACAGGGAAACTTTAATATAAAATAGGTTTTTTTGACTGGGTTTTTACTCGTGCGCTTGAAAGGCTTTTATAATAAGCCCCAACTGCAGGCGTATGTGACAAAGGTTAATAAAGGGTTTTATATTTTAAAAGAAGGGGAAATAAGTAGTAATAACACAAGGAGTAGAGAGGGATATAAATCCATAAACATTTTACCAGATTTTCTGAGCTGGAACCCAATGGTGCACTGAGAGCTGCCTGCAAACCAAGGGAGATGGCTTTGAATGAAGAGAGCTCTCAAGGCTTACATTTCTGGTTTTATACCCAGCCTGGCTGCTTAACTCCACCCTCAGGTCTTAGTGATTTACTTTTTGATAATTATTTTATTGGATTTGTGGTTTTGGAATATTGGTGGTCTGGAGTGGGGGTTGGAGTTTATAAACTTATTTGCGTAATTTGTTTAGGACTACTTTTTCCCCTAACAGTTGGAGAAAAAGGTGCAAAGGGTAGTTGTTTCAGGTTTGCCAGATGAGAAAGTTCTGGAACCCTTGTCACATGACACTGTGTGTGGCATTAACACTACTGTATGAACACTTAAAAATGGTTAAGGTATAAGTTTTCTGTTAATGCAACAAAACAACAAAAACAAAAGCTTTTCATTTTACTGTGAGGATTCACATGATAAAGGATAATTTTTGAGATACAGTTATTTAAATCCTTGTAATGTAGTATAGACAAACTTTGGAGACTGTCTGGGCACATACACTTTTGTAAGTTAAAATAAGTTAAAGACATAATTTATGGCATTATGCATGATAAGAAACTTAGTTTTAATTACATTTACAGTTGAGTACTTTAGTTTTGTACTTATTTTTCCTTACCAATGCATTGTTTCATGCTTTTGAACAGGAAACCATGTCCTTCCCCTGAAATTTGACTTCACAGTTCCTCTCTTTAGTCCATACACCAGAAATGCTTATTGTGCTTGCTTTCCATTGCTGCTGACTGCATAGGAAAAAGCTGGAGTGAGAAACTATACTGACTTCCGGACTCAGGAGCTCTGGGTCTATTCTTGAGCAGTGGTTCTTCTTATGGCATAATTCCAGAACAAAGAGAGGATGTAGTGATAGATGACAGTAAGACCATTCCAACACTGATGGCATGGTTGGGTTCTTAAATTTAATTTAGAGATATAGGTTACAACCAGTCATAGTTGTGACTGCATTTTCACGGGCTTTAGGGCTGCTGAGTCCCAAGCAGCATCTTGGTAAGGGTAATGGAGCGTTGAGCTAAGTTTAGGATAGTGCTTCTGAAGGGGTTGTCAGTCAGAGATTTTCAAAATTATCATATCTCTATCCCAGATTCTTTGGATGACCTCAGATAGTTTAAAAGCACTAATGATGATAGGGAACTCACTTTTTTTTTAAAGATTTATTTATTAATGCATACAAGATCTGGGGTGTAGAGAAGAGGGGGGAGGGCTGAGAGGATTCTCCAGAGACAGAGTGAGGAACAGAACAGGTGGTTCTATTGAAATACACTGCTGAGGGGAGCAGAGAAGGGGTCTGCTGCGACATGTGGCTTAGCTCCCCAGCCAGGGAGTGAATTCAGACAGCAGCGGTGACAGCATTGAGATTTAATCCTTAGGACACCTGGTGGGGGGGGGGGAGGGTCCCACCTCATATAAGATTTTAAAGACGTGTCTTCTCCTTTGATCACCACCAACATACCAATGACTACCAGATTTTTACTTCTTGTCAGACTTGTTTGATCTTTAGGCTCTTGTAACCAACTGCAGGGAACTTTTCAGAAATGCCTAACAACTAGTCAATATGTTAGAATTTAAATGTAAAACTGCATAGTTCTTAAGAACAAGACTGGGATATCATGTAGAGATGGGTTTGAAGTCTAGCAGTTTTATAATTTTGGCTAAGATGCTTGAATTCTCTGAGATTCAATTTCTTCATCTGAAAACACATTGTACAGTAATATTTAATGGCATTGTCGTTGAAGATTAAATGACCTTGTCATTTAATCAATTTGTTTTTTTCTTGTGACTCATCAAATGAATCCACTATTGGATTTTTCCATCATTGGAAAATACTGAGTATTTTTTTCTCTCACTTTTACATTTCAGGTAATTCTTAAATGCATCCAGTTTTCCTTAAATAGAGTTCATGGTAAATAACTAATTTCCTGGCAGATTGTCCCAGTCATTTTAATCTCTTTAATATGCTTTCAGAATAAGTGCTAAATGCTTTACTTTGAATGTTTTATCAAATAATACAGATTCCAGGCTTCAAGTTACTGACCAGCAGTCATCACCAGCACATGTTTTAACCAGTCAGTGATTTCTGAAATTAACTCCAGTGCTGCTCATGGTTTTGGGTGAGTCATTTCCCCTTTTTGAATTACGTGATTTTTAATGTCCTTTCATATACAGAAATGGGAACTGGTGTCTGTTGACTTTACAAAAACTTAGTACTTTCACAGGATAATCACAAACATGCATAATTTTGCTCTTTATGGAAACAACTGAACTCTCAAAAACAGATGAACAGATATACACCATACTAGGAAGATGTGGTGTATGTACTCACAATGGAATATTACTCAGCATCAAAAAAGTTAAACTTATGGCACTTGCTACAATATGGTTGGAGCTGGAAGGGGTAATACTAAATGAAATAAGATGGAAGGAGATGTGTAGAATATAGGAAAACCAAATTAAGGGTCAGATGAAGACAAACTTAAAAACTAACACTTGAAAACTGACTATAGTATTATGAACTTTAGCATCCAGGAAGGATTATGGTGGTGGACGGTGAGTGCTTTGGTAGTGGGAACACTACGGTGGTGATAACTGATTGGGGGGATCTTCATGTTACCTCAATTAAAAAAATAAATGACAACAAAAAATCATGTGTATGCAGTGATTTTGATCTTAATAAAATGAAAAAAATACATCTTGATAAATACTTATTTACACAAAATAAGATAAAAAGGGTAAATCATATGTGCTAAACTATCACGACACTTAGCAAACTTGTCAGGTTAGGGATTAGATAATCTGGGAAACAATGACTAAAAATTGAAAAAGGTAGATTATGTAATGTATTTTCTCTAAATTGTACCCTTTTGCACACTCTGATGTACTGCAATCCTGGCTTCACTTTATTATTCCACTGTTGTCAATCAATTTAGGCCCATTCAGTTTATTAGCTATCATGGGCACATGTCTTAGGTCCAAAGAACTTTCTTAAGTTCTTTGAAGATATTTGAATCCTGAAAACAAATTATATGCTCCAAAATCTGAAAAGAAAATCTTAAAACTAACATTGATGAATTTTTAATTAAATGTTTTCAGAATATAATATTAAATCAACTTCATTGATAGTTAAATTAGTATTCATAAATTCATGACATTTGGAAACAATCTAGAGTTTAGATTTTCCTTTTTTTGTAAGATTTCTGAATATGCATGATACTTATAAAATATAACAAATTATAAATTCTCTGAGATGCCTAGCTAAAGAATTTCAGAAGCAAAAGTATAAAAATCATTTCATAATTTTTTACCATCAAATCTATGTGTGTTTTGAGTACATTTTGACAGATTGTCTAATAGTATACTAATAATAAGTATAAAAATAACTACCATTTATTGAATGTTTTGTTGTGAATACTTGTCAACTATGGTTGTACCATTGATTTATTTCCACTCCTTTTATTTCATATCTAATCATTTTACAGTTCAACATTTTACTTGCAGTTTTCACCTAAATAAATCCAATTATTTTTCTCTCCAGTGGCAACTGTCCTTTCTCCCAGTTCAGGGTCTTGGTATCTCTTGACTGAATAATTGCAAAAAATCTACTTATAGCAACTCCTGTTTCCACAGTTCAGACCTCAGTGGTAGAGTGAATTTTTTTAAAAAAATTATTATTTATATATTTTTATTAGATTTATTTGTATTTGACATCATTTGTAGTCCCCAAGGAGTTCCCACCACCATTTCACCTGTGTACCATCACCTCAGTCCCTTGTGCAATTTCTGCCCTCATCCCTGTTTTTGCCCTCCTCTCCCTCCACCCCTTTATGATTCCTTTGGTTTATCTTTGATCTTTTGATTTTGTTGAGTTTTTTGTTTGTTTCTTTGTTTTGGTTGTAATTGCCCATTTTCTTGAGCTTTCTCTTGTTTTGTTTTCTTTTTGTTGTTGTTGTTCTTTCACATTCCTCCTAAAAGTGAAGCCATCCTATATTTTTCTCTTTTGACTTGTTTCACTGAGTATAATTCCTTCTAGCTTCATCCATGTTTCTATAAATCTCCCTAGTTTATCATTTTTGATTGCTGAATAGTATTCCATTGTGTATATGTACCACATCTTCTTGATCCAGTCATCTACTTTTGGGCTTTTGGGTTGTTTCCATGTCTTACCAATAATAAATAGTGCTGCAATAAACATGTGGGTACTCTTTTGGATTGGTGTTTTTGTATCCTTTGGGTAGAGCCCTAGGAGTAGGATTGCAAGGTCATATGGTAGCTCTATTTTTAGTAGACTGAGGAACCTCCATACAGCCTTCCATAGTGGTTGGATTAACTTGCATTTCCACCAGCAGTGTAGTAGAGTTCCTTTTACTCCACATCCTCGCCAATGTTTGTTGTTGTTGGTTTTTTTAATGTGTGCCATTCTTACTGGAGTCAGGTGGTATCTCATTGTGGTTTGATTTGCATTTCCCTGATTATGAGGGATGTTAAGCATTTTCTCATGTGCCTGTTGTCCATGTGTATGTCCTCTTTGGAGAAGTCTTTTAAGTTCTTCTGCCCATTTTTTGATTGGGTTGGTTGCTTTGATTTTCTTGAGTCTTGTAAGTTCTTTGTGTATCTTTGTGATCAGTCCCTTGTCAGTTGTATGGGGTGCAAAGATTTTTTTCCAATCAGTGGGGAGTCTTTTTGTTTTGGTTAATGTTTCTTTTGTTGTACAGAAGCTTTTTAACTTGATATAGTACCATCTGTTTATTTTCTCATTTTTATTGCTTTGGGGTATGCATCTTCAAAGGCGATACTGAGATGTATGTCTTGTAGCATTTTACCTATGTTTTCTTCTATATATTTTATGGTTTCAGGTCTTACATTGAAGTCTTTTATCCATTTTGAGCTGATTTTTGTACATGGTGTAAGGTAATGGTCTAGTTTCATTTTCTTGCATGTGGCCGACCAGTTTTGCCAGCACCATTTATTGAATAAGCTGCCCTTGTTCCATTGCACAGTCTTTCCTCCTTTGTCAAAGTTCAGGTGTTCATATATGTGTGATTTTACTTCTGGGTTTTCTATACGGTTCCATCGGTCTGTGTGTTTGTCTTTGTTCCAGTACCAAGCTGTTTTAATTACTATTGCTTTGTAGTAAAGTTTGAAGTCTGGGAGTGTGACACTTCCAATCCCCTTCTTTTTAGCCAGGAGTGTTTTGGCTAATCGAGGTTTTTTGTGTCTTCATATGAATTTCATTAATATTTGTTCAATTTCTTTGAAGAATGTCATTGAGATTTTTATTGGAATAGCACTGAATCTGTAAATTGCTTTTGGAAGGATGGCATTTTGATGATGTTGATTCTTCCTATTCATGAGCAAGGGATATCTTTCCATTTCTACGTGTCTTATTCTATTTCTTTTAATAGTGTTTTAGAGTTTTCTCTATATAGGTCTTTTGCTTCTTTTGTTAGGTTTATTCCCAAGTATTTTATTTTTTTTGGCCTCAGTTGTGAAAGGAATATTTTTCTTGATTTCTTCTTCTTCCAATGGTTATTTGTATATAGGAAAGCTACTGACTTTTGTGCATTGATCTTTTAACCTGCTACTTTGCTAAACTGGTTGATTGTTTTAATTAGATTTTCTATAGAGCTTTTAGGGTTTTCCAAGTATATTATCTTATCATCTGCAAATAGTGATAGCTTTACTTCTTTTTCCCTATTTGGATGCCTTGTACATGTTTTTCCTGTCTTATTGCTCTGGCTAGGACTTCCAGTATTATATTGAATAGTAGGGCGGGCATCCTTGTAGAGTGAACTTTTAAGTCAGGATAGCCATTTAAAACTTTTCAGTGTCTCTTATTACTGCTATGAAAATATACAAATATACAAAATTCTAAACCATCATTTTACAACCAATCGTTTCTCAGGGGCTCCCTCTTCATGTTCTGGCCAGAAGGATCCAATATATCCTATAGCCTTCTGACTTGGGGCTCAGGACAGATGGCACTGGCTTGCTCAAGAGGGGTGCGTTTTATACTGGGGGGCATTGGGAGTAGAGAAAGATCTATATAAAGCCAAGGTTATGCTCAAGAAATAGGTGAATATTAGAGAGTGAGAGGAAGAAGGAGACATTTTTTGAGACATGGTGATGCATGTGAGGCCTGGCTATGAAAAGCTCATCTCTTTTTATATTTTTGGAACAGTCTGGAAGGATGACAAGATAACTGAATGTGTGGATGAGGACAATGATGTCCAGAGAAGCTAAGTGTTAGGACAGCCAGGTTTGTGAGCAACAGAGGTGGGATTGGAACTTGACTCCAAAGACATTGTTTTCCCCCACTCATCACACTACCCTGTATTTGATCACCATTATAACTCCAGTCGACTGAAGATAAGTATCTATCCCATCAAAGTTGGGTAAATGGAATTTCAGAACGACTCACCTCCAGCTAAGGGGCTTTTCCTTGGGTGCTTTTCCTTGCTTCATCTTGGGAACTGACATGGTTCTTGCAGATGCTAGACTATCTTTCCCTCATTTATCTCAATTCCATACTTTATTTTAAAGATGTGAGACTGTCTAAGTAGTTTACTGTTATCAATAAGTCTGATTTTCATATATATGTATACAAAAATTCTTCCAGCAAGATTGCTATGATGTATTGTTTTCTCAAAAAAAAAAAAAAAAAAAAAACCTAGCAATTTCCTGGGCACAATGACACAGTATTTTCATGACTTTTAAAAGTACCTGGGTACATCATTCTGTTTAGTTTTTATTAGCATACATATATAAATATTTGAAGAGGTTCACTTGCGCGAAGCAGATAACCACTTGGAGGTTTGTCTGGCAGCTGTTTACCAGAAACCAACAAATTTCTCATGCCAAAAATTCCTTCTCTCGGTGGAGGAGCAGATGAGGATCCAGATGATAAACACATGTGTGAGAGGTGTAATGTCAGTCTCCATCAAAGTTTGTCAGAATCTCATTCATAATTCTACTTTCTTTTGTTGGCTTCGCAATGCACGGTTTTAAAAAAATCTGTTAAAGATGTCACAAAGACTTAGGCCAGTTTAAGATCAGCTCTTTGACTAAAATAGAAACCAGTGATGGCTTCAAACTGCTCTCCAGCATTATGTTTTGAGTCGTTAAGTCAACCAATATTTGTTTGTACAAGCTCCTACTTTCTTCCTATCAAACTCTTGATTACATTTCCTTTGCAATAAATCAGAATCCAACAAATAGAATATGTTATAGATGATGAAATATGAGATGTGAATAAGGGGAGGACCACTCAGGAAGGGAGTACAGGCACATAACAGGCCTGCAGGGATTCTATAGTCCATCTGCATTTTGTTTTTAGTCCCAAACCTTACCTCTCCCACATAAACCAAGTGCTGAAAGAACTTTCGATTTATTATAGACAATGGCCAAAAGCTGGGCTCCTCTGAGATGGCTGAGAATAGTTAAGTGACAGTTGGACTGTATTGCAAAGCTCAGATAACATTCATAACCCAACTCAAGAAAACGTGTCATTTTTTCTGGAGGAGTGCATGAGTCAGAGGTAGCCTGGGGCCAGGAAGAGCATTCAGAGACATATAGGCCTGGATGGACTTCTATGTCTGCTGTTTTCTAGTGTATGAACTTGATCATGTTTTCTAACCTTTGTCTTAGCTTTTTTTCCTTTATCATCAGAGATAGAATGTTTTTCATATACTGCTTAAAGCACACATTTTAGTTTCTTAGGGCTACCCTAATGTGTTGCTACCAACTAAGAAACTTTAAACAACAACAATTTGCTCTCACATATCTGGAGACTAGAAGTTCTAAATCAAGGTTCTGTCAGGGTGTTGTTGCCTTTGAAGTCTCTAGGAAAGAATGTTCTCTTGCATTTTCTAGCTTCTGGTGGCTTCCAGTTATTCTTGCAGTTCCTTGGTTTGTGGTTACATTATCAATCTCTGCCTCCATCTGCACATTAGTATTTTTCCCTTTATATCTGTGTTTCTCAAATGTTTCTGTCCTTATAAGGTCACTGGTCATTAGGTTGAGAGCTCACCATAACTCAGCATGACTTCAGCTTTACTTGAGTATATCTGCAAAGGCTCTCTTTCCAGATAAGGTCACTTTCACATATATTGGCGGTGAGGACTTGGTGGTTGTGGGGCACAGACTAACATACAAAGTATGTAAACTGTTTAGTGGAATGGCTATTGTATATATATTATAGCCTGTTACATTTTCAATCCTAGATGTGTGAAAAACATACCTTGACAGTGGAAAGCTTCCTTTTGGTCCCAAGAAATCATTTTTTATAAGTATCAGTTCATTCATGTTTTTCTTAAATTCTATGGTTTCAGAGTCATATATTCCCATTTTGAGAATTCAAAGGTGATTCAGCTACCTCATTCAGCAGTTTTGGAATATATTCTAGAGTATCGTTAGAAGTTGGCAAGTTCCTGTTTGTGGAATTCTAGGACTGGAATATCAGAACTGCACAGAGGCTATTTTCCCCTCTTATTGTCATTAATTTCTTTCCTATTTTAAGTTCAAATCTGTTTCTATTTAGTCACCAGTTCTAGGTCTGTATATGAAAATAATGTAAGGACAAGTGTAAATTCTCCTCCCTATGTCAACCTTTCACATCTTCAAAGTCAGTTATCAGGTACACTTAACCCCTTATTGTTTTTTACTAGGTACACTTAACCCCTTATTGTTTTTTACTAATCAGCCAGAGTCTTCATCTAGGCCTTCTCTGATATTGTTATAACTTCACTGAAAATTTTCATTATATTCTTATCATTCAATTTGTCTATGGTAGATAATATTATTTTTCTTTTTTTTTTAAAAAGATTTATTTATTTATGCATACAAGAGCTGGGGTACAGGCCAGAGTCCAGGGTGGTGAGAGGATTCACCAGAGACATAGTGGGAGCAGAACAGGCAGATCCACTGAAACACACTGCTGAGGGGAGCAGCAGGCGAGGCAGGAGAGGTCTGCTGTGCCATGTGGGTCCCCTCCCTGGCCGGGGATGGAACTTGTGCTGCTGTGCCGCAGACACTTCACAGTGCGGTGCTTAACCTGCTGCACCACCAGGGAGGCCCGATAATATTATTTTTCTTATGAGAATAAATAGTGGAGTGGAATCCCTTAGAGGTTTTAACTGTGATGAAATGGGTGGTCCCGTGTGAAAGGAGAAGCAACAAAAGACATCAAGTCTCAGCATGAGTCCTGTTATAATCAGGGTCTAAGAGCAGAACTGAAGCTGAGCCTCTGTGTTGACTAGTGGTCATGGGAAAAGGACCAGTATGTGTCAAGTGACTCCAAAAGTTTGTGATTTGATTTGCAATTTATGTAAAACAAACATATGATACCCAGGAACAGATAAGCATGGACAGTTGTGACCAATTTGTTTTAACTCTTTAGAAATACAGTCATTATAAGCAAGCCATTTCAACTCTTAGGCTCTATATTTCCTCAACTTTTATTTTTCATTTTTTATTTTTTTGAGAAAGAAAAAGTTTATTGAGGAGAAAAGGAACAGAAATAAAGTGGGACTCCCAGACCAGTGGAACTAGGCCAGGGAGAGGCAAGGGAGCTCTATTTCCTCAACTTTTAAATAATGGTGCAAGAAGAACCTACGTTTTCTATCTGAATTTATCTCTGTATTCTTTTTTTCATTTACTCAGAAATATTGCCCAAGAAGGAATTACATTTCTGAATGTTATTTTTATCCACTTATTTGTAAGTTTCTACTTATACCTAGCAAATCGGTGCATGAATTCATCAGTGTCATTTACATCTGTCATAACACACATAATGAAAGCCTATTGTGTACATGGCATTGCAAAATTCATAGGATACAAAATGTACTGTGCAATCAGGTTTTTAACATGCATGTCCACACACTTTTTGCATAATACATTCTACAGAGCTGTAAGGGCTGGGAAAAAAACACAGGACTTCATGAATCTGTCCTACTTAAAAATATCAGTTAATTTGAAGACCAAATAATTTGTAAATAAAGGTTTAGCAAGTGGTAGCAGACACTGACAATCACTATGGGCTAAGCTCTGTGCTATAGGCTTCACGTGTGTTCACTTGTTCAGTCTTCTGAGTCACCTTATATGGTATATAATAACACTTTCACCAAGACACAGAGGGGAAAACTGAAGCACCAGAGGACTAGTCCATAGAGAAGCTGGGACCCCAGTGCAGACATTCTACTCACAGGATCTATTCTCAAAACTACTGTGCTGTCCTGCTACTCATAAAACATACATAAACATGCACTATTTATTCAGGGGAACACAAAATGATATATTTTGCACAGGAAAGGAATTCTTGGAAACACACAGGATTTAGTTCATCTGTGGAGTTTACATTAACTTGAAATCAGCAATAAGATTTTACCTGGCCACATAGGATAGGTCTAAAAATTAGTTCCTAAGAAGTCTAATTACATTCCAGTGTTTTGTGCAATGTTAAGCAAATCCATTAGCTGTAAAAAAATCTATCATACTGTTTTTTGGTACCCACATGGGAGAAAAATAAAGTAGCACCACTTTTAAAATAACAAGAGTTGTATGCTACTAGTCGGAAAGGCTGATTTTATCCTTTGATTGTTAGAGCGTTTATTTCCTCAAGAAACCCAAAATATCCAAGTTTGCTTTAAATCCCCTTCTCATTTCTAACATTCCCATACACCCTTATTGCTAATGGCTCTGAATTCAAAACTTCTTCTTTGTACCACAGTGAAAGGGTAAACTTTTGATAAAACTATCCATCTCTCAGGTTTGTCCTGTATTTACTTACCTGATCTTACTCCTTCAGGTTACCAATACTTTTGGTGACATTGATAGATGAAGTAGCAGGTGATCCCTAGGGATGGTGATTTGTTCCAAATCTAATTGATTGTGCTACAAAGGCCTTTTATGTTTCTGTCTCATGGCTAAGTGTCAGGTAAAGAGATTATAGTCTACTTGACAGCATGTGGCAATCAGGGCTTGAAGAGCCATTCACATTGGCGGTTCACGACAGATAGGGATTGAAGGCAGGATTGTTTATTTTTCCCTTTTAATTTTTGCCTTTGGGTAAAGATCAATTGATACATAGGAAGTTAGTGGAATGTAGTATATATTGTAGAGAAAAAGTAAGACATGATTATGATTATGGGCTCTAGAATTAGTTTGCTTGGATTCAAATATACCTTTTACTGCTTTATAGCTGTGTGTCCATAGGCAAGGTACATAATTAGGCAAGTTTCCTCATCTATGAAACAGGAATAACAATGGTAGTAATTTCATGGCTTCTTATTAGGATTATCAGTTAATCTTATGTACTTGTTGGCCAGAGAAAGAAGCTTTGAATTTATCTAAAGTGCAATGGAACTCCACCTAAAGATGTTAAAAAGTAAAGACAAATAGCTACTTTATATTTCAAAAGATCATTCCATTAAAAAGTACTGGAGCAACAGGAACTCTATTTTGTTATTGGAGAGAATGCAAAATGGTACAGCTACTTTGGAAGACAGCTTGAAGACAGTTGATAGAAAATAGAACATACTATATTACTGGTAACCACACACCTTTGTATTTACCCAAGGTGATGAAAATTTCTGCCTACACTAAAACATGCATACAGATGTTTATAGTGGTTTTATTCATATTGTCCAAGCTTGGAAGCTATTAAGATGTCTTTCACTAGATGAACGAATACATAAACTGCTATGTATCCAGAAAATATTTAGTGTTAAAAATAAATGTGCCATCAAGCCATGAAATCACGTTGGAAGTAATTTCAATGAATATTACTGAGTCAATGACATCAACCTGGAGATACTATATTCTGGATGATTTAAATTATGACTGTTGACCTGGGCAAAACTATGAAGAAGTAAAAAATCCTGTGGTTTCCAGGAGGTGGGAGGGATCAACAGGTGGAGTGCAGAGGTTATTTAGAGAAGTAGAAATACTAAGTATAATACTATAATAGTGCACATGTATATTTATACATTTTTTTTTTCAGAGAATGTGTGATCCCTAACACAAGCTATGGTCTTTGGGTGATAATTATGTGTAAACCCATTAATTGTAGCATATGTGCCAGTGTGGTTGGCACAAATGGAGAGGAGTCTTTGTGGAGGAAGGAGATACATAGGCTATCTCTAAACCTTTATCTCAATTTTGCTGTGAACTTAAAATTGCTCTAAAAATATAAAATCTTTTATAAAAAGTGATTATAGTAGAATAAGAGAGGAAGAAGGGTCAACTGTAAACCCTTGTAGTAAACCAGAAGAGAAATGGCACTATATATTCCAAGATAGAAGTTTCTGAACTAGGGTAGAAAATAAAAGAAAAAAGAGAGAAATCTGTAATTAAGGATATACTGATGAATTATATATGAAAAGAGAATAATCCACAATTATTTGTAAGTTTTTGGTATGAGATGTGGGTGGAACCATTTACTGAGGGGAGGATGCTTTGGAAAGGATCAGAGGATGAAGAAATATATAGGTGGATCAAGGTATTAAAGAAACAGATCATAAATATTCATTTAGTTCTTTACCAAGTCACCGTCTTTTATCCACAAAGGATCTGAATCATCTTACAATGAAACATATATTTATAATTTATTATAATTTATGATGATAAAGTAGACATAGATAGTAAGAGGAAGAAGGCAGGGAAACCTAAGAAGAAGTAGAAAGTGAAATGAAGGGGAGTAGAAAGTATATATGTAGGTGATTAGACTCAAAATCAGCATGATTATTCAGCCTCAGCTTTGGCTCTGAGGGAAAAGGAGTCTAGTCAGTTACTTAATTTTCATTATCTGATCAGAGGAAGCATAACCAGGCCTCAGGAAAGGCAAAGTTTTTCAGGCTTTAAATTTTAAAAGAAATTCTTTACAATGAAGCTCAGAGAAAGGTGGGCTGAAGAATGCAGTATGAGAATTGTGATTCTGTTTTACTTGAAAGACTTTTAGGAAAGGATTATAGTAAACTCACATAAAATGCCTATAGAGTAATTAAAAAATGTCAGAATCTTGAAAAGCACCTGTACCTGTGGGTTGCCTGGTCTTGCTGACTTCTAGGCTTAAATTCTTCTTATGGACTGTCCTGAATGATACTGACAATCTTCGGTAGTAAAATCCAGCTGTTGGTCTCCTAATAGGATTTAAGCTATTTTTTAAAAAAAGATTATTTATGCATACAAGAACTGGGGTACAGGTCAGAGGTGTAGGGGATGAGAGGATCCACCAGAGACAGAGTGGGGAGCAGAACAGACAGACTGACTGAAACACACTGCTGAGGGGAGCAGTGGGCAAGGCAGGAGAAGTCTGCCACATCATGTGGGTCACCTCCCCAGCTGGTGGCAGGTATTGAACTGGTGTTGCAGTGGCTGAAGTTTGCTTCATTGTGCGTTGCTTAACTTATTGCGCCACCTGGGAGGGCCCTGGATTTAAATATTATTGATCAATGAGGACTCATGCAGAGTATACTAACTGGTAGCCTATACTAACTCCCTTGCTATGCAATGATAAAAGTCTTGGTTGGTATTCTGTTAAAGCACAGAAGGACTTGGGATCCAAATTTCAAAGGCACATGGCAAAGAAGTGAGGGAGTTTTGGGGGTTTCTTTTATATTTTACATTTATAAAGCTATTGCCCTCATGGCCAACACCTTCCATAAATCTCACCTCCAAATATAATTACACAGGAGATTAGATATTAAAATATGAATTTTGGGGAAATCCAAGCACTTAGTCTATAGCAGCAGCATATATGCAGAATTGTAAAATTGTGCCAAAAGACACTTGCTGTGGCAAGTGTGGTGTGGTAACATACATTTGGAGAGATGTGAGTCTGTATCTCTGAATCATATTCAGTGTTGTAAATTAATGTTATCTCAATTAAAAAAATAATAAAAGAGATAAGTATGTTCAAGGAAAGATAATTCCATACAAGGCAAAGGCAGTTTTGAATTTTTGATTAAAATGATGGGATGGAATAATCATAACAGTGATATTTTTATGTTATATGTTAACAAATCTTTGATTAGTCTCAAAAATGTATTAGCAGGTATTATCTCAGTTATCCTTTCCAAACCCTGTGGTGATCATTCCATGTTAATTTTTTTAAAAAGATTTAAAAATATTTATGTATACAAGAACTGGGATATAGGACAGAAGTGTGGGGTAGGGGTGTGGTAAGAGGATTCACTAGAGACAGAGTGGGGAGCAGAACAGGTGGATCTACTGAAATACACCGCTGAGGGGAGCAGCAGAGGAGACAGGAGAGGTCTGCTGTGCCAAGTGGGTCAGCTCCCTGGCCAGGGGTCTAATTCATGCTGCAGTGGCTGCTGATAGCTTGATAGTGCTGAGACTTTAACTCCTATGCCACCAGGGAGGCCCTCATGTCAATAATGTTTTAAAAACATACAATACATAATGCTGTCTTTGTGCACTACTTTGCTGGATTACACAAATATTTATTGGGCACCTATGTGTGAGACTGTTAGAAATGACGTTTTCCAGTTGAGTTGAGAAATAGTTCAAGCACAACTAACTTTAATAAAAAGCACATTTTAATAAATGCTTTAATGAAAGACAATGAGATAAAGAGATTAATTTCTATTATGAAAACGATTTTGAGAAGCTGAGAGGATTTTGAGAAAAGAAATGAGATGACTTTTGATAAATGGAAATGAAGAAGTTAGAAATTCACTGGAAATGTATTTTAGCACATTTCTATTTCTGTCCATTATGTACTGTTCTTCCTAAGAGTTTTCAAATATTAGAAGACTGTTATTAATACCATAATTAAAGGTTTCCTGGTTTGACTTATACATATAACATGCGCCTACAACATCCAGACACTGTACATAAACATCCTCTCCAAATTAGTAAGGATTTTGAGATGTTATCATAACCTTGAAAATTTCCATAAGAGTCATCCTTTTTAATATGTTGATAAGTACATTAAACTCCTCCAAAAATATTTAAGTGATTCACACAAATTCTTTAATTCTTTAATCCTCTGCTTTGGGATATTTTCCAGTTCATTCACAATTTGATTGTGAATCCTTTTGTCTAAAATAGTTTGTGAAATAAGCCGGATGAAGAAAGACAAATAATGGATGGTCTCACTTACATATGTAATATAGAGAAATAGAATAAAGTGTCTATCAAAACCAAACCAATAATAAACTATTAACATCCGACTGCAAAACTGAGGCAAAATGTGTGTGCGGAGTGCATGGGGGTTGGAGGGAGAGGGGAATGGCGAGGGAAGAGTTCCAATGGCACATTTTGGAGGATTATAGGGACACTGGAGGTGGGATTGGTGTGAAAATATACATTTGCAAAGATTTAAACATATAAGCAACCCCCCACCCCAGAGCAGATACAAGTATGTTAACTTACTTTACCCTAATAAACTAAATGTGAAAAAAAACCATTTAGTTGAATATACTTGGTGCAAGACATTTTGCTGGGCACTATAGAAAGTCCCACAAGTTTAATCCATTTTCAGAAATTTTATGTTGCTGGGTACAGGTCACAAAACCTTGATTTCCTTTGGTAATTTACATAAAGGATGACTGTATCTTTATTCTGATCCAAATTCCCCCCTTTTCTGCAAATGGGAGATGACTTACAGATAGGAGGAATTTCAGATGACTGAGATTTGAGTTTATTGTGTTAAGTTCATTTTCTAATTTGAACTGCTAAACAAGTGGGATGTTTGCTAAGCAAATCAAGCATGACCTTGTGCCTTCCATACCCTGAGCTCCAGTTTCAAACACAGTGCAGCTGCTGCTGGCCCCATCACTAGATCAAGAGCTCCCTCCCTGAAGTGACTAATGTTACAGATAGCATTTAGGATCCCAGGCACAGGACTTGTCATATTTTGCTCCTAAGAATATGAAATTCATTCATTTCTAGGATTTATTGAAATGATGTTTTAAAGTTTCAAACTTATGTTTGTCCAAATAATAGGAACATTTCTAAGAACAATCTAATTTCAAATGTAAATAATATATCTGTTCAATGTAATTCCAAATGTAAATTCAAATCTCATAAAAAATATGTATGTGTATGTACATAGGCATGTATATACATGTATTATAATAAAAACATAGAAGAGTATAATAAAGGTGACAGTAGGCTCATTATTTCTGGTTACATCACCTTATTTATTGTACAAGTTGTAATAGTCTGGACACAAAAATGGAATTTTATGTTTAAAAAGAGAGGAAGATAGAAATATAGGGAAAAGTAGTGGAAAATGAGTTTTCTCCTCCACACCTTCCCAAATCCTCAATTAACTTCAGTGGTATCAGTTGTCTTCCCTCCCCCCCCATTTCTCCCTATGAAATTACAAGGCTTTGAAATTCTACTCTCCTGAAAGAAAGAGGTGATACCCTTTGCTTACATGTTCCCTTAGCTAGGTGAGATGGGTCTCTCTTTTCCTCTTTTGTTCACATACTGAATCTTGAAAAGACAGACAGACAGTAGTTTTCACAGTCATTTGCTTGCCTTGAAAATTCCCTTACTTATGTCTATTTGAAGTTTTTATTTTCTATAAGACTATACAGGAGGCTTCAAACACATGGCTAATGGTATATTAAATGTGGAAAACTACTTTTCTTCTCTCTATAAAAATAACATAGGTAGGGGTTATAAGGTAATATGCTGTTGATAGGAAATAGTTAAAACTGTGCTTTAAAGTGTTGTTAACAAGAACAATTCTTTTGTTCTCATGAACTCAAAGGATAGGGCCCCATGGGAAGGGGGTCAGTTTATCTGGCTTTGTCTTTTGTCCTCTGCAATGCTTAAGGTCTTAGCCTAAAAAGACAGTAAATTCTGACTGAAATATTTTTCTTTTTATATATCTTTATTAAAGGACAAAATGGTGAGGAAGGATCATTGGGTAATTTTACACATTGTTGAATTAATTTTGTTTTCCTATAAGAACTTATTTTCATAGTTCTGTGAGGTTTAACACAAAAAATACATTTCTGTTACCCAGAAAGATGGCATGACAGGGATTGCATTTACCTCCCATATGAAATAACTAGAAAACAAGATGGAACATATGAGAAATACTAAGCATCAAATTTTAGTAGACACTGATCCTTGACAGGCAGGACACTAATGATGTGAGTTATGATTGCCTCAATTTACTAAAAAAAATGCAACTTTTGTAGCTCTTTGAACAAGCCTGACTTGACAATGTGCTGTGGAATATTTGTGTTAATCATTCAGGAGCTTTAGAGACTTCTTCAGGTAGGGTTAATGTTTTGAAAATAGAAAACTTTGCTAGGAATGTTTTCATAGTTGGGCTTCATTTTGGTTCAGTCTCTGCACAATTTCTAAAATATTTTAAACCAAATTTATGGAATTTTGATTTTTAAATGAAGAACAACTTCAAATATACATCAGGCTGAGTTGAGTCCAGATCCGAATCCCATAACAAATTCCAGTAGGAGACTTGTTAGAAATCTTTGGGGCATCTCTACCTCAAGCCTCAATGAGCACATCTTGGCATACATCTTATGTTTTCTAGTGAGATCACTGGTCATATAAATTCTTGAAATTTGAGACTGGTAAGTAGAAACTCATTATGGTACATATTGCCTTCATAAACTCTGTATTGTCTCATTTTGAAAGTTTTCAAATTTTACCATTGATATACCTTGATTTTATGTACTTGATATTCTAATAGATGGTATAGAAAGCATCTGGGTAAGGAGTAAGCCTAAAGGAAGCTGTGCTAGCTTTGGTTGTAAAGTTGGCCATATACCAAAATTCTCTTTTAAAAATCTGTAATATTGGGGCCTCCCTGGTGGCGCAGTGGGTTGGGCAACACACTCTGAAGCAAACCGCAGCCACTGCAGCTCGAGTTCGATCCCTGCTGCTGGCCAGGGAGGGGACCCACATGGCGCGGCAGACCTCTCCTGCTGTGCCCGCTGCTCCCCTCAGCA
>JAGFMF010011752.1:1595507-1619537 GCA_019455555.1 Galemys pyrenaicus
CCTGTTCTGCTCCCCACTCTCTGTGGTGAATCCTCTCACCACCCCCACACCTCTGGCCTGTACCCCAGTGCTTGTGTGCATAAATAAATAAATCTTTAAGAAAAAAAAATCTGTAATATTGTCCTAAGTTAGCAGTTAATATAATTTTTTTCCAAATTATAAATCTTGATGCTTTGTCATCTGTCTTGTGGATGCAACAGCCTATTCAAAATGGTCATCATTACTGTATTTAATTCTAAAAATTGTTTCAAATTCAAAAGGACAAATTTGATAATCTAATGGTGAAAGACTCTCAGTCTGGTTTTATGGATCATGTTTTTAACAACAAAGTCTTCCTTAAACTTACATTTAAGGAAAAAAAATTATAAATAGTTCTTGTTGGGGAAATGGAAGATCAAAATTGAATATGATAATGCTGTACTTAACTGGATTGATTTTATTAAATAGCCCTCATGATTCCAAGATAATTCTGAATCAACCCTATCAGCGAAAGTCACTTTCACCAATTATTGTTGTTACTGTCTATGAAATCTTTACTTTGAAGCTTATTATAAAGAAGATGCCGATAGTCACGAAAAGGGTGTTTTACTCTCTTTTTTTGTTGTTTTACAAGTTCCAATTTTGTAGAATTAGAGCAGCATGTGTAACTATGCTTTTAGCCATTCATCTGAGTAAACTTCCACAATTGTACAACATGGAGATCATAGAACACATCTTCAAAGCTAATTAAATCAACATGATGGGTTCCTACAGCTGCTTGCTTTTTGTCTATGGCTTTCTAGTGCATAAAACAAATGCATGGCAGTGGGATAATAAACCTCTTGCTTTTTCCACCACTCTAACTCTCTCTGCCACAGATCTTTACATATTTACCTCAAATTCAATTTCAACTAGTCTTGATACATATTACCATATACATGTAACACATTTTGAAGAATATATTTTAGGAAACTTGTTTTCCCTTAGCACTGTTTTATTCACTTTGATGCACTAATAGTTTAATTCTTTCATAGAAAATGGAATGTCTTTCCTGCCAAAACTATGATCCTAAAGAAAAACTATAATTTCTATAGCATCCTTAATATTTTAAGTGTTTTCACATTAGTTATCCATAGCAAAATTGAAAATATCTAATGTATGCTTATTATTTTATTGTTATTTCCCAATAATTCTATGAAACATTGTTTAATTGTCAAAAGAGGAGGCTAAGGTAATGATGGTAGAGTAATTCTGAATCAGAGCTGTGATTAGCATCTGTTCTTTTGAGTTCCACCTTAGCTTTCTTTGCATCCAAGCAGAATATTGACTTTAGAAAATAATTGGGGTCTTTCCCTTGAGGGAATAAACTACATTCCACTGACTTTAAATAATTCCTTTCTATATTTAGTAGCTAGATATCTCTGAGCAAGTTCAGGTCAAGTTCTTTTTTTTTTTTCTCTTTTTGCCAACAAGGAAGTTTCCTCCCCTACAACAAAAGAAAGAACTTTGGCTTTTCTTGACTTCTTTCAGAAGCAAAAATATTACACAGTGATGCCCATGTAACACTACTTCTTCATTGTTGTCCTTAAAAGTAGGATGGTCAGGACATCCCAGGCAATTAAAAGCAGAGCAATTCGCATGTCATAAGTAGATCATTTCCTACCAGGCCACTTTTGGTTAGCTCTTCTTGTTCTTTAAAGATATTTGATAAGAGCCATGTGTATTTAACACATTACATACACATGGGCACACCAAGCAACTTGCAAAAGATAGAATTGGGGTGGAATCACAAGCTTTAAGTTTCAAGGAAGTGTTTTCTGTTTCAGAGCAGAGAAGGCTCATTCTTTCAAACCATCTGTTTCCTATTAGTGCAGGTTCTGCTGTCAGCATTTACTTAAATAGGGAGAGACTAGGCCTATGTCACTCTAGGGAGGAGCACTAGTGACTGGATTGGTTTAAGTTTTCTATTTATCTACTAGGACAAAATGGTAACACAAATAAATTCCTTCTGAGTTAGAGATCATTATTTTCAGTGTTTAATTATTCATGTAAATATAGTTCCTTGTTCTTTTCTCCCAGGGTCTCCATAACTGGTTATCTCAGCAGATTGTCAATCAGTATCAGATAGACATTTGACTGTTGACATGACTACTGGAAAATATAACTCTTGAAGAATTTTTGTTCACATTTCTGTTTTGTCAGAGTTTTTGCATCTGGTAGTTCCTTTATACTCTTAGGAAAAGTAGTATGGTGGAGCAATTAAGAATACGAACACTGGAAACATATTGCCTGGGTTTGAAACCCAGTTCTGCCACTCACCCACTGTGTGACCTTAAACAAATGACTTTACCTGTGTCTTAGAATCCTCATCTGGAGAAATGGTGATCTTAATAATACCTAACTCATATGTGCTCATAGGATCAAATGAATTACTATATACGTCTATTTAAATGTCCTGTACATAGTACTTTGTGTTTGCTGTATTTTATTATGAGGTACCATAGTTTATAAAAAAGACTTAATGTTCTCTTTGAATCGTATTTAATAATATTTCACCAAAGGAAAATTTGACTTATTAATAATCATTGTTAGAGTTACAAAGAATTTTCCATTTATGTATTAAAAAATAGACATGCAAATTTGTCTTAAGGCAACTCTAGTAATTGGATATTTTGAGACCAAGAAGGAAGTAGGTTACTTTATAACTAGACCCATTGGGGTTAGATGTAAATTCATTTCAAATTCTTTCAGAAAATTCTACTTCCTCTCTTTTAGTTATTCTCTTCATACCATGAAGAGAATATTCCCTGAGGGGGTAGAGAGAACTTTAATCGCCATCTTCTACAGTTCCTTGCCCCAATTTATTTGGCCAGATAAAATCTCTTAGGATTTTGAGTCAATCGCTTTTTCTCTCTCTCCCTTCTTCCCTCCCTCCCTCCCTTCCTCCCTCCCTTCCTCCCTCCCTTCCTCCCTCCCTCCCTCCCTCTCTCTCTCTCTCCTTACCACCTACCCCCTACCTCCCTCTCTCCTTCCTTCCTTCCTTTTTCTCCCTTCATGCTCTGTCTCTCCCACTCACTCCCCTTCCCCTCTCCCACCCCCACCAAAGCATCTATAAGGCTCTTTAGTTTGCTTAGTGAACTCATGTTCATTTACTCATCCTTTAAGGCTCAGCCCAGTATTTTTCTCCCACATGCAAACTTTCAGTCTCCCTCCCAGAAGTGTTGATTTCCCCTTTCTCTGTCTTCACTGGACTTTGCTCATTAGGATTTATGATACGGTAATTATTATTTAATATGTTTGCTTACCATGCTTGACTGAGTTTTTTTGAGAAATCAGCCATGTCTGACTTACCTCTATCTTGCCAATATCTGTCATAGTATTCACTATTCATTAGGTAGTTAATGCATATTGATTGGATAAATAAATTATGAGGAATGTGCATCGGGATTTGGGCAGTATTTCTTAGAGGTAACTGGAGAAAGTGTCTGCTCAGTAAGTATTATATGTAGGATACCAAAAAGCCAGTCTCCTTCATTTGTCTTTACAATTGGTTTGTTCTTTAATTCCCTATAAGTGATCAATTAAATGTCTTGGTGCATTTTAATCTAGTTAAGAAATTTTCTCATCTGGGATTAAAAAGTAATAACCCAATAAGCCTATTAGCAAGGATTAGCTTATCTGAGAGTGAAGACTGGTAAATTGTGATGTCAGTAGGGTTTAGTATATGGATTATCAGAGGGAGCATTGATCAGTAAGAGTGAGAACAGCAAATGGAAGCTGGCATGGAAAGGAGTTCAAATGTTGATAGGAATATCTTGAAGGTCAAATTCACATATATTCAAGTTTAGCTGAGACTCTGCCTGATTGAGTCACAACACTCAGAAAGGGGGAGTTCTAGGTAAACGCTTTTCTGGGGCTGAATGCAGTTTTCCTCTCTTCCAAGGGTAAGAAATCCAGTGTTCCTTTTCATGTCAGAACTCAGTGGTTCTCTGACTGTGTGCAGGACAAGGCACTGCCTACTCAGCAAAATAAATGCATTTCAATTAAAAATTACAATAATTCAATCCAAGGCAGATCTCTGCCTTGTCATTTCTTGAATCCCTGCTTAGTAGAGTTTCTCAGAAAGTTAATCTATCCAAATGCAATTCATCACATGTGTTTGTATTTCAAAAGTTGCAGAGATGGAAATTATTTGCTTTACAAGCCCTGTCTGTCTAACTATTAAATCGTTTGCAGACTGTCAAACAGTGTTCATTTTGGAAGGGTTGGAAGGTCTCAGAACTGCACTGCCCCCATTTCCTCCATTGGCAAAAAGCTGTTGATATATAATTGGTATTTAAATAAGCTATCTGATTTTTTAGAAATGACTCCAGTTATTTCAGCCATTTGTGCAGTTGGGGTGAGAGCCTCACACACAACATTGGAGCCAGATTTATGCAGTGTTGAAAATATTTTCTGGCTAGAATTGAGGCACATTTGTAATTTCTGTGAATAGTTTTAAATGTGTCCTTTATCATTCCATGGCCAGTTTTAGGAGCATTATCTGTAGCATCTCTAATTTACCCCTTCCCCACTCATTTCCAGAATATAAACAGCAGTGTTGAAACTGCCTCTAACTCTTCAGGGTTTAATACATCACAGCAAAATTCATTTTAAGTGCCTTGTTTATTATTCCATTTGTTTAATTTTTATACACAGACAATGGCCCCTCCTTCATATATCAAGTTCCAATTTAATTTTGTGGTTCAAGACTGATTCTCAGTACTTTTAACTAGTCCTTGAGCCACATCCTGTCCTGTGTTCTCCATTCTATCTGAGACAACTACTTCATATTCCCCTTACCTTGCTAACACTAGAATTAGCTTGTATCCTATTCTTGGTATCTAGAAATTCTTTCCTTCTCAGCCAGTGCTTTCTTCTCCCCTTTAAGAGTTTTCTCTTGGGACACAGATCAGACAAGTTTGGCTGTATTTGCTTCAGGGTGCTATGGTCAAGATGGTGGTGGTGGTGTGGAATTATCAGAATCACCAATGGCTTTTCAACGTGTTCATGAAGAATTTCAGGATGATCAACTGATCAGTTGTTTATTAGTCATGATGTTCTTGCACTGTGTTAAACATCGTCAAGATTGTAAGTATAATTCTTTATTTTCAACTAATATAACAAATAGTAAATTCTGTGATAGATATACAAATAAAATATTATACAACTCAATGATTTAAGAACACTGCTCTAAACTGCAGGGACATTCAATCTCTCAAAGACTTTCTTTTCATCAGGCTATTGGTGTCTTTCCTTTAGCTAGCCTATCCAAGGCTAACCCTACCTGGTTCCAAGTTGTTCAATATGGTAGCTATTAGCTCTATATGGCCATATAAAACTTGAAATGTTACCAATGTGATTGAGGAACAGATATTTAATTTCACTGGATTCTACTTAATATAAATTTAAGTTTAAAATCTAATACTCAATTCAACTCATTTTGCATCATCTTACTCCAACTGTATGTCTACTTTTATCTCTAATAACCTAACTGTAGCTTGTCCTAGTCTGTAGCATGGGCTCTTTTGCTGCTAATTCTTTATGCAAAATTCAAATGTACCTTTTCCTAATTTTCAGTTAAATGGAGGTAACGATATTTACTGTGGTTGAATTGTGAATTTATAATAATAACTCTAATAGTAGTAGTAGACATTCAGGTAGTGTTTAGCCTGTGCTAGGTACTATTCTAAACACTTTACATCTTCTTCTAAACACTTTATATCATCTTATCTTAATAAATTATGAAATTAATACTGCTACTAAGTCATGTCACAGGGAGAGAGTTCAAGATGCAGGGAAGTTAAGCAACTTGTTTAAGACCACACAACTAATAAGTGGCAGAACTACACAATCTAGCTTGCAAGTCTATGCTTATGATTTGAGCTAAATTGTTTTGGATACTTTGTCTTGGGCACACACATTGGATTTTCTCATTTAATCTTTACAATAACAGATGGGGAAAAGTGACCTCAGAGAGTAAAGTCACAAAAGGAAGTTTGGAAATGGAAGTGATTCCATTGGACTGCACTTACGGTTACTCAAAAAGCCTTAGTTTTGACAATGCCCTAGACCAGAAGTCAGGCCTGCAGGCCCATTCTGGCCCACTAGTCTTGTTTTGTAAATGAAGTTTTACTGTACCACAATCACAGTCACTCAATTATGCATTCTCTAAGACTGCTTTTTCATCACCACGGAAGGACTGAGTAGTGCGGTGGAGACTACAGGTCCCAAAGTCTAAAATACTTTCCATCTGGCTCTCTCCAGTAAAGTTTTCCAGCTTCTGTTCTGCACCACACCTGAAGAGTAAGTAAGTAAGTAAGAAGCGTCTCTGTAAGTAATGTTAAGATTCTACAGTAAGAGAAGTGATTATTTACAGCTTGCCCAAACCACTATTTCTTTAAAGATTTCCCTTTATGGTCTCTGAGAGGAAATGGGTGTTTTACAAAGAAAGAATAGTTTATTCATTTTCTGTGGCTCAGGTCAGCCCAGTGTATTGATTTCCTTGATGGCAGGTGTCATGCTGCTTGATTCAATTGGTATGTTCTAGAAAGGCTGGTATAAATAAAAAATTGTTACATTGAAACACATTTTCTGTTCCTTTATGTTATAATTTGTGTGGTGCTTTATCCAGCTGAAGAACTTGTAAGTTAGCAAGCGTGGTGTGTCTTCTCTTTCCCGCACTCTCACCACCTTCTCAAACCTAAGGTCTCTGTCCAGTTATCATTTCACAGGAAGAGTTGTGTCCAACTGTTGACGCTGAGCTTTACAAAAAAAAAAAAAAAAACTCTACAAAATTTATAATATTTCATAAGATGAATAATTTGATGAAAATGGTTGAGCTATTAAAACTGAGTATCATAAATTTTAATTGGAGACACATCTTTTTTTTTTTAAAGATTTATTTATTTATGCATACAAGAGCTGGGGTACAGGCCAGCTCATTAGTCGTGGGAGGTGAGAGAATTCACCAGACAAGAGTGGGGAGCAGCACAGGCAGACCGACTGAAGTACAGTGCCGAGGGTAGCGGTGGGCGAGGCAGGAGGCAGGAGAGGTCTGCTGCGCCATGTGGGTCCCCTCCCTGGCCGGCCGCAGGGATTGAACTTGTGCTGCCATGGCTGCGGCTTGCCTCATAGTGTGTTGCTTAACCCACTGCACCACCAGGGAGACTCTGAAGACACATCTATTTTGAATAACACTGAATATTCATGGATTACCTATGTTGAGCCAAATTCAGCATTGGATAGTATTGGTGATTTTACTTACTAGTAAAAGATGCCAAGAAAATGGTGAGGCTGAGGTTATAAAGCTCATCTTTGCCATCATTGAACATAACAACAAATTATATGAGTCTTTACCATGTGCTGGTACTCTTTTAAGTGCTCAGTAGACATAACCCAATCATTCTAATTTCATATGAATGCACTGCTGTTTCCCTTATTTTGCCTTGTAATACCCTTATAATAATTCCCTTATAATACCTTGTAATGTCTCCTTTAACGACTATTTTACATTAATGAAGAAAAACGTTACTCTAGTGAATATAAAATATTACTATATAATATAATAGTAATGATGATGATAGGGTATATCTAAAAACCAAAGTTCCACGAATGAATTGGGATACTACTGGAAACCATTTCTTTAAGACCAGGAAATTGAGAATTATGAGATGAAATCTAAATATCTGTGAATCATTCATTATTTAGCATTTACTTTTGGAATATTTACTATTGTCCATTCCCTCCTGAATCTTATAAACAGGGAGGTATCCCACAAGCAAGTGAACATATTGCTAAACTGAATATTGTGGAAAGGGCCCCAAACAGCATAAACAGAGTGGTGATATAAAGCGTAGTAGAGAGATCACATAGGCTAGTCAGGTGACATTCTTTTAAAAGAACTTACAGCTTGAGAATGAAAAAGAACCAACCCTGGGAAAGGTTGTGGGAGGTAGCATGTGTGAGTAGAAGGAACAGGCATTTTGAAGATGATGAGGCCAGAAAGAACTGGACTTTAAAAGCATCGATCTATGGGGTTCCTCCCCAAAGAGAACATTATGTGGCCTATCCACTTATTTCTACTGACCCCTACTAGTAAAAATGAACATTTATTAAAGTATTTCCACTGTCAGAATAATGAGCAGCTACTATGCTTTGATTTTAAAATAAATTACAATATTGGTAGAAATGTCTTTCTAAAAATCTCTCAAGTCTTTGCAGGAATATGAGTACATGGACAGACTGTGGGAGGCTGATGGTGAGGCTGCCTAGTACAGCTGCCGTGCCCTGTGCTCGGCTCAGATCAGACACTTACTGATCCTCTGAGCAGTGATTTCCCTGAGTTTTAGGTTATATATTTGCATAACAGGAAAAAACAAGGTACTTAAATATTACTATGAAATATGATTGAAATACTTGGAGAGCATCTGGTGCTCTACTTGGCATTATAATAGTAGGCATTGTAATGTGACATCCTTTATATATGTCAATGATAGCAATGATTCATATTTATTGAGAACTTACTACATACCGAGTGCTCTGCAAGAACTTTCAATGTTCTTGATTCGTTTTATCCTCAAAGTAATCATGGAATAAAAACAGCTTTACATATTTCCATTTTTCACATCTGGAAGTCTAAAGCCTCGAAGGTGTTGCGGCACGCCCAACATCACAGAGCCAGTGAATGGCAGAGCTCACATTCACAACAGGAAACTCAACTTTGGAGCTTTTGCCCTTAAATACGTTTTCTCACTTAGAAAAAAAAAATCGTTAAAAATGGAATCTTGTCGGTTTCTCGGTGAGCAGCACAGTGCAATGACTGCTTTGGAAGTGAAATCTAAAGCTAAAACCACATGCTTGCTTCACACAGAACCTGTGCATTCTCTTTATAAGTCACCTCTGCAGCAGGTTAAGGCATTTTCAGAAGCAATACAAGAAAAAAAAGACAAATTGGTCATTAAGATTTACAGCTTGTTATTATAAAGGGTCCTGCATGTGTATCACATAAAGAATTTACACAGTAATTTATTGTCAGGCAGATAACAGCATGTAAATTTCCACGAATCAGACTGGTGTCACTAGAAATCACACTCCTGAGGCTCAGACATTGTAGACAGTTCCATAGCAGCTGAATCATAAAGACTTTTATAGATCAATAACTCTCAACCTTGCTGCATTAAAAAGCATCTTCATCAACAAAGAGAATTTTAGGGAGCCACAAAAGCACAATGGGGTTATTAGAACAGGTGTGTGTGTGTGTGCGCGTGCGCGCGCTATTTCGCAAGGTCATTGTAGCATTGGTACATCATGATTACTTTTGATACTTCAAGATAATATAGAAAAATGTCATAATCCATATATATGGATTATGTTTTCCTTTTCCTGGGGGAATAGATTTTTTTTTCATTTTTTAATAGTCTTAATAGTCTTTTTGATTTATTTAGTTCATTTACCTACTCTGTATGCCACATGAATAAAATCATAAGGTGTTAGTCTATGTCGGACTTAATTCACAGAACATATTACCTTCTAGATCCATTCATGTTGTTGCAAGTGACAAGATTCCATCTTTTATTATAGCTAAGTTATATTCTATTGTGTATATATACCAGATATTCCTTATCTAATTATCTGTCAGTGGGAACTTAGGTTTTTTCCAATCCTTGGCCATTGTAAATAATGCTGCAATGAAAAGAGGTGCATATATTTCTCCCAGTTAGTGTTTTTTGTATTCTTTGGGTATATATTCAGAAGTGTGATAACTGAAATATATGGACTTTCTATTTTTAACTTTTTGAAGAATCTGCATCTGAATCTCATAGTGGCTGCAACACTTTACACAGGTTGTTTTTCAAGCTCTCCTGAAATCACTAGAGAAGAGATGTTACAGGAATGAATTTGATTTTGGACTCATAACAATTTGATCCATATAAAGTTGAGATTGCTAATTGTCTTTATTCACTGTATTCTGTAATATAGAAGAAACAAGTAAATTCATACATATTTAATGAGAGAGGTAAAAACTTTTAAGTATTTTTTGAGTAATTACCATCAATGACTGCCAGTCGCTTGGGCCTGTTAGTGTTTGAAATATTATACAAAACGCTTAAAAGACATATAAATTGAGGATAATTTTTATGTTGTGTCCATATAATTGTAGAATATTTATAAAAATTTTATGAAAGGAACTTTATTGAATACTTACCCTGTAGCAGATTCTTTATATGCATTGAATTATATATTTCAGTAGTTGCAAGTACATTTTATCCATATACAGAAAATATGTTGAGATTCAGATTATTAACTAACTGAAGTTAACAAAATCATTAATTGAGTAGCAGAGTAGATTGGAATATGGGTTTGTGTGGATTCCAAAGCTCTCTTTTCAAACCCTACCACCTATCTTTTAATTATTTTGGAGTGATTCTGGTATAATCTAGATGCTTGAATAATAACCAGTCTATTCTAATGATTATATAATGATCATATAACCATTATATAATCTAGTATATACATATTCAGACATCTTAAACCTTGACTGATTTAAATGATTAATAGAGTAAAGAAAAAGGTAAAAGCAAAACAATAAAGCCTTTTAATACAGTTTGTAATTAGATGTACAAATTACTCAGTTATTAGAACTGGCAGATATGTGAACCACCAAACTAAATATTTACACTTAGATAGTAGTTTTGAAGTACTAAATTATATGTACACTATTTAGCAAAATACAACTGATCAAGTATAAAATTAAATGATTTTTATTATAATAACAATGGAGATTATGTAAAATCAATTAGATATATCCATGGAAATATTTATGGGTAAAATAACATGATGCTTGGAGAATTGCTGTAAATGTATGGAAAACACACACACACACACACACACACACTGTAGGATGAAAGAAGCAATACTGATGAGAAATTGTTAGTTGAGTGATGGGTACCTGGGAATTCATTTTTTGTATGTACTTGAAATTTACACAATAAAGAGTTTAGAAAAGCAATCAACTAACCATATTCACTAGGTTAAGGATGAGGAACAAGATGTTTGATTACTCTGAATTTGTGTTCAGATTTTTAACTGTTTTGTATGTAATTTAAAATCTGTATTTCAAATTGTTAGTATAATCTCTAAACATTTAAATGTGTATTCTTAGGATGCACTAATATCTTTCAATACTTTTTGAATGGTGTAATTTATTGTTATAAAGGCATAAATTTTAGTGTTCTAGGCTGAAGGAAACCAGACTTTAGAATCAGATTTAAATTCAAATTTTATTCCCTGAACATAACACTATAAGTTGGCTTTAATACAAAACCTATATATTTTCACTTAATTTTAATTAAAACTAAAACTTCCCCTGGAATAATATTTAGATCCTAAAGGATGATGGCATATTACTTCCTTATATGTTACTAGTACTTTATAAATTTTTCTTTCGTTAATAATTCAAAGTAAGTCATAGAACCAATTACAGCCCAGTCCCTTGCAATTGAGGATGTTTTATTAAAGTGAGATTTACTATTCAGCTTTATGACTATTTTTAATGTACAAGAAGCTAAAATTCTTTAGTTTTATGCTTGTAAATTGTACAAATGAATGAACAGCTCTCTCCTTCATCACCAAAACAACACTTTCAGTTGCTTGCCTCTTTCCACTTTTTCAACATTTTTTCTCTATCTTCAAGTTAAGTCACTGCATTTCCTAGGAAGTCTCCTAGGTGTATTGTTTGGTCCTAGGTGTACTGTAAAATAAATTTGGTGTTGTTTCCTTTTTAACTTTGTTCTCAGAAATTTGTTTCTTTATTGTGATATCTTTTTTTCCAATAACCACAATTGTGTAAGAGCAGCAATGCATCCCTAGACTTAAGGTACTTCATCCCTCGCTGCTGGCTTCTTCCCAAGGCCCTAAACCTCTATGTATCCAATCTTTCCATTTGAAAAGGAGGAGTGAATTGAAAGTAGCCAATGCCCATTTTGGCAGCATCATGCTAATTCATTACTGCTTAATGGGAAGCATGCCTTAATAGATGTCAGGTGGTCACCACAAGTCTAGTATGCAACTTTCATATAAACAGATACATGCTTTAATTTTCATTTTAAATTTAAAGTTTCATTTTAAATGCTTTAGATAACAGGAGGCACAATTTGCATACATTCCAAAGAAGGGACATAAGACTTCAAAATAAATCTCAAGTCGGAGATGGGTTACTTTAGTAGTTGTTCTCCAATACAGGGCATATATATCCACTCTTCCTTCTCTTCATTAGTGATGTCTGCTGAGAAAAATTGTACAAAAGCCAGAACGTGACCCCTTCTTTGTACATTTCTGGTTCAACTAGTTTGAATAACATGACCACTGTGACATTTGATGAAACAGTGGGAATACAATTATTGTTTGAAAGAGATAGGTAGGGGTCATACTATTTTTTCAATTGTTTCTTTATAAATAGTTACCTTCACTTACAGACATTTTGGGTCATTGATAGCATAAGTATGTTATTTAATACAAAGACTTAAAGTGATGACTTTAAACAATGTACAAACTATTAAAAGAAATTGTAAAATAATAGAAAAAAATTATCAGTGCAACAGTATCTAGGAGCAACAGCTAGTTGGTATATCAACACCTCCAATTCTCAATTTTTTGATGGAAATTAGAGGAAAGATGTGCTTCAAAACTGAATTTTGATAACAGTGTCTTCCTTTTTCATTTACAATGTCAAGTATTTTGAAAAATGCACCTGGATCTGAAGTTCATTTTTTCTTGCAATCTTTAAAAAGGTAATAAAAATAATGAAAATATACTTTGCTGACTTAAATTCCATTGCACTTTAAATTACTTCCTGAGATCATCATTGTCCCAACTTGGAAAGTAATGAGAAAATGAATGGAAATATGGGATAAGATATGCTAGAGCTTTAAATGGAACAAATGTCTGTCAAATGGTTAAAACAGATTCTCTGAGTTGGGCTTTACTTTAGTCTTTTATATTATAGTTAATATGAAAGAGGAAAAATGGGGGGAGGGAGGGAAGGCTTCTTACTGGCAAATTGAGTTCCTTGGGGGAAAAAGCAAAGGAGAGAGACCAATTTAGCCAAGGGAAATTATAATGCACCAATCATGATGATTGATCCTGCACAAGCAGAAGGCACATGGAAACAATTTAAATGTTGTCCATGAAACTACTGCTTTCAGACTTAATGGCATTTTATTTATCAGGATCACTGCTTTCAGAGGCTCTATGGGGATTTTGTCATTCCAAGAAAGAATCAGAGGTTTGGTACATTCTTCCTTGAGATTAAAGGAGGGAAATGGAGAGGAATCAGGGGGGAGGAGCACTATCGGTAATTCTTGTCTCTTTGACTACTCTTTCTCTAATAGTGATAATTTTCCTCATAAGCACTTGTATTCAATGTTTAATTCAAATACTCAGTGTGGGTGAGCTCTGGAGAATTAGAATAAAGCACATATTTAGTGCTCCATCTGCAACCCTTTATCTCTTTTTTGGGGAAGCTAACTCAGTTTCCATCTGTGGTGTGGATTTAATTTATTTTAAAGAAAAGATTATTTGGAATCACATGAAGGTAAGATAACATACAATGTACGTGCAATAGTCATATATCCTTTCTTATATGTATGAAAGTAAAGTAAAACCATTGCAAAGTAGTTATAGTTTCAAAAAAAGTGATCTCTTATGATCAGATTCTTCATTTCATTTAAGGTAGATTTTCTCCCAATATTGGTATTTTGTTTGTGAGGGGGAAGAATATTTTTGATGATGGTATTAAGAGATTGTC
The DNA here is from genome assembly GCA_019455555.1 of Galemys pyrenaicus. Taxonomy (NCBI): domain Eukaryota; kingdom Metazoa; phylum Chordata; class Mammalia; order Eulipotyphla; family Talpidae; genus Galemys; species Galemys pyrenaicus. The sequence goes on from JAGFMF010011752.1 coordinate 1,609,333, forward strand.
TAATCATCCAAGGTCATTTGCAACCTTTGTGTTGGGCAGGAAATTTTCAGTATCAGGCTAGGTTGATTATAGTTGTGAAGATTGTCAGAAATCTCTGATTGATTGAAAGGAAGGGAACCATTTCTCTGAGCTAGCAAAGTGAAATGTTTTGTTGTTTCACTTTTTTTTACAAAAATAGTGAAATTAGTTACTTGAATAAACTTACTAAACTGACTTATTTGGAAACCCTTACAGAGATCATACCTCCAGAGTACATGAACAAATCCTTTTCTTTTGTTCTGCATTTGTTATTTGTATTTTTGGCCCCCTTGTTTATCACCTTTGTGACTTTGGAAAAGCTTACCATCATTAAACTCCCTTTTTTCTAATCTGTAAAATAAGAATAATAATACTACTTGTCTATTGTGTTATTTAAATGAGATAATCTGTTATAATGTCTAGCATAATAAATTTACTAGTTCAATTAAAATGTCTTTTCTTAAACCAACCCTTTCAATGTGGTCTAGAGTGCTCAGTTATAGAGTATGACTAGCTAACAAAATACACTCTGTTACTTTTTGGTTGTTTGGCTCTGAGTCTCAGGTTTTTATTTTAGATTGCATCTACAACATTATGTGGATTATGGCGCTACTACTATTTTTCAAATATTCCTGGATAGAGCTTCAAAGATCTTTATCCTTTCGTTAGAAAAAAATTGGAAAATTCTCACTGTTACTTGAATTTTTCTGACTTAAATTATTTCGAGTTGTACTCTTATCACGTTGATTTTTTTTTCTTTTTTCTTGGCAAGATTACCTATTATAGACTAAGACTCCTTGATATACAATTTTAGTGCCTCATTTTTCCTCTAATTGCAAAAAGACTTTAAAAAGATGCTGGTTGATTATTTTAAGATTTTCGGAAAATTGTTTTCTGAATATACAAGTATTAGTTATTCACTGCTCTGTCTTTGGGCAAAAATTAATAGCTATGGAGAAAACTGCTGAAGAAGAGTTAAATAATCAACCTCTTCTGAACCAAACCAAGATCTTCCCAGTGAGATCAAGATCAGCAAAACATTTTGTTTTGGGGTTCTTTTCAGGATATCATAAGGAATATGTGGTTTGGCCTCCTTTTTCATGTAGGGATTGTTCAAAGAATTGTGTGTGTGTGTGTGTGTAATAATTATATTTTTCATAAATAAAAATTTTCATTTGTCACATTGTACAATTAAAGTAATATTTATTAGCTTTTAGCTATGCATGGGTATGAATAGTCATAGCCAGAACCAGTTTCTTCTCTCCAGGTATTCATATCATCCATTTCCTTCATCCCTTCCATTGGATCACTTGTCAGTTCTATGGATTCCCACTTGCTTCTAAGCACAAAACTTCTAGAGACAGAGTCTGACAAGATGGTTGCAGAGTGAAGATACCAGATTTGCTTCCTGCAGATGTGCATCACAAGACTGATGCAAAACAAAGCCAAACCTGCCTGAGGGAGAAACTGATGATCAGTGTACACAATAGAACTATCAGCCTGACTGAAAAGGGTTGGAAAACTCTAAGTGAACTTTTTTTTTAAAGATTTATTCATTTATGCATACAAGAGCTGGTGGTACAGACCAGGGTCGCAGGAGGTGAGAGGATTCACCAGACAAGAGTGGGGAGCAGAACAGGAAGATTGACTGAAACACACTGCTGAGGGTGGCAGCAAGGCAGGAGAGGCCTGCCTGCCACGCCATGTGGGTCCCCTCCCTGGCCAGCGGCAGGGATTGTACTCGTGCTGCAATGGCTGCGGTTTGCTTCAAAGTGAGTTGCTTAACCCACTGCGCCACCAGGGAGGCCCTCTAAGTGAACTTTTTTTAAAGTAATAATTGAGAAGTAAAATCCACAAGGAAAAGCTGTGATGCAGAGTCCTCTGTAACTATTAACTTGGGCAAAATCCAACACAGGGGTCCTAAGAGCTGGCACTGCACTGGATTAGGGGGTTAATGAGCAGGCCTCTCAGATAAAGCCTGCACTGTGGGAAAGCTACAGAGGTGAGAGCAAAGAGCAAGGACTACTTGCTTGAAATTGAGGCTCATAACATAGAACTGATAGAGCCTGAACTGGGTCAGAGCACCTGGACTTCCTTATAGACGAGACTAGTACTGAAATACAGGCTGAGGCATTTGAAAAAACTGCCACAACCTCTTTTGGGCTGAGATATCTAAATCACTTGTCATTTCCCAGAAAGAAATGCTTCACAATAGGAATTTCAAATTTCTGAGTTTAATGGGGGGAGGGGGGGTCCTTTGATGCCCATTGCACAGGTCCTCTGTCAACCTACTATCCATTACTGGTACCAGTTCCCCAACTACTCCAACAACTGAAAAAACAGCATTTGAAAATCTACCTTTACTAAAACCCATACAAAATTGAAAATGATGAGACAGAAGAACACAGTACAAATATTTTAACAAAGAAAAACCCTGAGAGGAGCCACGGCTCAGTGGAGTTGTGGAGCATGATAGAAGGGGAATTCAGGGCAACAGCTTTGGCAATGCTGTTGAACTTAAAAAAAAAAAAGTGAATACAAGACAATAGAGTAAAAAATGAAAATATAAAGCAGTCACATTCAGAAATAGTGGAGTTAAATGCAAATGAAGACCTCATTAGTGGACAAAAGCAATGGAGATAATTAATGAACCTGAAAACAGTACTGGAAACACAAGAATTGAACAAGGCAGAAGAAAATAATTCACTCTAAGACACCTATGACCATAAAATGAGGAAAAGACAGTCTCTTTAATAAACAGTGGGGGAAATAGTATGGGAAAGCCACACATAAAAAATAATGAATTGGATTACTTGCTAACAGCATATACAAAAATAAATTCCAAATGGATTAAAGACTTAGATATAAGACCTGCAACAATAGAATACATAGGAGAAATCTTTGGTGATACATTCCACAATGTCAACCACAAAGATATTTTTGGTGACTCAACCCCTATACCAAAGGAATTAAAAACAAAAACAATTGGGATTACTTCAAGTTAAAAATATCCTATATAAGAAATCAAAGTACAAGAAAATTAAAATAGACAACTGCTGAATGGGGGAAAACATTTATACAATCTATAACCGATAGAGGATTAATATCCAACATATATAAAATATCCAAGATCTATGAAAACTCTTATGATTCAACAAAGTATGAGCTCCCAGGCTCTCATTCTGCACCATGAAGTAGAAAGGTCACTAGACTGGGTGTGGAGTAAATTGACTTTAATTACAAGTTTACCTTTAAGGAAAAGCATGAACTCCTATAACCTCAGTTTACTCATAGGCAAGGGTGAGTAGGGGCAGAGATTATGTATCCATTTTCCTAATGCTCAAAACCTACAGAATTATTGTCATAGAAATGTCAGGGTCTTTACTAGTTTGAAATTTTAGCTCTGCCAATAGCCTTGTAATTTTAGGAAAAGTTCAGTCTCAGTTTCAATGAGGGAAAGACATGCATATTTTGAGATTATTAGGAAGCTAACATATGTAAAATGCCTTACACAACAGATCGTCTATGAAGGTCTAGGTACACTGCTATTATTCAGTGTTCTCCCACACCTCTCATAAAGCTGAAGAAAGAGACTGAACATTACTACTTGTGTGATCAGCCTTATCTGAACACAATGCTCTTTACTCTTTTGCATAGTTTTCTATCTGTACATAGTTTTCTTTCTGTGCATAATTTTCTTTCTACACAAAAATAAAACTGGTTGAGTTCAAATGTGGCTTTGCAACTTACTAAGTCAGTGACCCTGTGCATTTTGCTCAACTTTTTAAAAATGGGGGCTTGAATACTACCTTTATTGTAAAATTAGTTGTGAGGTTTAAATACAATACACATGTAAATGCCCAGTCAGTGCCTAACTCAGAGTGAATGTTAACTATTATTAATATTTCTGTTTGGGGTTAGTCTAATCCAACTAAAAGTGCATTGTCCTGGAAAACAAAAGATCTATAGTAAGAGTTCTAGAGTAGATTTTGGGTGGGTTAACTCCTTTGTCTGAACTTCAATTTCTTGCTCTACAAAATTGGTGCTAATAATAATCTACCCCATGGAGCAACAAAGGGATTAGATAAGGAAACACATAAGAAAATATGTTCAAAAGGCAAGGAGCTAGACCAGGCATTACCTATATTTATTGTTATTATTTTTTCTTTATCCACAAAATGAAGGAATTAAACCAAATAATAGCAAATGTTTATTTAAAACTTACCATGTTACAGGCATTTAATCTTCTCACTTAATCCTCACAAAATCCACTGAAATAGATATTATAATTCCTCTTTTATAACATATGAAAATCAAGATTCAGAGAAGCCAAGGAACTTGCTCAAGGCCTCACACCCTGTAAGTTGCAGAACTGGAACTGGAAGTCAGGAAGGCTGACAGCAAAACGCAGGCATCTCACCATCATCATATGGTCTCTGAGAACCTTTTGACCAAGTGACTCTGTTCTCTTGGTCAGGTCTCATCCAAGAAGAAATTGGACCTGGTGTTTGAAAAACATGATGGAGGTTTTCAAAGTGACTAGGGTAGAGTTTAAAACTAAGCTCTGTAGTTGTTACATGACTGAACTTTATCTTCATTTGGTGGTTCTGGATTCTTTGTGGTGGGAGATGGAAGCCACATGAAACTGCAGCCTTGCCCTTCATTCGTGGAAGAGAAAAGGCTGAATTATTTAGTCCCTTCACAGAAAAAAATAACTCTTGTCTCTTCTTGATTTTCTTAGATCACAAAAACATTGTGATGTATTGTTAACCCCATTTTGTTGATGAAGAAACTGAGGTTCAGAGTTAATGGCTCTCAACTTGAGTGTAGGTCTCGATACCTAAGTGCAGGAATTCTTTCTGTGACACTATTCCTTATATGTTCTGATCTCTAATGGGGCTGACTTGCAAAATGTGAGTTACATAAACGTTACAGAATTGCCTTAAAGTGATATGGTATCTTATAATGCACCCATTCTTCATTTGTTCTTACAGCAGTCCTTGAGCGAGACTCTTTTATCACAGATGAGGAAAATAAGGTCCAAAAAGGTCAGCTGACTTGCCAAAATTCACTCGCCAAAAATCATTGGTATAGCCAGAATTACATTTCTTCATTTTTATACTCCATCACTGATAGTGACTTGGAATATAATAAACTTTAAATCATCATTTTCTTGAAAAGGTAAACAAATCAAAGAATATCATAATCTAAGTCACCAGAAAAATCACATTGAAATGATATCTTTTCTTTTAAAGTAATTGAAGGAATTCTTTTAAAGTTCTGTTTTAAAATTAAAAAAAAATGAGAGGAGTTTAAATTAATGATTAAAAATAAGTCAGTCCTTTTTTCTTTTAAGAAAGGAGAGTATTATTCTATTCTAATACTTACAAGATAACTCAGAAGAGACTTGGTTTAGATTGGGGTCTTAGATAAGCAAATTACTGAAGACATCTAAAATTTATATATTCTCTAATTCATTCATTCTTCAGCAACTGCATTGTTCCCAGTGTTTTTGCAACGTTTACTGCACAAATGATTATGAAAGAAAATTTGAGATCTATTTGTAAACAAATCAGAATCAAAAGTAGAGTGAAACAGTTTGGACTCCATGCATAAAAGACAGTCTTACATCATTCCTTTATTATTTCTACAGAAATGACCACAGGTGTTAGTATCACTCCAGCTGCATTTGTCTAAGTCAAGAGAAAAAATAAGGGAGTTCAGTTCATTTTGCAGCTAGACTTTATTCTTCTATTTTTCAGTTTTTTCTCTACCCTCCCAATTTTGCTATGTGTATGAATGTGTGTGTGTGCGTGACGAACCTGCAGTTTGTTTTCATTACAAAAATGTATATTGTCTATAAGGATAAAAATAAACATTAATGGAATTGCATTTAAAAATGTACAACATTGCCTTAGATATTTAGAATCTTACATTTTTAAAAAATGAATTTTTGATTTATTAAGGGCCTAGGCATGGGTATTTGACCTGTGCATTGTATGCCAATCCATACATCTGGAAAAAACATACCAGGACAAATAAACAGAAAGGGCACTTGACAGGTATATGATGAGTTTGGCCACGTGGGAGTCAGGAGGGAAGACCAACAGCTTTAATGGCATTGCTGTAGCTCTCCAAGTCTTCTCCCATCTTAGCAACTCTTCTCCTGACTCTGTCTTTTAGAAACCAGCTGCTGTGCAGCGCCTAACGCAGCCCATCATTGTGCAATTTGAATGAGAAATTAACAAAAGACTTAAACAAGTCCTCACTTGTCTGATTTAGGAAACAGCATCTCTGAGAGTCCATCTTAAAGCACAATGTTGGCTGATCTCCATTTCCACTTTTCTTCAGTTATTTTTTTTATAAGGTCCCTCAAATATTTAATACCTAGCAACAAACAATTAAAACTAGAGAATTATAAATTTTACAAGTATATAATTTTATGAAACTTACACTTATCTAAAAATAAAAGTCCAAACAACTCTGAAAATATATTTTAAGAATGGTAATATAAACAGGTAAATATAGCCAGCAACTTTGTTTTTAAAGGAGGGCTGTGGGAATTGACTATATACTTAAATGTCTTTTCAAACTATACTTTCCCAATGTTTTACAATGCAAATTTTCAAACATTTAGCAAAGTTTAAAGACATTTTTAAGGGAGTACTTTATACCTACCACCTAGAGTCTAAGATTATCATTTTACTATAAGTATAGCAATCATTTTTGATATATGCTTAAATGTGGAATATAATAGAATTTTAGTCAACATGACATAGTTTCTGCACACCAACACTATGATTTTCTGTGAGTAATTTTCCGGAATCTTCAGCACGATGTTTTCACACACTATGGCTAATCCACTAGACTTTGGCTATACCCTGAAGACTTCTACTAACTGAAATTGTTTCTTTACTGAGAATCAAGAAAAAATGTCTATGACCCCAGGAGAACACAATTCTTTTTTATGAGAGAATACTTCTTTGACTATAACTTTAATTAAACTTAATTAACTTTAATACAATTTAAGCTTATTTAAATAGTTCAAATGCTATTAAACTCAAAGAACTTTTTTTTTTAAAGGTATTTAGTTCCTGGGCATTTTTCCTCGATCTCACACAGTCTTAATTACAATCCACTTATTGTAAGTATATCATAAAATAAAATATACTATATAAATTACATTAATCTCCATAAAAGTAAACTTGAAACAGAGCCATAAACTAACCAAATTCAGAGGTACAATAAAGACAAAGTATATAAAACATCTTCAAACATTTGGACCTCCGTGGATGGTAAGCAGATTTTATTGCATTCTCCTGTTATTTCTCTGGAAATAAAAACAGGCATTTTCACATATGGAGTATCATTATGTAATATTTCCCTCTATTATGTGATGTTCTTTCTTTCTTCCTGCCTATTTTAATGTCTTTCCCTGAAAGTAAAGCTTCTTTCTCTCCATAGTAATTTTCATAAATTTGCTAAGACATTTTACTAAGATGAATAAATGAAAAATTTGATTTTGAAGGAATGCATTTATCTAATTACTCATATAATTATGGCACCTTGGCACTTACTAGTAACTATGGAAAGAGAACTATTTAATTATATCCCAATGAATTTTTGCAATTATGCAATTTTTAAAAATGAAGCAGAATGCTTGCTATTGAGCAGAATATTGCTTGAATTCTCTTTTTAAAAATATCAGCCATTAAATTACTCTAAGTCAAAATTTTCATTGTCATTGACATTAACCTCAGAATGGAATCATTGATTCTTAGATTTGGAAACAATCTTGATGTCTTTAAGTTCAGTCTTTCTATGGCCTTCTTGACAGATGTTTCATTAAGCCTTTTCTAATTTGCAGCACACAGTTGTTAATGAGACATTGTTTAAATACCTCTAGGGACATAATATTTACTATCAGAGAACCCAGCCTGTTCCAGTGCTGAATGGTGCTAATAATTAACAGATAATCTCGTTAGCACTACTATGGTGAGATACTCTTCTAGATATTATGTGGCACATAAATTTGAGTCAGACTTTGTGCTTGTACCCTAAGTTCTGATACTAAGTAAAGGATATAACACTTTTGCATGAAAAACAGAATGACCTAATTGGACTGTTATAGAGGAAGTGTGTTCACTCACCTGTTTAGATTCTAGAAGCTCTGAACTCCACCAAACGTTTGCGACAATTGCCTTCTTACTAGGACACAGGTGTCTGCATGCCACTCTAGGCTTTGAATATTGTCCCTTCCAAGTCCTTCAAGTTGCATCTCCGTGAGTTTGTAACTGAACATTCCCTTCCTGCCCAGCAGTTTTTAATTGATAGTACATTTGCATATACACCTGGAGATTTAATTAGGCATTACCTGACTACACATTCAGTTCTGTTTTATGATTCATGAGCAAGTAGCTTCACTCACATCCACTAATCGATTTCAGGACATTTGGGCACAGGTCTTAGCCCAGTCTCGGTATCCCAGTCCTGCTGGAATCAGTGGAGCCAGTTACAAATATCATGGAAAATAGTCACTGGGACCTGGAGGAATTAACAGAAAGTTCTCCTTTGAAAGGGTCTGCTTGGACTGGAAAGCCCTTCAGTTAATGTAGGAAGTACTTCCCCTTCCAAATAGGCAGTCATTTCTAACACCAAAAATCTCATTAACACTAGTCTTGATAAAAACAGAAACATAATCATGAAAATTACTGTAGTCAAAACACTTTTAGATTCCTATTTATCAGTTCTAACATTTCACCAAGTAATGGCACTTAAGCACATGAGCCATATTATTTACTCCAACTCCCGAGAGTACTTGGTGTATTTGTAGCTTTATGAAAGTCTGGCAATAATTCTATGGGTTCCCAGGGATACACATTTCATGAAATTTGAACCATATGATGATAAAATATAACTCTAAAATCATATAGTACAAAGCAGATTGCACACATTATCTCTCTTAGTCCCCAAAACCACTCTATGGAGTTCGCAGTGCCACATGATATTTTGTTGATGAAGAAATTGAGACTTCCAGAGAATGAGACACTGTGTGGGGTGTAGAGCTGGAGGTGACAGAGCTGGTTTTGACTCTAGGCCTATCTTCCCCAAGAGTCCCTGATCTATGACTTTACAATCAGGCACAGAGAAGGTGATTTTAGATAAAGGTAAGAAATCTTGAGCTGGTTGAATGCAACAGTTACATCCAGAATTGTCACTGCTCTGAGCCCACAGTCACTTCTACTGTGTTGGCTGGTATGTCAACCATTCTCCTTAGCTAAAGAGAACTTGACTGTGACAGTGACAAAAAAAAAAATTTTTTTTTTGTTTTCATTTCCTATTATAGACTCTGAATTCATGTTAGAATTTGACTTTCAGTTGACTTCAATCATCCATACCATTTTGTTTTCTCAGCACTTTCTGCAGTATGATAACCACCTAGATCATCTGAACACATGATCCTTGGTTTTAACTCCTAACAAAAGTAAGATAACCATACAATTACTTACCTGTGCTCTCCAAGTAAGCACAGGGACAGCCCAAAATTTCAATTATGATAAAATATAGGAAGTGATAAGGATAATAAAGAGGAGAAGCCAATAAAATACTATAGCAGTTAGGAGGAAGGATGTGTTATTTGACATTATTAGGTCAGAGGAGGCTTTATGTAAAAATAAGTTGGCTTTGTTCCTAGAGGCTGAGTGGAAGTTAGGCTTTGGGATTTATAATAGATAAGGGGACTGGCCAGCGAGGTAGGGGAACAATACCTCAATCAACCACTACAACTTGTAGCAGAAAGGGGCATTTTTAATCATTACCTCTAAGTAACAGATCATACTGGTACTGTCTTGGGCAAATTGGCATGTGTGACCTCTGGAACTATAGAGGAAGGGGAGCAATAGCTCTATTTGGGTAGAGCAAGACAGGGAATGGTAAAAAACGGGGGCCAAATTGTGAAGGAACTTGAATGGCAGGCAGTATTTTTATTTTTAAAAATTTATTATTTATTAATTTTTATATATATTTGACATCAACTGTAATCCCCATCACCATATCACCAATGAATGCACTATCACCTCAGTCCCCCAGCTCCCATCTGCCCTCAACCCTCCCCCTCTTCCCTCCCCACCAAGTGTCCCCAATTTGTCCTTGTCTTTTCATTTTTGGTTTTTGTGTCTTTATTGTTA
>JAGFMF010011752.1:1626851-1697570 GCA_019455555.1 Galemys pyrenaicus
CTCTCCTGCTGTGCCCGCTGCTCCCCTCAGCAGTGTACTTCTGTTATCTGCCTGTTCTGCTCCCCGCTCTCTGTGGTGAATCCTCTCGCCCCCCGGCACATCTGGTCTGTGCCCCAGTGCTTGTATGCATAAATAAATAAATCTTTAAAAAAAAAAAAAAGAGTAAATTAATAATAAATTCAAGTCGCATCTATTTCCTAATTATCATTCTAGGTTGAGGCAGGTTTTTAAAAAGTGGAGTAAAATCATCTTGGTGATTTTATTCATAACTGTGGACAACCAGAATTCTAGAGACCCAGTCCCAGTTCCATTCCCCATTCATCCCATTTATACTATTCCCTAATGAAATAAACCACTGCAGGAAATGGTGTGTTGTCTGTTTTGATATGAATTTTAGATCTCTCTAAGTTCATTAAAGCTTTTTTTGCTTCTCAGTAAGTGTAAGTTGTTAGCCTTAGGGTTCTGGACAAATTCCAATTTGAGCAATTAATAACATTTCAATGCCTAGCCCTCCCTGCAGTTTTAGACAGAGAAAGTGCATTCTTTGTCTTCCTCAGCAAGTAACCACTGATGGTGAAGCAGCTGTTGCCGCCTCCCCAGAGGAGAGCAGTTTCAGAAGTGGTGAGAAAGCTTCCTGCTTCTTTGAGGGAGCTGCTTGCAAGTGATCTGGGACAAAAGGCATCCCTGTGAACTGGGCGTTTTCACTACCTTGGTCTCCAAGCCATCCATCACTTCTCTTTTGAACCCCTGGCTTAGCCCAGAACAAAATGGGAAGTGATTGTGTTTTCTTGAAGAGCTGTTCCTGAATGTGATGGCTTCCTTTGAAGCTCTGTCAAAGGGATGTTTTTATTTTGTTTTTGTTTTTCTGAAATCTCTTCAGTTCGTCTCACCTCCTGGAGGACCTCACACCACAGCCTGCCATCATACCCAGTACCTAAGTGGCCGCCTTCACAGCTCACAAAAGACAAAGTACACCCAGATGCAGACTCCTCTAATGGAAGAAGTTAAAGAAATGAAAGGTGCTTTCTTTTTAACTTCAAATAGCCAAAGCAATTAATATTCTTTGGAAAGCACAGGTGATAACTCCCACATTCACGTGTAGAGGTTCCCTGTGACATGATCTAACAAGTCAGAAATTCAGCAAGCGGAGTTATATCCTGTGAGTTATTTTGAAAAGGTGCAGAGAATAACTCTTTCTAGATGTGCACTCTCTGTTTTCCTTGGCCCAGACAACAGTGCTTGATGGAATGATAATTGGATGTTGATGAAAAACATCAATCATCGCTGCATTGTGATTTGAGTTATATTTGTTTAATGTTAAACGTTAAGTTGTGAAATAAACCATTCGAGTTGGGGAATGGTGATTACAATCCTAAAACTTCATTCTTTCACTCATTGGGCAAGGGTGAGTCATTTCTTCTATCAATGGGCTTATTGAAAATTCTCGGATTGTTCACACAGGTTTGAAGGGTTTGTCACATAAAGAAAAAAAAAAAAAAAGAACCTCCTCAGATTGTTTTCTTTGAACTGTCCTTCCTAAAGTTCATGGTTTTGGGTAAATCCTTACTGTTAACATTTTGTTGTCCAGGCAAGCTGCATTTATTTCTACATTTTTCCAAAATTGATCATCTCTGGTTTGGATCAACTGCCTTGGGATGCATTTCTCAGTGGCAAAACTCAGTCTCAAAAGCACCAGGTCTGTATGCAAACAGCTGTTTGTACTCAACCCCCCACATACCTAGCGATCATTTAGGAACTGTATCTCTGCCCCGCAATTTCATTCTTTCTCCTCCTGCCTCATTCCTGCACAGGAAGCAGGAACAAAACCTCTCATTCTTGTTTTCAGCAATCACACGTCAGTTAACAGTTCACCACATAGATCACTCTCATCTATGAGCACACTGACTAAGGCAATTTCTCACCCTTCCCTTGACCCTCCCTCTTTTCCCTCATCCAAGGAAACCCTTGTCTCCATTGCTCTCACTCACTTCAGAAGCCTTATCTCAAGCTCAAATTATTAATTAGTTTATAAAAAAAAAGCAATAAGAGGACACTTTTCCTATCTTCATTTGCTCGCTGTTCCCTCCACCCCCTTTCATTCATATCCAGCAGAGGATCTGGAAGATGCCATTTGTTAGATAAATAAACAAAATGAGTAAAACTCCCTGTTCTTTCAACTCATTATTATATGTATTTTTTTCCAAGTGTCAATGACTAAGATACTTAGATTGCATTTAGAAACACAAATTTAATTCCTTTTAAAAAATTTTTCCTATATTGCACTAATTAGGAACGTGGCACCAATATTTTCTTCTAGCTTGTGTTTTTCATTGACACATTAATTATTTCAGTTACAGAGTATGATCATCTAGGTTTTTGTGAGTTGCATGGAATGTTATCACTACCTCTTAACATTAAAAAAGAAAATATGCATACAAGAGCTAGATTGTAGGCCAGAGGTGTGGGGAGTGAAAGGATTCACCAGAGACAGAGCAGGGAGCAGAACAGGCAGATTGACTGAAATACACTGCTGAGGGGAGCAGCAGGTGAGGCAGGAGAGGTCTCCTGTGCCATGTGGTTTAGCTTCCTGGCTAGAGATCGAACTCATATTGCAGTAGCTGGTGATAGCCTGATAGAGCTGAGACTTAACTCCTTACACCACCAGGGAGGCCTTCTTAACATCATTTTGATTCAAAAGGGAACTTATGCATCAGTTATCATACTAGGTACTTTTGCATATTAAAACCTAGTCTTTTCTCACAATAGCTATATAATGTTGAATTTTTAAACAATAATATTTAAAATCTACTTACAGTTGATTCAGTCTGAATAATAATTACATATTTACTACCTCTACAGGAATAGTAACTGAATTTATATTGAAACTTTATCATGAATTAATTTTTTTCAGGTAACTTTCTTATTAAAGAAATACCGCTTTATAGCACTGAATGAGATCTAGGGGTAAAAGGTCACAATTCTTTAGATGTATGTTACCACCTTTTTTTGATAATCATCTTACAGGGAAAAATGTGGACAATCAGAGAGGTTTAGTTACTTATCAAGGTCACACTGATAGTTAATAAAATTATCAGGAAGATGTGTAATTTAAAGCCTATGCTTTCCTTAATATGTGATTGGACACAAATATTAGGAGGCCAAGAAAAGAAACTTTCCTAATTAAGTTCTGTTTTGGCTTAGTGAGAGCAATCTTCTGATGAAAACAAGAATAACTTCTGGAAAGACTGGTGAACAATTAAACTAAAACTTTTGCTTACCAGATGATCCTCAAATTGCACTGACAAAATCAAATACATTTTTGGCTTGGATGTAGCTTCAGGCTGTTCTTTAGCCAAGCCAGGCCAGTCTGCTATAAGTTTATTCATCAATTGAAACTCAAAATGCAAATTTTATGATATTAAAGGTCAAAAGCTGGGATCAAGACTGGTGGCCAAGTGTCTGAGGGAGTCCGTAGGACCCAGAAGTGGAGCAGAGACCAGGCAAATATTACTCCCTGATGGACCTGAACATTAAGGGCCAGGGAACTTGTCCAAAAATATGGAACTCAGTGCATGGGTGAATTGGTGATAGGAAGTCCATGGGGATGAGAAATATACACTGTATAAAAATGAAAACTAATGTAAAAATATATCTATAATAAAAAAGAAATATGGAACTCGAATGAAGGCAATTTAGTCACTTGAAAGGAACTGCATTATTTCTGCAGAGGGGTGCATTGGACCACCAACCACAGGACATAGGCTGTATCTCATCTCACAGTATGTTCAAGTGTTGCCTGGTCTGCAAAAATATCTTTCTGTTTCTGCCTGCAGTCTAAATTTTAGCACTTTAAAAGGCCAAAAAGCAAAAGCATGAAATTTGCAAGGAAAACTCTTTTGGGGGAGTTGGGATTGAATGATACAAGAAGTTAAATCAGCAAATTGATTGGATTTTCCTATTTTCAGTCAGTTATTTCAGCATTGTGCACACACAGTTAGTTATAGGCAGAATAGATCTGATTAGAGAAAACAGCTTAGAAAGATTCATCTCTTATTTAGGCCTCGTACACCCAGGCACGTTATTGAATGGTCAGACTAAGATTTTGTTTACATATATAATTTTCTTTCATCTTGGGATTTCAAGGAGCTTTATGATGTTGCTTTTTGAGTTGATTAAACCTTACAACTTTACTAAACATAGTGTTGTAATATTACAGAGGAACATGCAGGATTTCAGTTTCTTGTGTGAATTTTCTTTGGTTTTGAAATTGGTTAATAGTGATGCCACCTATAAAGGTTTCTTTGTTTTAATAAAATTTTTGTGTTGGGATAATTTTAGATTTACAGCAAAGTTAGAAATGTAATAGCAAATTCCCATACCCTTTATTCAGTTTCTCCTGATGTAAACACCCTGGCATACTAAGTCCAAACTTAGTAAATTATCAAGTATAGCACTAGTTTCAACTTAGTATATTGCTATAGAATTAACATTGTATAATACTAGCAACAGACATTATTTGGATTTGGATTTCATTATTTTCCCCATGTATGTCTTTTTTTGTGATCCAGAATTTAATTCAGGAGATCACGCTGTGTTTAGTTATTATGTCTTCTCAGTCTTCTCTAGTCTGTGACACTTTCTCAGACTTGCCTTGTTTTCATGACCCTGACATTTTTGAAGGGTACCAGTCAGGTATCTTGAAAAATGTCCCTCATATTTTTCTCATGGCCAGACTGGGGTCATGTGTTTTTGTGATGAACATCACAGATGCGATGTGTCCTCATTATCAGGGATACATGATATCAATGTGACTTCTTAATGGGAGGTTAGCCTTGATCTCTTGGATAAGGTAGTATTTGCTAGGTTTCTCCATTATGAGATGACTTTTTCCCTCCTTTCCCTACTATGTGCTTTTAAAAGAATCTCAAAGTTCTAATCCAGGTAGAATTTATTTAGACTCTCGATGGAGAGACAATAAAACAGGGTTGGGGGGAGGAGAATCAACATATAACTTGGAATTCTTTCATAAGTAAGATACGTCCCTTCTCCCCTTTTTACTCAACCACAATATATATATTAGCACAGCTCATTTCTATTTTATATGTTGGGTTCTAGTATAATATTATGTTGTTTATTTTGTTAATCAAATAGTTCTGTATTTGACGTCTATGACTTTTTTTCAGATTGATTCCTATATTATGGCTTGTTCTTAAATTATTCTTTTTGGGCCACCCTTGTGGCACAATGAATTAAGTTGCACTGTGAAGCTATTGGCAGCCACTGCTGAATGAGTTCAATCCCCAGTCAGGGAGCTGACCCACATGGCGCAGCAGACCTCTTCTGTCTCACCCACTGCTGCCCTCAGTAGTGTGTTTCAGTCAGTCTGCCATTTCTGCTCCTCACTCTGTCTCTGGTGAATCCTCTCACCCCCTGCACCTCTGGCCTGCACCCCAGTTCTTATATGCATAAATAAATAAATCTTATATGCATAAATAAATAAATCTTAATCCTACATTAGATATTTGTGTAATATCTGTTCTTTATGCATAGTTCAAATATTGCATGGATTGTTGCTGCACCAAAGGCAAAATGATAAAATGTATCCTCTAATATATCTTAATGCAGTCACATATTTCACTATTTTTGGATAAAAAAAATATTAACCCCCATTTATTGAACTTCTATTTTCCAGGTGCTTATAGACATTATCTCTTTTAATTTTTTTAAAATATCCTTTCAATCTTTAAAGCAGTTCTAAGCATTATTATTTATATATTTTACATCATAGTCCGTTTTTGTACAGTGTTTGCTCTCTTTTTTCAGATGTAGTCCCCATAGAATTTCCACCAGTTCACCCATACACCTTCCCTTAGTGCCTTGTGCTCTTCCTGCCTTTGTTTTGATCCTTCTCCTTCCCTCTCCCCTGCGGAATGTTTCTGATTTATAGTTGCTTGTTTATTTTTGTTTTTCTTTTTATTGTTACTATTTTTTCCTAGTCCCTTATTTGGTTCCCCTATATTCCTCCTAAAAGTGAATCCATCCAATATTTTTCTTTTTCCTTCTGATTGATTTCACTGAGCATAATCCCTTCTAGCTCCATCCATGTTGTTGCAAATGACATTAATTTATCTTTTTTGATAGCTGAATAGTATTCCATTCTGTATAGATACCATATCTTCTTGATCCAGTCATCTACTTTTGGGTATTTGGGTTGTTTCAAAACCTGACCTATTATAAATAGTGCTGCAATAGACATAAGGGTGCAGGTATCCTTTTGAATTAATGTTTTTGTGTCCTTTGAATAGATCCTCTAGGAAGTATTATTATTCCCCTTTAAGAGATGAGATACTGAATTTCAGAAAAACTAAACTAGGGTCCCCAAATTTTAAGTTGTGAAGAACTGCAGAAGTGCTAATTTTTTGTAGGTAACTAAGATCTTAGGGTGACAGTATTTTCTTAAAGATTTCAAGACATGATGATTACCATCGAATGTAATGACAGCAAACAAATCTAAGTCTTTTCAGTTGCCAGACATTTCTAATCTCCTTCCTCAACCTCTTCCCCCAGATGATTCTAACATATCCTAATAGACAGTTACATTAACCACAACAATTAGGTTGTACAAATCTATTTGGTTTGAGGTTTAGTAAATTTCTGTAAGAATTTTTTTGTCTTACACACCTTGTTCTCCTTGTTCTAAAAAAATGTTTTAGTTGTTGTTTACAAATACAATTTATGTGAGGGCATCATGACTTGCAAATCTTTTTGTTTCTAAGAATGGTTTATGCATGTGATAGCTACAGAAGTGACACGTTACTCATGGGTTCCTCAAGTGGAATTAAGACAATTACTTTGTTATCTCCATTTATACAGCTACTTACTACCACTGCTGCTGCTGCTACACACATACACACACACACACACAAATTGTACTTGAAGCTGTTTTCTGGTAATAGCAGATGGCAGAGTTATGAAGGGAAGGTAAAACTCTAGAAATAAGAACTGATGGTCAAAAATACAGTGCACAAATGAAAGATACTACATTAATGTTTTCTTTAAGAATATGTAAATGAAAACAGTGGTTTTTATCAAATCAAGAGGACTATAAGTTGACTGTAAACAAAGAAGAACATCTTATAAAACAGAAAAACCAGAACATAAAGCCTTCACAGAAAGAAGATAAATGAACCTTGGTGAGGTATCGTGTAAAGCATCAATTTTTTAAGGGGTTGCTAAATTCAAATAACTATATTTGACCACTTAGTATATTCCACGCTTTTATTTGGGAATTTGGAAATATGGAACATAATCTATACTTTAGGAGATGTGAAGGTTTTTATCAGAGTTCCAATCATAATTGGTATATACCACACACAATCTTAACTGGATTTGAATATATGAAAATATGTTTCGATCATCATGAGCCTAGAGTAATATTCAGTAATTGTGAAGGAAGTAAAATAAGAATACTTTCAATATATTTTTTAAAGATTTTATTTATTTATGCATACAAGAGCTGGGGTACAGGCCAGAGGTGCAGGGGCCTTGGGGTGGTAAGAGGATTCACCTGAGACAGAGTGGGGAACAGAACAGGCAGATGGACTGAAATACACTGCTGAGGGGAGCAGCGGCTGAGGCAGGAGAGGTCTACTGTATCATGTGGGTCCCCCTCCCTGGCTGGGGATTTTACTCTCGCTGCAGTGGCTGCAGAAGCCCCCAAGTGCAGTGCTCAACCTCTTGTGCCACCAGGGAGGCCCTACTTTCAATATCTTAATTTCAAAGCACAGTGGGATTCAAGTGCTTATCAATACTATTTCTGCATACTGGCCATTGTCTAGTATTCTGGTGGGTTAGGGAGGTGTGAGTTTCTGTGTGTGTGGTGGGACCAAGTGACAGCAAACTGCTATTTAACAAAGCACCTCAGCTTTACAGATATAAGAGAAATAGGCTTTGCCACATTTGTGACTACATTGAATGTTACCATTGGGAGAAAGTAAGGCATTAGCGGCTGACTTTTGCTTTACTTTTTCCTTGCGAGGCTGCTAGTTCTTCCCTGCTATGTGTGTGGGTTTGTGTGAGATTCTTGTCACTGATGTAGCTATCCAGTTCCATAAGTATGAGGAATTTGGCAAGTTGAAGGCCCTTTATTCACTAATTTTAGAATTTAAAAATCATTTTCATTCCATTCCTATTTCACTTTTAAATTGTGTAACACATTATGATTGTGAATTTTGAAAAAAAAAAAAAAAGATTAGAATAAGTGTTGTTGACCTATAGTGATTTGCAATAAATAGAGGATGTAGACAGTAATATGATACGATGCAACAAGGAAGAAATTATAATTTGAATAGCAATTATAAATGTTCAGTAGAAATAGAAAATAGAAAATCTTTAGAAGATGCCCTAGTAAAATGAAGTATTTAGGATTCCATTCGATAGGGCAAATTTCCATGTTGATGCAACTGTCATTCTCATATGTTAAGTCCTAGGCGGGGCCCATAAGGAGTTCAGTCATTTCCTGATTACTTGGGACAGAACATTTCTCTAAAAGAGAGAACTGACAGCATGATCTGATTTAGTTCAGTCCTGCAATCTCCTGGATTTCTTCCAGAAGCAGAGTTAGATGGTATATTTGCAGACATGCTTATTCTTGTTACCTTGTTTCCTATTTACCTTTTCCGAGCTGTAAGTATATTCAATTAAGTTACGTTACACCATGGAATCATTGGCAGTTAGATCTTGGATGGTGTGGAGCTTGCTTTAACAACCAGTATTGGAAGCCAGACCATTATGCCAGGCCAGCACAGACATGCTTCTCATTAGCCATCTATTTTAAAGGGAAACACTGTATGCTGAGCTAACCGAATTTCCACTCACTGAAATTTGCAGGAAAATCAGTCTGAAATGGCTTCAAGGGGACCTCACTTCAGATTTTATTAAAGTTCATCAACTACATATTATGCAGATACATAAAAATAGATTAACAACCATAAAAGACTCATGTTTATTACCTTGAAGAGTAATTGCTTAAGACTAAAAAAAAAAAAATGAAGCATTGCTAAAACTTAATAAAGTTGAAGAGAGCTACTTCCTCTGTTGAGCAGAGCAAAAACAGATTTCTGGGAGAATGCCCCATTATATCTATTAGCTGAACTATTATCAGATAAAATTTTGTTGATGATTTTGAGGAAATGAGATTCAAAAGTAAATCCAGAGAAATGACTATACTTACAGAACCTTTCATCCTTGTGCCTGAAAAATCAGTTACCTCTGTTAATTACCTTATGAAAAATGCTCAAGTATTTATGGACAAAATAGTTCAATCTAATAGGGGGAAATAAAATAACCCAGCAAGCAACTCACATGTGTGTGCAGTTTTTTTTTTTTTTTTTGAAAAACTGTACCCCCTTACCCCTAGTTCCACTAAATTCATATATTGAAGTCTAATATCCAATACCTTAGAATGTGATTGCACTTGGAGGAAAGGTCTTTACAGAGATAGCTGAGTTGGAATGAAGACCTTAGGCCTTAAGCCAGACAACTGACTCTCATTCCATAGGAAGAGGGAATCTGGACACAGACTTACACTGAGGGAAGACGGTAAAGACACAGAGTAAAGGCGACCATTAGTGAGCCAAGGAGAGTAACCTGCTACTATCCCTTATGACTCTCAGAAGAAACCCTCTGGCTGATACCTTGATCCTGAATTTCTAGCTCCCCAAAGTGTGAGACAATAAATTTCTGTTGTTTCAGCCATTTAGTCTATGCTATCAATATGTTTTTATGGCAGACCTAGAAAATACTTTAAAAGAAATATCTGAAAATTAACTATCCATCTGCTAATTGCATGCTCCTTGTCTTCTGAAAACAAATTCAGGTCCAACCTACTGTTAATGTTTGCAGGACCAGAGGAAAGAGAACAAATGGAGGGCCACATATCATTTTAGAAACAGAAATAGTAATTGCACTATCAAATAATTCTCTCATCATGAAGCATGAATGGCATAAATTATCACATAATAATAAAGATAGTTTTAAATATGTATAAAGTTTAAGGGTAATAAATATCAATTGCCTAACATTGCAAAATGTTTCTCAGCTGACAAGTAAAACTGATGAATACTGTAGTTATTTATACACATTTTGGATCACAAATTGGATTCACAAATTAGAGGATGAAAAAACAGTAAAAGAACCCTCAGAACTACTGAAAAAGCACTAATTGTGCAACTCTTACTTTATTCATGGTATTTGAAGGAAACTATTTGGTAGGTACATTAATTATCTCTCTTCCTTAGGTTTTTTACAGCTTGTGTTCTTCCTGTGCACAGATCACTGTTATTAGCCCATGTATTCATGGCATCAAGCATATATCTTTTGTTTGAAGGACATAGAGCAATAGATGAGAAGAAGTGTTTCCTTGGGGCCTGATTTGTTTGTCACAGAGAGGTTGATGTGTACTGGGCTGTGATGTTGCTGATTGTCAGACTTCAATGTAGAGAGGTGTGTTCTTTAATAAACATGGGGTATGTGTCTGCCTGTCTATGTGTGGCCATATTTTTGTGTTTGTTTTAAGTGAGGTTCCCTAAAGAGTGAGAGTAACTGGTGAAAGTACAGCCTGGAGCAGATAGAGCCTCTGCATCTTTGTGCAGGTTAGCATGCTCTAAGGGGTGTTAGATAGTTGTGGACAGGGGACCCACCAGACAGACAGAGTAGAGGGAACCCTTACATTATTAATTAAAATAAAGTATGATATGATATACATTATACCTCATATGTGTATTGTGTAAATACACTATCAGTGTCTTCATAGGTATCTTTAAAAACTTGATATGAATAAATCATATTTTAAAAACCTCTCATGAATAATATTGGCCTTTAATTTCACAGTATTTGAATTCCAAACATCCTAAACTTCAACATATTGTACATTTAGTGGGTATTCAATGTTGGAAGATCTATTTAATATCTTGGGGTCTCAGTTTAATGATTTCTAAAATGTACAAAAGAACAATTGCTCATGGAATTCTCATATGGATTAATAAAATAGCTTCTAGAAAATGACTGTTCTGGTACCTGATATATAATAGGCACTGATGAAGTGGAACCTGCTATCCTTTACCCTATGTTACAGAAGTGTATATATACATATACACACATGCATATGAAGTATAATATATATCATATCATATATTATTTTAATGAAAAAATAACATTTCAATATAAGCAGTCTCCTACTGAGGCTACCAGAGTAAAAGGGTGGAGGTGAGGAACAAAGGGTCGAGGTGACCTGTTGGACTATATATGGCAGAGGATGATGGGTGGTTTGGTGGTAGATGTGATCTGGCAGCATACAGGTGAAGAGATGTGAGCCTACACTTTGTTACCTTAATAAAAAGTAATGTAATTAAAAAATAAGCATTATCCATCAATAACAGGCATAGTTCTTCTGCCTGGAATGACTGATTGTTGGTAGTGACTGCTACTTTTCCTTTAGACAATTTTACTACATTTCTAACACTTCGTAGTCATAGGGAAATGTGTCTGAGCGAAACATTCCTTGTCACACGTACTTCCTTTATGGTTAATTGTGAGTTTATGGGCAGCCCAGCCAAAGGGCAGAGCCCCCAGGGACTTCCGCTGTTGGCACTGCCACCCCACCCTCTGCCACTGAAGAGCACTAGATGTGAGTCACCCATGTCGGAGAACCTCATTGTTCTCTGAGTGCAAAGGAGAGGATCGCTGTTTAAGGCCAATGAAAATTGTGGTCTCTAGTCTATTTGTTTTCCTAAATTCTCATGGGAAATCGCTGTACTTCCTAATTGTCCCAACCACCTTGGCCAGGACAGCCTAGATTTTGCAAACTGTGTTCAGCATATAGACAGTCTTGGGTGCACTGTTTCCTGGGAGGAAAGCCCTGGAGAAACCCACAGTGTCTAGAAGGCTTACAGCATATTATTTTCCACTTAGCAGTCCTAATATTTAGGGTTAAAAAACCAATTAATATAGTTTGCTAGTAAAGAAAGGGAATTAGGTTGGATTAGGACACACAGAGCAATTTTCTCTCTTCTGCTGGTGCTAAGAATGGTTTAAAAAAAAAAAACACAAAACAACAAGCCTAAACAGTGGCTACTGACAGACCCACAATCTAACCACATATTATATAAATTTTATATAATATAAATTGGGTTTCTGAGTGCTTAATTCTAATAAAGAGCTGGTGAATGTGATGGAGTGTTTAATAGTCTATTGCTTTTATTCAGGACCCCAATTAGGATATGTCAATATATGTTTGTTTTGTTTTCCCTTAAGCCCAACTGACTTGTTTTTTTCTGAGAACTGTCTTTAAAGGACTTTAAATGACCCCTGACCTTGATTTCTTATATTTCAGAGGACATAGTTCACAAAATGTAAAAATTATTACAAGTAGGGAAAAAGAGTCAAATCACTTTATCATTATTATTTTTAAAATTAACTGACTCAAAACAAGTGTACTTTTTCACAATTTCAGGTATGTGATGTGAACATGACCCACTTTTATGTGGTGGATGCGCAACTCCAGTGAGGTCATTCTCCTTTCTACTGTCTCTGATAAAGCCCATGCAAGCCTGTTACAGAGGCGAAGGAAAGGCAGAGAGCAGGATTAGAGGCAGTCTCGCTACTTGCAGGTTAGTGGCATCTCCAGAAGGTCTTTTGTTTTTCTAATAAGACAATAGCTTTTTCCTTGCATCTTATGATTTAGCAGTTATAGAGCATAAACTACATTGTGAAATATTGCAAATTTCTAGTTCATTACTCCCAAATGATCTACTCATTTTTTGTACCCAGAACAACAACAAGTACACCAAAAGGCTACAGGTGCTTAAAAGTGCCTTTTGGGACACACAGGATGTCATTATAGATTATATATATTTTTTCGTCACCCTGATCCTGAGGTACAATAACCACCTGCAACCCATGGTAATGCTTTTTATAGGATGCTTTACATTCTAGGGTTTTTGGTAAAGGATCAAAGCTTTGTGGCCTCCTTTAAATATTGCAGATACAGCACACTCTTCACCTAATATGAAAGTAAGGAGTTACAGAAATCATTTTCTTCTCTACATCTCTGACACGTTAACATCTGTTTTAATACACTATTCCTATGTCTTGTAGAATCACCTCCTACTCCCCTGACTTAACACTGTGTGTTTCCCTAGCACCTGGTTGGACCACCAGACACTACATATTTTCTCAATGCATCACATACAGAAAGGCTCATGCCGTATAACTTTATGCAGGTTTTCCTTGTGATAAAAATTCAATGTGTTAACAACCCTTAAAGTTTCTCATTTCCTTCACCAAATGTAATGGTTTCGTGATTTTACACGGGGGGCTATGACATAAAGAAGGTAAGAACATTCTGAATGGATCATAAAATCATTCTCTATGGTAACTGAAGTCATGTGACTTTCCTTTTATCTTAAAATTTCTTCTCTTGCATGTGAACATTTAGAAGAAAGCTGCTTTATTATAAATATGATCTTTGGCTTTCATTCCAAAAGTGAAATGAAATTTTTGACATGAACTACTTTTTTTCAAGAAGCATATGTGGGCCTCCCTGGTGGCGCAAGGGGTTAAGTCTCAGCATTAGGAAGCTCTGCGAAGCCACTGAAACACGAGTTCAATCCCTGGCCAGGGAGGTGACCCACAGGGCACAGCAGACCTCTCCTGCATCACCTGCTGCTCCCTTCAGCAGTGTATTCCAGTAGATCCACCTGTTCTGCTCCCCACCCTGTCTCTGGTGAATCCTCTCACCAGCCTTCCCCATCCCCACACACCTCTGGCCTGTACTGAAGTTCTTGTATGCATAAATAAATAAATCTTTTTTAAAAAAAGAAGCGTATGTGATAAAAGGAATAATGGAGTCAAGCATTGCTGAATGCTGGCCACAGTGGGCTACAACTGTGAGGTGTATGGGGACATCTCCCTGTGTGTTTCCATTTCCGTTTTCAAAGTGTGTCCATCTACTTTATTTTATTATGGATTAGGAGATGTCAGTAAGTGAGCATTTGGCAAAGGTGAGCTCATCTCCTTTTCTGCATATTTTACCCCCAAGCCATATCTTCCTTAGGTCCCCCATGTGTTTGGCCATGGGCAAGGCTGCTAAAACACACAGAGGAAGTGGTCAATAGTCTTAAGAAACAGTCAATGATGGCTCAATGAGGATTTTGTTTTTAGTTGCTGGTGTTAAAAAGCCCAATTTGAGAGTTAACTGGAGCATATAAGGGCGGTTTATTGGTTCGTATAACCCAAATTCTGGCATTAGTGATGATGAGAAATGGAGACCATTCCTTTGAGACTTTCTGTTGGGTTGGATTGAATTTTTGCTGATGCAAGTGAATGTTTTCCAAATGTGGTAGGAACTCCAAACTTACATTCTTCCATCTCAGGAATCTGGAAAAAAAAAACTGTTCTTCTCTTCTCTTCTCTTCTCTTCAAGGTCTAGTTAGTAAATTCTCTGATGCTATGTTTCTTAAACCTGTACCTCACACTGTTTGTCTTCCTGGGTTCTAACTGAAAGAGAATAAATAATAATAACTATTAGGTAACTGAGATCTGTGCTTAAGTTCAACAGGCCCAAAACAATAGATTGCTAGTAGAATAATTTATCCTTACTCAGTTTTAAGTCTTATCACCACCTGTGCTTCTACAGAATAAACTTGGTTCATGTATCTACCTGATTTAATAGAAGATTAAAAGCCAGTTTTGGGCATCCCTTGGCTGGTACAAATGACAGAGAAGGAGACATTTTGGTCAGGCTTGTATTTAGAAAGTAGAACATTGGGATTCTCCCTAGTGGGGTAAGGGGTTAAGCACAGCACCATGAACACATACACAGCCACTGCAGCACAAGTTAAGTCCCTGCTGCTAGTCAGGGAGGGGACCCACATGGCACGGCAGACCTCTCCTGCCTTGCCCGCTGCTCCCCTCAGCAGTATACTTTGGTCCATCTGCCTGTTCTGCTCCCACTCTGTCTCTGGTAGATCCTCTCACCCTCCCACACCTCTGGCCTGTACCTCAGTTCTTGTATGCATAAATAAATAAATCTTTAAAAAAAAAAAAAGGAGAACATTGACTTTGTATGGCAGAAAGGAGAAAAAGAGATCATTATGTTATTTAGAATAGGCAATGTGATGAAATGGGAAAAATGTATTACTTGTTTTTAAGATTAGTACATAATTCCACCACAAGGCAGTGGATGCTAAGTTCTGGTCAATTAGATTAGCGATTCCTCTTAGGGTGTGGAGCCATGGTAATATGATCCTTCCAGCACTCCCTTCAGATGGGAGAGTATACATTACCTTTTTTAGATCTGAGGGAGTAAAGAAACATTTCCTCTTTCCCGTCTGAAAGGAAATGTCCTGATTTTTGCAGACCTGATCACCTGCTTATGTCTCAACCACTCATTGAGGTCAGGGAGTCAGATACTATGGTGGACCAAATCTGGGACAAATGTCCACACAAGGGATCCAGTGGATACCACAGAGATTTTATAAGAAGGAGACTAGATGGGGGTTTTATAGTTCAAAATAGATCACAGATAATCATTTTCAATGATAGAGCCTCTATTATATGGATTAAAGGAGTGTAATTTTGGAAGTTTTGACACAGGAGACAAAATATGCTAGATGTCAGATGCCAAAGAAAACAAGAAACAGATCCATATACAAAATGATCAAAAAGGACTATCAAGAACTGACTATACAATTTGTATTCCTTTTGAAAGTTTTAAAAATATGAAAGTTGAGAGAAAGTAGAAAGGAGATGAGGATTTGTGAAGATTTCTTTGGAGACAGTTGTTACATTGGTGTGAATCCACACTTCTCACCTGACGAAGGGGTAGATAAGAACCTTAGCAAGTAACCACTGAAGTTGTGGGAATATTTGTGCTGCCATCTTCCCAGTGAAACTGTGCTGGTATAATCACACATTGAGAGAAGAAACATCGCTATTTGGGGAGTGAATGGTGGTCCTCTAAGGTAGCTTATCAAACATACATGAAATTCAGGCAACAGATATAGATAAAGACTATGATAGAAATTTTGGCCTGGAGCTGTTTTTGCCAGAGTGAAATGTCAGAAAATAGAGAGTTTTTTAGGGTGGTGATTGGGAAGCCAGGAGAATAGGGGTCATAAGGGATTTACTGAAGACCTGCCCCTGCAGCACGAGAGCTGAGCCAGGTAGGGTGGGAATCTGCAATCCTGGTGGCTTAGATTTAGTGCCTTTTCTTGCTGGAGGGTTATAAATCCCTGCTCTAATGAACTAAATATAGCCAAAAAGTTTGGAAGTGTTTTGTGTCTCTTCCCAGCAAAGACTGTCAGAACCAGCACTCACCCACATGCTCTTTTCTCTGCTGTCTTGTTCTCAGGAGAAAGTGTTGTAGTGTGGGGCTTTCATTAACCTAAATCCCTGAATGAAGATAAGCAGAGCCTGCATGCTACTCACCCTTGAGGCACATAGAGTGAACCGAAAATAAACAGTTGTCTTGAGTTAATGATTTTGATTTTGTTACCACAGCATAATCAAATCTATTTTAACTGATACAGGGGACCTAGTATGGGAGCCTCCAAAAAGCTTTGGGAGTAATTCCTGAGAACCAGCTTTAAACATTTACCAATCCCAAAGAGTGAGAACAGATACCAAAGAATTAAGAATGCTCTTCTCTTATTTCTTTATCACCCCTCTTCTAACTCTATTCTGGAAGACTTTGGCTGCAAAGAAGATGACAGACATCTAATGATGTTACTATTTTGTATTATTATCTGAACTGGATAATCTAGCAACTGAACTGAGATTGTGTTGGTAATTTAATGTGCTCATAAGGTTATTTATTGCCTAAAATTGACCAGACAAGATATAACTTTCCAGATTGTTGATCCACTGGTGAGACAAAAACTTCCCTGACCCCCCCACCCAGTTCCCCAAAAAGTTATAAAACAAAGCTAAACAAATCAAAACAAAATAAGCAACCCCAAACTTCCCTGTATAGAACAGAATTAGAGAAGAGTGGAAAACAATTAAAAAGGAGAATCTTAAACATACCTAATGCATTGTTCATATTGAATCTACCAGCTGCATAAATAAATCAAGAATGTTGATTTTAAAGTTATAAAATTTTGATGAGAAATAAAGTGCATTTCTAAATGCAAATGAATGGAAGGCACTTATATCTTGTATGTACATATAAGAACAAAATTAGACATCAAAATTTAGTAAGTAATGTGATGGTTTGTTGTGTCTGTTACTGTGAATATCATGTGGTAGAAAGGAGCTGAAAGATGGGAATTTGTGGTAGAAGAGTTGACCTAGTTTTAAGCCAAGCAGTGAGAGTGGTGCCCTTTTGATATTTACCTCTACTGATATGCTTAGTAATTGTGGGCAATTCATTTAACTTTCTATATTCCAGTTTCCTCATCTATAAAACAAGGGTGATAACAGACTTCTCAGATTTGTGTGAGAAATATATAATGAATGCCTGTGAGTCTTGAGACTATAAAATGCCCCATAAAAATAAATGGTAGTCGTGCACATCTTCTCAGTGATAATTATAGGACTGCTATAATTTGAAAAATTTAGATCTTCATTCCTCCAGAACAGGAATGTTCATAGTCTAAGTAGAGAATCCCAGAGTATTTTTAATGCTATACCTTAAAAATGGAAATTTGATTTTACACTCATGGGTGATTTCTCAGACATTTAGTTAGTTCACAATAAAAACATGCTGTGCCTATTTGTAATAATACTGGTATCAGTTTCAAAACGCTACATATTAATTAATTTTATCAGAAAAATGTAAGTTGGGTAGAAATCTCAGCTCTCATCTTATGAAGTTCAGTTTTCCTCTTTTCTCAAATTTGTGACCTGAGGTCATGAGCAGGTCAGTGAGTCTGTTACAGTTATCACACTACTAGTTCATTTGATACTCCCAGAAGCTACTGTGGTAAGTAGGGAATTTTGTTTAGCATAATTTTCTAAATCATTTATCTGATTCAAAATATTTTAGAAGCTTTGGATAAAAGTCTCAGTTTTGGATTAAGAAACAGAGCTAGTGAGGTGAATTGGATTGAATACAGGATTATGGACAGAATTGGCAGGGGAAGTCCAAGTTTCCAGGTTCTTAATACTGGTGTCCTATTCTCTCCACCTAGCTACAAAGAATTGCTCCTGTCATATCAGGCTCTGAAATTAAGGTCTGAACTGTATACCCTGCTATTTAGTTTGATAGCACATATCTTGGGGCTGGTAGAATTTGACAGGAAAATGAAGGACTGGCTTTGTCTGGGTTGGCCCTAGAAGAGTAAGATCACTCAGTTGTTGGGAAGTAACTGAGTTTTTAGCCAGAGAAAGATTTGGAATAAAGTAACTTGAGTAAAGAGTGTTGGGTATATAGGTAAAGGACATCTGAAGATCCTAAAATAGTGCTAAAATTTTCTGGTCCTGCTTTCAGTCCTGTGTCTGAGACCTAAAGGGAAGGAACTAAATATATATCATAGAGGCAATTTATAGCAACTGGACAGCAAGGAGATCATGGGGGGAAATAAAGAGAAGGCAGTTTTTAGAACCCAATATAAAGCATTCTACCTACTTGTTCCTACTTTGATGCAAAGGGAGAGGTTAAAGGATGTTAGTCCTAAAGATTTAGTTGAGACCTACAGAATCGCAATGTTGCAATGTTTGCAAAAGTGTGGAATATTTACTGGAAGACTATTGTATCTTAGGCATGTCAATAGAGTATTGATGCTTATAATAGTTATGAAATGATTTTTATTTTTATTCACCAGCAGAAATATAATTTTACCTGTAGATCATTTAAAAAAAATCTTAACCATTGTCAAATCTTGAGTAGCATATTGCAGATTAACTGACGATAACACAGAACATGAAGGTGGTTTAATTCTACATAGTCTGTGTCATCTCTCCCATTCTTACCCCTTGAAGAACTATCCAGTAGTGCCTTTGAATTCATTCTTACCCTGCTGTGTGTGTGGACCCATTGAGATGAAAGGCCTGTGCTTTCAGGGTAAGAGGTGAATGTTTAAGACTATGGAACATAGAAATATAAACAAGATAATAAGAAGAATGAACTGTTTAGTGGTATAGAACAATGGTTCAACTCTGGAGGAAGTAGAAGCTATAATTTTATTTGTTCAGAATATTTCTAAATCATTTAGTTTCTGTTTGTTTTATATATGTGAAGGTAGAGAACACTATATTTTTGTTTGTAAGGTTATGAATGTACTACCTTACTATCTGCCTAGGAGTCCTTAATATTGTGACTTTGAATAATATTCTGTTTAAATCTTTGATCCATCAGAGTTCCCCCCAAAAAAAATTGTTTAAGCCTATAATTAGGATAATGTTAACAATAAATACTATTCCATTAATAAATGTTATTTATTACATAACTTTCTTTTTTATATACCACTACCCTCTTTATATACCATGGTCTTTTTAACTGGCCAATTACACTTAAATATAATATAATTAGGTTTTTCATATATAGTTGATATATAACATGTTAGTTATAATGTTATATATCAGTATAAGAATGAAGTTATAGTTTATACCAGATAGATATATTTTCATTATGCATATTCACATTAATATATAGAGTAGGACAAGTAGTACCCTACATGTAGATACCAAAAACTTTTGGTCACTTCAAAAATCTTTGTTTTTGTAGTAGGAGCCAGGCTGCTGAACCAAATATATTCTCAAGGGTATTATAACCTATTAAAACCCTACAGGGCCATCAAAAACCAAATGTGTGCTGCAGTCACCTGGAGGCACAGTAAGATTGCTTAAATTAAACTGTTTCATAGTAATTGGGGGTGGGGGGAGAAGGGGAAGAACACACTTCTAACTCAGATGGGTCATTGTTTACTTTAATGAAAAACTTCTTTTTAATATGAAAATAATTCTAGCAAAATATTCTGAATGCTAATATGATCAACAATTTGCAGGGATTCTCAAAGGATCTAGTGTTCTATGTTGTGCCCACCTGTCAAATAACCAATACCTGTATTATTTTATGCCTATATATCATACAAAATGGCTTGACTCATATGTTAGCTGAATCTATGCTATTGTTTGGTTCTTTTTATGGTCTTTTATCCTGTGTGTTTCTCAGTTGCAAATAATTCTGCCACACCTGGATTCAAATACTTCCAGCCTGATCCAATCCAACTTACTAAGAGACCTCCCAGGCGCAAAAATCTGTCTCACTGGCTTCCAAAGTACCTGTATTTTTTTAATCATAAGATTTTATTTCCTTTAGGAAAAGTTGAATCTTTGTTTAAAAATTGTGAGTATATTATCTGAGAAATTATAAATTAGCATATTAAAATTCATCATTAATATAAGAGTATATGGTTTGGCAGCCCCTACTTTTCCCCCACCCCCATCCTAGTTATACATGACCCTACTTGAAAAGTAATTCTGTTTTCTGTCTTGCTGTCTTTAACTTTTCATTGAATCAATAGTTTCCAAACAAAATACAGGAGATGTACAACAAAGGGGGAAGCAGTGCCTCTAAGTCACTTCCTATTAGGGAGAACTAGTCACATAAAGCATGTAGAATAGGGTGAAATGATTAAAACTGACTCTTGCCAGGAAGAAGAAGAGAGAATGCAGGGAAATTTTAGATCATAAAATCCTCTTAGGAAGGACCAGTCCAAGAGGGACACTATAGAGAAAAATAGAGTAAAACCCCAAACAGCTCTATGAACATAGTGAAATGCCAAATCCCTGACAGAAAGGAGCCCCAAGTGCACTGGACAGGAAGAGTGAGGCCAAGGGCAGACTGGACCTACTTTATAGTCATGAGCTTTCATTTAGTATACACCAGAGATGTAACAGAACCAGGTAGAGGAAGGAGACAGGAATCTAAAATATTTATGGATGTGATAAGACCCGAAGAGTTTAAAGATGGTAGGGACAAGTGAAGGTAGACTGAGGGTAAGGCTAGGAGCAAAAGAAGGGGTCTCTTAATAGCTTTTTGGGGGAAGCAGTGATGTCAGTAGTGCAGGTGTGGATTCAATTGAATCTTAGACACGCTGTTCTGTTGGGTAAGTGCATATTTTCTTTTTACATGGCTGGGTTAAATTACTTCCCCTAGGTCATCCAATTAATCATTTGGAAAGCAAGGAATAGAATTCAGCTCTCAAGGTTTTCATTTCACATGTGGAGCAGGCAAATCAGGCTTCTCCTTCCTGAAACACTATTTTCATTAAACAAAACAAAACAAAAAAGAATTTTGCAAATCAATGAATTCTTGAGCTCTTTTATAGAGAATTTTTGAAAACCCTTTTACTATCTGTGTGCTTTAAAATCAGGGTACTGTCAACATGTAAAAACACTCTAAGTTGCTTTCTGGATTCTCTTTTATTCGAGAATTTAAGATATTTATCAGAATTGCTTTGATTTTTCTTACCCAGATTTCAAGCCATTATTCTGGGGGATCTGAAAAAAAATTAAAAAAAAAAAGAGTTACAGATCTGAGAAAGCAGTGTATGTGGAGCTTAACTGCTCCATGACTGATTGTGTGATATATTGCTCTTTTCACTAATAACCACAAAGCAGGTAGAGGCATGGCAGACTAATTTGGTTTATATGTCCAGCTGTAAGGCTAGACACTGCATCATTCTTTTCAGAAACCAGTGACTCTAGGCATGTGGAACTTGTAGTCATGACAACAATAAACCAGCTTTGAGTCTGAGTTTCAGCTCAGAAACTGCCTTGTCTCCATTACTTCCTGTTCATGACCTGACTTTTCTTACTCTCTGGGGCTAGGGGCTGGGGACTTATGAAAGATCTATTGAACAGAGCTCCAGTATATGTTTAATGCTTAAAACGTCTGGGTTGAAAGTTTTGCTTGCACAGATGGCTAAAGGCTGGAGGGAGGATAGATCAATCATTATTATAGCTAATGACACGGTTATAAGGGCATAACAAAGGTGAGCTGATTTGGAAAATGGGAAAAGGCAATATGAAAAGAGTGAGTTGGAAGCATTTCTTTGAATAACAAAAATAGCTATCACAAATAAATGTTATTTTAAACACATGGAGGGATTATACTGTGATTCTGAGAGGAGCTATCCAATGGCATGTGAAGAGGAATCAAACAAAAACTGGCACATAAAGTTTAGTGTGTGTGTTTATAGTTTATATATCTGAAGATAAATAGTCATGACAAAATCTACAAATGATCGTTTTTCTGTCCAATGTCCTTAATGGATTTAATAATGAATACTTTAAGAGACAGCAGTGTTCAACAATGAGAGTATGACATTTCACTCACTTTCATGAATATCAATTGCAACATTGGTCTAACTTTGTAAAGTCTCTGGATATTTAGATATGCAGAGAAATTGCAGTCTTTACACTACAGGTTTGTTGAGAGACAAGTGAGCTAGTGAGAGGAAAGAGCCTAGTTAAGGGCCTGGGACAGAATAAAAACTCAATGATGAGTAGCTGACAATATCCATTCCGTTAGCAGTGTTAGTAGCAGGGGTTATCCAGTAATCAAAAATCTGCTTTTTACTTGCTTAAAATGGTTGAATTCTTCATTATCATGGACATGTTCATCAAGACTGGGAAGTTTTTTTCTTTCTGGAGAACTATTTCTACCATATAATCTAGATGGTAAGGGTGGTGAATTAATGACTGGAGAAAGTTTAAAGGTCATGGTGTGAATTACTGAAATAAAAAGTGATATGTCTGGAGAATTTTTTGTCTTTTTACTGCATATTTTTCTCCCACAAGAAGTGAGAAATTCCAGCATCGTTTTTATTCCTTTTATTTTAGCACAATGATCTACTTCTATATGGCTACCTATTTTTAAACTACTTTCCAGCAAGTTGCTACCACAGTCAATAGGCAGAGAAATAAGACAGATCAAATCCTAGAGAAAAGCCAAATGTTTCCTTACTTTTCTATGTCCTGAGAACTTGAACAATTTGCTTTCCCCAGAGATTAACTTTATAATTTCTTGATCATGTTGTTAAACTTCTTGGCAAACAAAATGATACCCAGAGGCCATGTAATCCTCCATGATCTTGTAGAATATAGGTCAATATGTAGAAATCCGATAAAATACATTCCATTATTAACTTAAAATTTGAAAAATCATGTACCACAAGCTGATTTTGTATTTTTTTTCTTATTGTGAGTTTAATGGTGTTATAAATAATTGAATCTCTTTTGTTTTTTTGGCTGTTGGCAGTTACAATTTATTAGATTATAGAATGATTTTTCAGAGAGATATCATTAGATCATATTTTTAATCTTTCAAATTTTATGAGACAGATAAATTTTTGTGTGTTCCTCATTAACGGTGAAAGATTTAATGTATATACATAAAGCAAGATATATTTTTATGTCTATTAATATTAATTTGTATATATTTTAAATTGATTTTAACGGTGGAGTATTTAATATGAAGGAAATTTAAACACCAGCAAACATGGCATTTGGAAGTTTTAAATAAATATATATTATGTAATTATTGTATTGCAGAAAAGATGTGATTGAGTGCATTACTTTTCTGGATGTTACAAGCATTTTTGAAAAGTAAAACTACAGGCTTATAAGGACAATTACAATAGTCCTACTATAAAAACAATATTTTTTTTCTGTACAAAATGGGGTTACATTGATAGTTTTCTACCATCTTTTCATTAGATGCAGAAAAAAAGGTAGTCAATGTTGAAAGATTTCCCTGCTCTTTCACAAGACCTCATAATTTCATACATATTAGTCCTAATGATTCTAAGCATTGATGTAGATTCTGAAAAGCACAGGTCATTTTTTACTGACAGAGTGGTTATTCCATGCAAAAGAGAAATCTTTTGACAATTCAAAGGCTTTAAACATGCCCAGTGGAGACAACTGTCTTTATAGGCATTTATTCCTAGAATAATTGTCTCTTAAATATTGGTATCTTTTTATTATTGCTCACAAATGTTGCTGATAAAGGTATTTCAAGTAAGAAAATTGAAACAATGGAAAAATAAATCTATTCCTTAATAGAAATAGAAGGCTGATTCATCAAATGTAGATAAATGTTTATGATGTTCTTATTAGCCAAGAGCTCCAAGTTTCCTGATGGATATATAGGAATATTAATCACAAAAGGCCAGATTCTTCCCCTTTGAATTTTCTATGGCACTCTCCTAATCACGAGGACAGAAGAATACAGGAAAACAAATGCAGTCTTAGTCAAAGCAATCCTCTGCTGTATGCCTGTAAATATATACGTATATATATTTCTATGTACGTGCATTTATGTAAAAATACACACATATATAAGCAAAAACTTCATGTGCTGGTTTATGTGATAAAATGACTTGAAGTTATGGACATAGATATAAATATTCAAGTTTTTATAAGTCAATTGATTTGTAGATTCTTAAATTCCTAGTTATTCAGCTCAGCAGCCACATTTCCTAATTTGGGGTAGAACTAAACTTACCGTTTATCTAGTGTTCAGCAAATTTTTCAACAAAGTTAAAAATATATTCCCAAAGTTAAAGAAAAATGCAAAGATTTATCAAAATTTATTGCCAAGGATGAATGAACATACAATATCTAGATTGATTTATTTTAGGTGTTTTATAGGTATACATCCTTGTGATGTCATTTAATGCTCATTCACCTTTAATCAAGGGTTTATTATTTATATCTGATGATAATGATGATGCTTCAATGTTTTTCTTTTTTCCCCCTGTCTAGTATTATCATTGTTAAATGTGAACTAGAGTGTTGTTTTTTTTTTTTCTTTTTCTTCTCACTGACCTTATCTTTTACATATTCTGATTATTCTTCAACCTGTAGCTTAAGGATAGATGCAAAAGTGATGAGAGTTGATTTAACTTTGGCTTTTATTATCGGATACCCACAAGGAAATAAAGCTTTGATCTACTTCCTTGGAAAGTTAATCCCAGTGATTATGTGGAGATGTGTGCAGTGGTAGCTACAGGGATATACATCTTTAATCTCTTGGTGTTGAATACTTAATCCAGTTCACATTCTTGGCAAGGAGATTTAAAGAAAGAACAAAATAATTACACTCTTCATGGGCTTTCTTTTCTGGAGTGAAATTTGGTGTCTTTGCTTGCTCTTTTACAGTTTAACAAACATACCTAGGAAAATAGATCTAGATTTACTTAGAGTGAAATAAAAATTGATAATTTTTATTGTATACAATAGGTAAATTTAAAGAATGTCTATTAAACATGGGGCATTTAGGGTAGTGTTTTATTATTCAGCTTATTTATCTCAGCAGAGTGGAGGCTGAATAGAGAATATGCTAATTCTAGCAGGAATACTTTAATAATTATTCTAGAACTGGAACCAATTTTATTAAAATGTGCTAATTTTTTTTATAAATTAAAAAAATGATGATGTAGACAATAAAATGGCCCCTAAATTTAACATAGCTTCATTAGAAAATGTTCCTAAATCAAAACATTTATTTTAAAAAACTGCTATTCCTTTTTACTGAGAAAATAATGCAATGTTTCAATTTCATTATACATAATAATTTATAAAATACATGTCAAAAAGGAAAATAAAAAAAGAATGTCATCAGCCTTACATAAACATTGATCATGATCTTTTAGCATAGTAATATACAAATTATATCTTTTCCAATTAACATTATTTATGAAGTTTGTACCACATCATGCATAAATGTAATTATACACCTACATAATATGCTACGAAGTGTATTACCATAATTTACTGACTTCTCCTCTAGTTTTTTTCTATAGTATGAATAATATAGAACTTAATTTTATTGAAATATGAAATCCTGCCAAAGTGAAATAGTATCATTTTATTCCTTGTACTAGATCTTCATTTTTGATTAAAAGAAGTAAAAGTGTTAGAAATTAATTCTGATATCTAAACAAAAAAGAGTAAAATTTGCAGCCTCTCTAGTGGTACAGGTGTTAAAATCTCAGCGCTATCAAGGTATCACCAGCCACTGCGGCATGAGTTTGATCCCCAGCCAGGGAGCTGACCCATATGGCATAGCAGACCTCTTGTGTCTGGCCCACTGCTCCCCTCAGTAGTGTATTTCAGTAAATCCATCTGTTCTATTTCCCACTCTGTCTCTGGTGAGTTCTCTCACTCTCTGCACTTTTGACCTGTACCCCATTTCTTGTATGTATAAATAAAATAACTCTTTAAAAAAAAGAAACAAAATTTTTTATAGTGCTCACTCATTTTCTAACTGATAATTTTGCTTTAAATTGACATGTAACACAAATAGCTATTTATTAATGTATTCTTTCAGTAATAAAAGTTATGTTAATTTTTAAACATTTGTACCTAATGTTAACTTTATATTTTTAATGAGTTAACAATGCTTTGCAACATTGTATGTGATTAAAAGGTATAAAATCTCTCCCTTTAGGTGCATATTACCATAACAAACCCACCACCAAGGCACTGAAAGTCCTCCACCATATATATATACATATATATTTAATTGACGTGACATTGGTTTACAACACCGTATATGATTCAAAGTATAGGTTTATCCCTCCTCAGATGTATGTTACCATAACTTACTTAACTCCAAGGTACCAGTAGTCCATCACCATAGTCCATGGGGTCCCCTCTCCTCTTTGCTCAAAAGCAAATAATTAATAATGAGTTTTTACCTTAGAAGTACTTTTTACTTAAGTATAGCTTTTGTTTCTTCTGTGAACAAGGCCCCCAGTATATTGTGACCTTTATAGATAATATAATCTTGTAATAGTTCATGTTCCAAATGATGTAAAACTTAATCTTCAGAATTTGTCTTGGTAACATATAGAATGGCACCTGGGGAATAGCTGAATCAAATTTCTGTGCCATTTTGGGAAAGACAATATTTGATTTTGCTTTATAAAAATACAGTTTTTAGAATTCCTGAAACACTCCTTGGAAAATATACTGTGGTTTAAATGGAAACAAACAATTTTTTTTTTATAAATTCTAAAAGGATTTGAGTGTGGGCACATGTAATTTAAGTATATCCTTGAGACCATTTTTATAGTTTCCTTCAATGTAAGAATTCAATCAAGTGCTTAAATTGAACTAGTTCTATTTTGTTTTGGATGTGAATTGATAGAACATTCTGGTATAGGTAAACAAGTGATAAATTCTATTTGTAATCAGTTCTAAATATTCCTTACTTCACGTATCTTTTCTTCCTGTGTTTTACCTACTCTGCTCAATTGCAATTTATAGAGGTGAGTGATCTAGGTCCTCTTTTTGTTATTCAGGAATTTTCCCAAGACTAGAGAGAATAAAATCCCCCAGCAGAATCTGTCATTTAGCATAAAACCTTCTACTTCCCTTTTTGAAGATAACCTTAAAATCACAGGCGACATCTGACTGAAGCAAAATCATTACCTCTTTCTTGCGATCCTTTCTTCGGGCTACTGGTCCACAGAGTGCATAGAAATTGGGTGGCCGTGGCAAGGAAGAAAGGGAGCTGGTGGGAATGGAGCACTCACGTGCGAAAAGAGAAAAGATTGCCAGCTAGAGGAAAATTAACTTCATTCTTAGAATATGTGTGTTTTCTCAGACAAAAGAAAAAGTCAGTTTACTGGTTAAGTGATGACCTCTTCTAGTCACAGAACCTTGTGGAGTCACGATTTCTCATGGTTATTTGGATATTTTTCTTCTGGTCTGAATACTGCAAAATCTTCAGTGTATCCAAATTTCCAGGTACCCTCTACAGGAATTTAGATCATTCCTGGGGGGTCTCAGGATCCACTGTCTTAGAACTATTTGTTACTGATTCAGGATGAGATAAGTAGTCAGGGCCAGAATGACAACTAACCAGGTTGCTAAGCACCCAGCTTAGTTTACCTGATGCCTTTCTTAACTGTTCTTAGAGAGTGATGGTAATACACAGTTCAAAGACAGCCTAATTTAACACTTATTTATATCTTTCAGACTTTGTGTTAGTGTTAACTATGAGGAAATACACAATACTTGATGTGAAAAATGAATGATTGCTGATAAAATGGGTTAAACAACCTGTTGATGGTGCTCAGAGAAACCAGGTTTAGTTTAGACTCTGCCATTTACCAGTTGGTTGACCGGAAGTGCATGATTTCACTCTAAGTTTCAGTTTTCCTCATTTGCAAAATGACCTAGAATTGTTCTTGATTAAAATTTTTAATGAAATATAATATATTGAATAGGAAACGGGAATACTGAAGCATCACACTCTTATTTCTAGACCCATGTGGGTAGCATATGAAAACTGACTCTTGATTAAATGAGATGAGTTGCTAAATGTGTTAATTTTAAAAATTTAATTTGGACACCCCTACAACTCTCATTTTTGAGTATTTTTCATTTTTAAATATATACAGAGTATATTTAAAATTAAAATCTCCCTCTGCCCAGTGTGTCTTCATTGTTAAAATACTGTTCTAGAATTCAATTAAAAAATATACTTTGGGCCCTCCCTCGTGGCGCAGTGGGTTAAGCAACACACTATGAAGCAGACTGCGGCCACTGCAGCACGAGTTCGATCCCTGCCGCCGGCTGGAGAGGTGACCCACATGGCACAGGCAGACCTCTCCTGCCTGGCCCGCTGCTCCCCTCAGCAGTGTGTTTCCATCCATCTGCCTGTTCTGCCCCCTGCTCTGTCTGGTGGATTCTCTCACCTCCTGGCGCCTCTGGCCTGTACCCCAGTGCTTGTATGCATAAATAAATAAATCTTTAAAAAAAAATAAAAAATATACTTTATCCCAAATCCTTATTTTGTCACCTTTATAAGGAGCATAACGATATCCATTGTTTTTCTTTTGTATAGAATCACATGACCTACAGACTTTTAATCTGCAGGAAAATGCATTGAAAGTTGTCAACTTTTTGTGTACTTTCAGATATGGTAAAACTGTACTCATGATAAAAAAACCATTGCAAAAATATTGCAATTTTTTTTTTACTGTAAGTTTCTTGTTCATGAGAAAAGCAAAACCAATTGCAGAGTATGAAAAAAAGATATTTTCCTAGAAATGAAAATGACATTTAAAATGAATTGTTTTGGGAAAATCTTGCAAAATCACCAAAAGTACAAAATGTATTCATTTTCTCCTTTTTACTAAACAGGCATCATTTAATAGGCAGGTCAACGCACATCATTTCAAAATTTGCAGGGTCTGGGTGTGGGATTTTTCCAAGGGATGTGCGTATGTTTTGCCACCACTGTCCTTGTCTTTCCTCTATCCCCCTCTTAATCTGCCACTGTTTTCTGGGATTGCCATTGGCATCTCTCTTTAACATGGACTCTCAGCTGCCTCCATAATACTGTAGTAATTTCCTAGCCCCAATTTCTACTTACAACATACTCTAAGACCATGTTCTCAGATCACTAATCCCACACCACATTCCTTTCCTTTGCTCTTATCTTTCTATCTAAATTGTTCAACTGTTCTTTTTCTTTTGTCTTTTGAACTCTTGTTTTTCAATACAAATTTGAAGTTACCAAGCTGTTATTAATTATGTTCCCTGCTGTATTTGGATAGGGAAGGTGCTTAAATGAATATTTGTTGAAATGAAATATTGAAATGTAGTTGGCCAGGAGCTGGACCAATTTATTCTTTGTATCTGTTTCTTAACACTTCAGTTGGATGTGATTGCTATCTACTTTAAACTTACATGGCGCTTTCTTCAGAACTTTCTTGTAACATTACTTGTATTATGTAAAATGCAGACATTGTTGTCAGACAGGAGTTCAAGCTCTGGTTCCCACCTAGGTTCATAATCTTGAGCAAGTCATTTAGTCACTCAAGAAGAACCTGAAACCAGATGATCCCCACCGCATAAGCTTCGGGGCAAAACACTGTTTACCACCTGCCTGCTGGGTAAGCACTACTGGAGGGCTGGCTGGAGGAGGCTGTGCAAAGCCTCTGGTTGCAGCTGTGGCTCTTTCCATTCTGCTGCTCCAGAAGCCAGCATCTGGGCTTCTGTAGTAGTGGAAGGTGCGCCTATAGGCAGCCCCTCCCTCCCTGCAAGCAGGGTTTGAGTGCAGAACCTATCCGATGAAGCTCCAAGATCAGGCGTTTCCTGCTAGAAACCCTGAAGCACTGCTTCTAGATAGCACCCAGGCCACCTTGCAGCAGGTGAGACAGTTGGCTACTTGTGGTCTTAGAATGGCTTTATTCCCCTGTTTGTTCAAATAACCCTGTTTGTTCCCTGTGCCTGAGTGGTCTCACAATGATACATGGGGGTGAGAATCCACAGTGACCTGCCCTCTCCTTTGGCCCTGTCCTTTGTCCGCAATAGCCCTGCCATTGCTCTGTTTTAACCCAGTTTTTTCTTGATCATGATCATGTCTGCCTTGGTGAGTTTTTTGAAGATTACAAGACACACTATATGTGAAGTAGTATACTTTTTGTAAGCTAGTGATAATAATACGATGGCTGGCAGGGGTGGGGGGTGTAGCAAAAAAAAAAAACACCAAGACTTGCATAATAATTACATTCCAGGAACTGTTTTAAATTGTTTACATTTATTAGTTCATTGTCCCTCAGGACAGCACAATAGAACAGGCACTGCTCTTCCTGTTTTGCAGAGGAGTAAACTAAGGTACAGAGGGCTAATTATCTTTTCAAAGACAAGGTATTATAAGAGTCAGGATTAAACTAGGGCAAATCTGTGTTTAACCACTTTGCTATGTAGCCTCTCAGAACTTGTATATTGTTCCCACCTTCTTATTGTTAGGCAAGTGCAATATGATGTAAAGAGTCATAAAATCTGAGTTTACTCCTAGATTATCACCAGCTGTTTACTCATAGCTGAGTCACTTATTCTCCTTAGGCTTTAATTCAGTATTCTTAGTTATAAAACAAAAGAACTGTATAGCAAGCAACCTCTTTCAGTCTCTCCATTATCCTTTATTTTGGGGAATTAACCCTCCCCCGGCCTGTTCTAGGACTGTAGGTCACATGGTGCCATCATCCTCACTGCAGGGCCGCCAAAGGGCCCCAAATCCCAGACAGGGCCTGGTGTTGAACATATAAACTAAGCAGAGTAAGAACATTGTGGGGCTGTAGAAAGTGAACTCTTTAATTTTCATAATATATAACCTGAAATAATCATGAAGGCATTAAAAGCCAGGGACCATCTTTGCCACTATATAGAGAGACTTTACTTAAGACTGAATTTAACAAAAAATAAATAAGGAAGATCTGTGAAACTAGGGTTAAGAGAGGGAACCATAAGTGACAGAACAAGTATTATTTTGGTAACTGGATTCAGCTCTATCTGAAGTCATCCTACCTCTGTAGTTTTCAGATGTATGAGTCAATAACGTGTTTCCCCTCCTATACAAGTTTGAGTTGACTTTCTGTCACAAGATGAATGATTCTTATTCACACGGACTTAATGGGATGATTTTCCGTCTAGTCATAACATTCTGTAAAATACAGTATGTTATATTAATTACTAAAGGGATTTGTTGTTTGAACAAAGCAGATACTAAATAAATAATTTAAAAAATGATTGTTCAACCTTCACTCCAGAATTAAGATACGTCTACCTGAGATTAGAAGCATATATTCCAATGACTTTCATAGGTTTCTGGTCATTGATTACTTTGATAATGATCTAAATTAATTAAACCAGTCTTAAATTGACTGTTCCTGAACCAGTTTATTTCTCTTAGGCCTCCTTTGGAAAATCAGTTCTAACTAGTGGACTGATGCAAATAAGAGAGTGGTTTACTAGACATAAGGACTATGCCTGAAACTGAGAAGCAAAACAAAAGATGGAATTGTTGAGGGATAAGGAGAAGCAAAACAAAAGATGGAATTGTTGAGGGATAAGTAGGATGTAAAGGGATTTCTAGTTGTTACCCTTGTACAATAATATAGAACTCTTAAACATTCAAAAGGACTCTTGGAAGGAAAGATTAGAATGGATTTCTCGTTGGAGAGTATATCCATTCTATGTTAGATCCACTTATATTCACATACCCACAAGCACACACACAACACAATTTCACGTTCACAAAGATGAAGAGATGATATTCAGAGCAATTTTAGCAAAATTAAGATAGCATATTAAAAACTGCTTTCAGCAAAATATATTAACATATATACCTATTTGCTTCTAATATCCAAATGTGTTCGTATACTTAGAACCACATGGAGAAATCCCCTAAGCAATCCTCCAACTCAAACCTCCTAAAAGGAAACAGATTCTCTTAATCTGTCCCACATGCCAGGTAGTGTGCATTATCTCATAATCCTCCCCACAGAAATGAGACAAAAAGTATCATCGCCCCCATTTCATAGATGAGGAAAATAAGATTTAGAGAGTTTAAATAACTTGTCCCAAATCTCACACCTCGTAAGTACTGTGAATCTGTCTGGCTTTAAGTGTTCATCTTTAATAACCATGCTATGCTACCCCTCCCTGATCTATTTAGGTTTTTTTTGTTTGTTTGTTTTTTTAAAGATTTATTTATTTATGCATACAAGCACTGGGGTACAGGCCAGAGGTGTGTGTGTGGGGGTGGTGAGAGGATTCACCACAGACA
The DNA here is from genome assembly GCA_019455555.1 of Galemys pyrenaicus. Taxonomy (NCBI): domain Eukaryota; kingdom Metazoa; phylum Chordata; class Mammalia; order Eulipotyphla; family Talpidae; genus Galemys; species Galemys pyrenaicus. Next base: position 1,659,451 of record JAGFMF010011752.1, read on the forward strand.
GAGCAGGGAGCAGAAGAAGCAGATCAACGGAGGTACACTGCTGAGAGGAGCAGCGGACAAGGCAGGAGAGGTCTGCCATGCCATTGGGTCCCCTCCCTGGCCGGCAGCAGGGGTCGAACTTGTGCTGCAGTGGCTGCGGTCTGCTTCACAGTGCACTGCTTAACCCACTGCGCCACCAGGGAGGCCATCATCTATTTAGTTTTAATGGAAAAAAATAAAACAAAGATATTCCCTCCCCCAAAAATGAGAGACTAGTTGAGCTGAGGTGGTGTGATATTGTGAGGATAAGGAAGAGCGACTTGGTGTATGGTACATGGAGAAAGAAGCAAGTTATAAATACATAGGGAGCTAATATGGAGAAAAAATTAAACTAAGACACATAGTCCCTTCCCAAGTGAGAAACCCTTTCCATTTACTGCAACTTGGTTCATTTCATGTAAATTCTATGTTTAACATGAACTCATAGTTTCATAGTTCAAACCTGCTTGGCTGCTAGCATCCTCCTTAGGCTTCTTGCCAGTCTAAAAGTAAGCGATACTGCCAGCGATGGCAAGGCAGTGCATGCTGCAGCCTGCCAGATGGAGCTGCTGAAATCTAGCAATAGATTTAGTGTTTCCTGTAGAGGCTTCCTGAGAAGAAAAGTTCCCAGCTTGTTTGTAGATGACTAGCTTATGTTTCCATGATGCCTTGAACCATGGCTTTTAGGGGTCATTTCATTTCATAAACATTGTTCTGACTCTATAGGGAATCAGTTGCATTCACACAGTTGTGCTTATGGAAACAATGAGATTTGATTTTTAAATGGAAAATACATTGTTTATTAGCTTACACAAAGGATGTCTTAGAGTCATGCAGAAGATGAAGGCAGTGTCTGGTACAATGTTTGTCCATTTATAGAGGCGATAAAGAAAAGGTAACCCTTACTGATGAGATAAAGCTTTAAAAGTTTTGGAAATGTGGGAGGTCTTTGTAAGAGTGGGTGAGAAACTCCATGGAACTTAGCACACCCAGTATTCGTTGCTGACATCTGTCTGTAGCTCAAGCTAAAATTGTGATGGAGTCTTTTAGAAATAGGGATTGGTTCCTGATGGCCTCCCTCCAGAGAGTTATATAAGCTTTGGGGCCAGCTTCAGTGTGATCGCACATGTGGTTCCTTTTTATGACGTCAATTGAAAAGCTGATTCAACATTACTGAACCTTAGAGTTTTGGCTCCATCATTTCTTTAAAAGTGCAGAAGATGCAATAGTTCTTTGTATCTAGTTTTATTATATTTATTATGTAGACTTCTGTAATAAATATTCTGTAATAAATATCAATAATACTTACTGAAAACTTTCTATGTATTAGATAGCAGATATTTTACTTCCTAATTCACATTCAGTATATGTTTTCTCTCTGCTTTGTTTAGTGCTTCTCCCTTTCCTAGAGTGTAAGCACCACAAGGGAAAGAAGCTGTGTCTGCTTTACTCATTGCTACATTATAAACACGTATAGTTTTGCTTGGCTCAGTTAGGTTTTCAATAAACGTGTTTCACATGAATGAACAGATATTATGCTAAGGATTTTATAAGCATATCTTTTGGAATCTTCATATCAACCCATTAAAGCATTAAACCATTAAAGCATGTAATGTTTCCATTTCCATTTTACTGATGAGGAAAATGAGGCTTTGAGAATTTAAATAAATTCTCAAGGCCATAAGTCAGATGAATTACAAATCCTGGGTTTAAATATAGGACTCTGTCTCCAATGGTCATGTTCAGAATCGCTGGCTCATGCTTTTCTCCCCAGAGATTCCACATAAAATATGAGTGCACATGAATAAATTATCTGGGGCTCTTCTTGATAGAGGGAGTCTCAGAGTAGGGAAGGGTGGCTGTGGTCCCTGGAATTCCAGCTGCATCTGCTCTTAAACAAAGTCAGACATTAGTGGAGTTGTTAGGGTGGTTCACTTTCTTGGCCTTTACCTAATCTGACTGTCAAAAGTTGTGACAAGGTTTACCAATTTGGAGCTTCTCCTTCACACACCTGAAGCACCTATGTAAGAGGAATAGTCTGGTTCACGGTGAAGCACTGTGAGAAACCATTCATAGTTCTGTCTGCCAATTTCTTCATCTACGTGGGTGTGTCTTCTATGCTAGAAAATTCACACGTTTTTACAAGATGTGTTTGTGGTTTGGGCTTAAAGGGGAAGGAGCAAGGAGAAAAGGGTTGAAGAATTAAAAACAAGGTAAGTAAAAACTATGGGCGCTTCCGACACTAGGTAAAAATAATTAAAAAAAAACAAAAAAAAAACCCGCTAAAACTGACATGCCCTAATAAGTTATTCTCCTCTGGAACAGAAGAAAAGTTGATCCAGCAAAATACTGGCAGCAAAGTACACAGCATGTCTTCAAAGAATTCTGGGTTCCTGGCCTTTCCTGGCTGCTGGTTGCTGCTATTCTGGCCTACCTGTTAGTCTGATTCTCTTCATCATCCTCTCAACCCCAGGTCTTTGCTCAAGACTTTACATCTCTTGTTTGCTCGATCTGAGAGATACAGATGCAGATATATCTAAGACACATTTTATGGGTTATATAAAAAATGACACATAGCCACTAAACACCATGCTTTTGCTGTACAGAAGAAAGTTTGCCTAGGATTCTTTGTTATAAAAATATTGAAGAAGCTTTGCTAATGAAGAACTGATCCTCCCCTGATTCTCTTCTTGACCTCTCTTTGGAGATCAAGAACAAACTTGGATATTATCTATGGCCTTTTAGTTTTATTCAATCTAAACTGAATTATTAGAAATTTTTTGCTTTGTATAGTAATCTGAAAATACAGTGTGTGGTAGTAGTGGAGAAGGATGAAGACATAAGCTTATCTTTATTTCTTCAAATTATGTTCCCAGCAATTCATAGTGCTTTAGGTGGTAGTATGAGCACTGAGGACATATATAATCACCCAGGACATTTTTAGAAATGCTTACACTTGGACTTACCCCAAACCAATTAAGTCAGACCTCAAGGAGTAAGGCGTGGGCATAGAAATGGTTGTGAAAGCTCCCAGGTGATTCTCATGTGCAGGTAATACTGAAGGCCACTGAGTAATGGGAGTCTGAGAGGTTGTGCTTGAATTGCAGATATGCCACATTTTGTACTGTGTGACACTGGGAAAGTATGTGAAGTCTACCAAATTCATTTTCTTACCTTGTGAAATGAAGACAGTGTGCCTTCATCAGAGGATCCTGTTAAAGATAAAATGAAAAAAGATATGTGATACAGCTAATACAGCACCTAGCTTAGTATTGGATTCAATAGATTATGGTATCATCTCCATCATCATTGTTAGGCTAGAAAGACCATCATTTCTATATATAAACTCACACAGTAATATAGAAGAGCAGGCACCCTCAAGGGACCACTCCAGTCATCTGCTCATCGTCAGATGGAATATTGTACTATGATTATTTCTATTCCTTAATTGTCCGATGTATTTTTGAGTCCCAGTGCTGTAATGGTTAAAACTATCCTGGCAGATTTCTACAATGGAGAAAGAGTTCTAAATTTAAAGATACTTATTCCAACATTTAGATATCATTTATTCAATTTAATTTTGGTTCTAATATTCTAATAACTGCATCCTTCCAATATGCTGCACAATTTAAAGCATTTATATTATTCTATTGTGGATTGCTCTTCGTCGCTCTTTGGTGAGATGTAAAAATAATTTTTTCAGTACTATCTTCAATAGGTAAGAAGGAATACTGCATTTTTGGTCTTTGAATCAGAACTGGTTCTTGAATCCATTGCTGCAGATTCACCTCCCTTTTATGTTAATCAGGCATTTCATTTGCTGCAGAGTTACAGGCTCTTAGTGACTTTCCTAACTTTGAAAAAAATCTACATATGTGTCAAGGGAAAAGACTAACACATGTTTTCCATATTTTGGGAAGACACATACACTCTGTGACAGGTGACATCAGGGTTCTCACAGGGTCTCTTACTTGGAATCATTCCTGATTTGTGACCAATAAAACCAGTGGCTACCTATGTAGAGTCAGTCTCTGAAATGTCTCCCTGATGATTTCCTTTTTTTCATTAGCTCTCCTGGTAACTGTAGCTAGTTACTTGTAAACAGTTTCTAGTTCTGATCATCATTACTCTCTGCCCCTTTATCTTTAGTCTCTACACCTGCTCTTGAACCTCATACAGTGAATCCAAATAGCTCTCTTGGCTCTTTCATCCCCATATTCACAAACATTTAATAACTTCTTGTATTTTTAATAAAGTCCAAATCATTTGGGGGAAATGGAAAAAGTTCAATTTACTTGAATTTGGAGGCAGACAGATCTGGGTTTATGTCTTGGCTCTGTGACTTTTGGCATACCATGAGAATATGAGTATATTATTTTTCTTCTCCAGCCTGTTTTGTCATCTGTAAAATGAAGATAAAAATAACTACCTTAGGGTTTAATAAGCATCAAATAAAATAACTTCTGCATATTACCTAGTACAGTGTCTGGCTCCCAGGAAAAGCTCAATTAATATGAGTCACCTTCTCTGACACTCTAGACCTGACCCACCTTTCTAATTCCACTTCTACCAGTTCTGTCCCGCTGTCTCACGGATCCTCCTTTCCCTTCCCTGTTTATCGCTATACTCATTTCTATACTATCCCCTTGCTTCTATGGCTTGAGTCACTGTGTGTTCATGTGGTCATTTTTCTTCATCTCTAACTAGCTTTTCTCTTACTTTTCCCCAAGACACCTGGTCACAGTTACTCTCCAACCCCCTACTCATAAGCCCTTGTCATAATGTCACTATGATCTTTCCCTCCTGCCTTGAATTTCATTTCATGTTTACATTTGCATTCTCCTCCTACACCTCATTATGAGACTCTTGAGGGCAAGGGCAGGGCCATATTTTTTTTCTATCCACACCCATCTCTAGCACACCTTCCTGAGGGCCTAGCAGGATTTCTTGGAAAAAACTGCAAAGTAAATTAGTGAATGCATCATTAAACAAATTTATTGTGTTGCCAAACTATAAAACATTGTTATATGTAAGATGATAATATGATTATTATTGACCATATAACCCCCAAAAATAATCAAATCCACCAAGTTTAAGTTACTTCCTAGAGTAAGACCGTGAATGAAAGTTCTTGTGTGTTGGTTGTTATGAATACCCGGACCTGGCCTGGAGGACTAAAAAGCAGACCAGCAAGCTCACAGCAAAACTGCACTCAAAAAAACACTAAGATTAAGGCAACAGAAGAAAAAAACAAAAGGCAAAGCATTGAAACAGGCTAAAATGCTCATAATTCAAGAGTATGGTTAATTTTAGGTTAGTTGGAGAAACTTCAGTCATGCTTATTTTGGCCTACAGAATAAAGAGGACAATATTCTTTTCCTTCTCATTGTTCTCTTGGCCAGTAGAGAAACAGAATAAAGAGGACTGAATCCTGAGCTCAACATAAACCCAAATTCTATCTTCCTTTATAGTTTGTGTCATTCTTTTTCTCCCTCTTGTTTGCATATTTTATGTGTAGTGGATCTACACAAATGTTGTATGCTATTTTGTATATTTCTTAGCCATAGTGTCATTCATTTGATGACCGTCTTTGTTTTCTCCATTTAATGAAAACATGATTATTCAGTGTTTCCATAGTCAATAGTACATCTTCTCCCATATTTTGAGTTTATGCTTAACTGATAAGAACATCTCCTGGTGGGGACTGAGAGCTTTCTTGGGAGATGGAGCTTTGAGTGTTTCAAGTAGGACAAGTCTCTGTGAAACTAGAAAATTTAGCACCAGGCTAAAAGATGTTTCAGTTTTTCAGAGTTATACAAGATCTTGTTTATTCACAAAGTGTTTGTAATCTAGTTGAGGAAGTGGGATGCAAGAAGCCATATAGAGGATACTCTGAGAGAGAAAAAACCAGCATAACTGTGTGTGGTGCAGAATAGAAGACTTGCTATGTTTTAGAACTGCTAGTGGGGGGGTGATGAGGAAGAGAGAGCTTCTTGCAAAAGTGAGCAAAGAGTAGGGATTCTTGGACAGGACAGGAACTTCTCAAGAGGAGAAGGGGTGAGGGGTGAATGGGGAAGTGACCCCATGGGGTGAGTATGGAACAGTAAGAAGGTCAGCAACATGACCTAAGACTAGTGGGTGAAGTGGGTGTTACAGACATATGTGTTATGAACATAAATACTGAAATGAGGTCTGGAAGGTATCTCCAGTTTGGAGTCACTTTTGTCTGTCCTTTCCAGATTTGAATAATTGAGAATTGGCTGAATTAAGATTTACATTGGGTTGTTCAAATTCCTTGAAAGAATATATGCATCTTGCAGAATAGACTAACATATGTGTTACTAATGCTCATAAATGTGTTTAAATGTATATGGTGCAGGAAATCAACTGAGAGACAAGATCTATCATGAAAAGTTTTGTGTGGTGAAACACTTTATTTACAAAATCAAAATGCTATAATAAAGGAGTTTCAGCAAAGAAAATAACTGCTCGTTTCACATAGAATTTGCCCTTTATCTGATATTGGCAGCCCTAAATGTTGGCTTAGAGGAAGCACCCTTGCCATTTGTTTTATTGCTTCTTTGCAAGTTATTTGCCTCCAATTTTAGCAGTGGAATTATTTTTCCAATCCTTCTCAATTAACATGCCTTCTGCATCACTGAGGAGCTGAAATGAAAGAGGAAGTTACATGGGAATGACATCCCATCTTTCCTGAAGAACAATTTTCCTGTCAAAAATTTGAGAGGAAGAATGTGAGATTATTATTATTTTTTCATTTGTTGCCAGCCTCTGTTTGAAATTCAGATGAACTGTGATTTTTCTGACTGGTTTTGCTTTAATATGAACTCTGTAAAATATTCCATTTTCTTCTTGCCATCGCTTCCCTCTACTCAAAAGCCAGCGTTTCTATAAAGAGGGAGACGCTGCTTCTCAGAATAAACAGGCCCTGCTGAGCAGAGTCCTTGGCCCGTAGAAAGCCCACCCCTGCAGAAGGAAATCAGATCCTTGGGCAAAATAGGTGAAGAAAAAAATGTCAGCTGTTAAAACATTTAGTCTGTTTTTCTCTTTAGCCCCTGCTGGCCCCCTGGCTTCCCAGCCCCCACCTCGACGTGATCTTTTCCATCCTGTGGCTCATGTGCTGGATACACAGAGCCCTCAGCGCAGAGCAAGTCTAGGAAGGGGAGCATTCTCCAGGCTCTGCATCCTGACAGCCATCTTTCTCCTCTCCACCCTCCTCACCACATTCCTGGAGGATCGTGGAGAGATTGATTGGATGATTTTTTTGGCAGCTCTTTGCAGCGCCTGCAGCCACAGCTTGCTTTAATTAGGGAATCAGCGTTTCTTTTATGTAGGTCACATCAGGTTTTGATTCCAGATCTCATATAACTCTAACCTTTCTAAAAAGTCAGAAATGCATGTGCAATTGGAAGATTTTTTTTTTTTTTTCAGATTTTCATAATTCTCACCAGAATCATTCATGCTGGTGTAGCTGTCATCTCTTTTTGCTAATTATCAGAAGAAGGATGGCATTCTGTGAAACCTTTTCTTTCAGGAAGATCCTGTTGTCTGAAACACACATGCCCATAAAATTATAAACAGAGATGTGGGGGCAGGAGGAGAGAATTGATGGGTTTGGCTTGTTTATGTATGCTTTTGCACCCCAAAGACTTAATGGATTCTCTGTCTAGGGAATCTAATACTTGAGAATATATTTGAGGTGAAAGTAAAAACAGTTAATCTTTGAGATGTAGTTAGAAATAAATACATGTTAGTAAGAGAGATGGTACACTGGCCGCTCTAATAACACTGCAGGAACTGAAACTCCACATTAAATATTCTCATATCATAGGCGGCCCTTAGGAAACCTTGTCTAAAGAATGCATAATGAACAAAGAATATTCGCTGGCAGGTAGCCATGTAAGAACCAGTGATGATTACAGAAGTCTGAATGATGAACATGGATCTTGATATGGTCTCTGAAAAAAATCTAAGTTATTTGCCTTTCAGAAATTTGTTATAATTAGGGCATGACGGATTTAAATCATTCTTCAGGTACTATGTTTTATGTTCACTTTTGCTTATAGAAATGTTGAAATGTTAGCAGGCAAGTAAAACATAAGGACTAAATATTCAAACATTAAAGAGCAAGACAGTGACCTTAAGCACCACCTCCAAAGAATCACATTTCCAAAGTCTATGTGGACACAAGCCAAAATGGTGACCGACGAAGTGACTGCATGTGCTCTGCGGCCGCAGGCATTCAGTGCGCCCAGAGCCTTGCAAACAACTAACTGAACGCAGCAAGCTCTCAGGAGTGTGAACCTTACATTTCCTGAGTAGTTAAATGAAGAGCAATGTGAACACTAAAATGAAATACCATGAGCCAGTTCAAGTTGTGCACCTCTCAAAATGTTAAGAGAGTCTATTATCTCTCAAAGACTGCAGGTCCGATCAATTTTAAATTGTTAAAAGCAGGAAGGCAATGTCAATCAACAGAGGAGGTGTCTGTCGGAGAAGCGCAGGGGCTCTTGGGCTCATTATTTTCAGAATGAGAAGGGAACCGCAACTGTCTGATCTGATACATTTGATTAAACTGCTCAACCACAGGTCAGAAAGAGATTGAAGAGCCTTCGGTTGAGTTTCGCGGCCAGTAGTGTCGGTGCCTATACTGACTTTGCAAACTTCTTGAGCAGGAAGTATCATAGTAACGGGACTTGCCATGAGTTCTCTGGAATGTTCATTGTTGGAACCACATCATTGAAACTGCCTGTCTCAGGATATTTTACTCTTGTTCCCCTCACCTGTGATTCATACCCCAGTGAATAATATTCACAAAGAATAAAATGAAATCATTATGGTTTCAAGTTGCCTGAGGCAGACACTTTGCCTCTGTCTTTCAGAGGAGGACTCCTGGTACCAAATACACAGAAAGAATGGAGTTTGTGACCTGCAAATCAAATTTAAGTCACTGAAGATCTGTTGGCTGTGATCTTAAATCCTTTGAAAAAAGGTGTCTTGACTATAGCTCTTGAAACACTTCTGCTTTCATTAAATTCACTCTGTAGAATATAGAGTTTCATATTTTTGTTATGGCTGGAGTTAAACCACAGACCCTCTCGAATTTAAAATTGGTGATAGCTCAGTTCGCATAAATTAAAAAAAAAAAAAAAGCCCTCCTGGTGTGTTCTGCAGAGCTGTGATGCCCCCTCCTGACTGCTCTGCCTGGGGTGGAGAAGCTCCTTTGGGTTTGCAGGACTCAGTAGTAGCAATTGCAAACTGATGGGGTCTGTACACCTCTTTCAGCCTTCTCCCCTGTGAGTGAAGGACTGTTAGAGCCGTATTTGCCAGGAGAGATATTCATCATGTAAATTCTATTCCATTTCCTTATATGGCCCCTTTTAATCTATAGGCAATAAAACATAACACCTAAAGCAGCTGCCATTTTAATTAAATTGCCAGTTAAGGAAAATTAAGACTAGATAGGTAGGTTATTAAAGTCTTTTTTACTCTGATATGTAAACAATCTTACCATGTTGTATCATACTGTAAACTGGAACAGCAGCAAATCTTTTTCAACCACTAGAATCTTCGTGAACATGGTCAGTTGGAGTTATCTGACTGGGACATTTATCCTCAAGAGGTCTATATTTATTTTTTAATCTTCTAAGGCCAATGCAGTAATTTATATAGTATACTCAATATAGATCATGTCTTAACTCCCAATCACTTCTCAAAAGGAGTGGGCGAAACCCTTAGCCAGTACTAATCACAGGGGAAAAAAATCTATGGCTTGGTCTGGGTTTTCTTTTTCACCATCAGGTTGGCATTGCTTACTCTGCTTTTTCCTTTGTTTTTTTCTCTGTCATTCATTCCCCTGTGTGGTCTGCATGCAATGGTTGTTTTCCTGAGCAAGGTTTTTATTAAATACTGGAGAAGATTCTCAAAACCCTCCCACTGCATTTGTTCAAAGCTCATATTTTCCATGGAGTTTTCATCAGTTGCATTTTTAAAGTAGGTATACATGTTTCTAATGCTTTTAAGATCTAATTCAGGGCCTCCCTGGTGGCCTAGGGGTTAGGTCTCTGTGTTCTCACCATGGAGGACTGAGTTTGATCCCTGGCCAGGGAGCTAACCCACATATGGCAGAACAGACCTCTCCTGTCATGTCCAATGCTCCACTTAGCAGTGTTTTTCAGTAAATCCACCTGTTCAATTCCCTACTCTGTTTCTGGTGAATCCTCTCAACCCCACACCTCTGGCTTACACCCCAGTTATTCTATGCAAAAATGAAAAAATAACTCTTTCAAATTTTTATTAAGCAAAAAATATGATCCACTTTCTTTAAGAACCAACAGTGCATACATGTATGTATGGGGATTGTTTGGGTATGGCATGTCTGTGAATGTACATTGTGCTTCAATAATGGAAAGGGTTATTACAAATGCAGGCTTTGGACCGGGAAGATTAAAGCATTTTCTGTGAGGTAAAACTTTAAACACCCCATTGCATAAAAATAACAAATGCTGAGACTTCCTGCCTACAACATTGACTTCTCATATTTTAGGTTCTTATGTGCTTTAATTGTGTTGATGGCAATAATTATTCAACTGAACAGCTTCTAACCTACACAATTCATTAACATATGTTCTTTTTCAGGGTAGTTTAGTGAGAGATTCAATGTCATGACTTTAGTTGGTGTTAGGGAGAGGCAATTTGTACCTAAACATTCTCCTCTGAATAGAGAAGCATGCTGGGTATAGAGGTCAGGACATCAGAGTTAGGCATGCTTCATAGTTTCTGGCCTTATCACACCTCTTGGGGACATCATAACATCAGTGAGTCAGTGTCTTTGGCAGGTAGCAGAGAGTCAAACAAAAAGATTCCATCTTTTCTTTATTTGCAAGCTGCTGGAATCATTCTAACCTAGAGATGAAGCAGTAATGGTCTCCTTTAACCCCCTCTATCCCCCTAGAAGGCCTTTGTTGAGTAGCACCTCAGAAGGAGCCCTTCATGTTGAGATGCCTGTGTTCTGGGACCACTGAAGAGTCAGCCACATCTCCAGCTGGCTTTGGGATTCCTGGAAAAGACATTAATTCCTATCAAATTCTACCTCTGAATCTTGCAACTAGTATTTGATTGGAAACAATGACCTACTTTTTTTCTAGCATCTGATGGTAGAATTCCTTAAGATGCCTTCATAACTGAATCTTAGCCCAGAAAGTTACAAGATTTTGAGTCATGATAAAGCAGAATCCAAAGTTGAAATTGTGAGTGGGAGTGCTTGATAAATATTTAAACACCTATCTGACTGCATGAGAATGTTGCTTTTAGAAGAATGGAAACTTCAGCTTGCTCTACTTTTTTCCAATTGGAGAAAGTTAAAGGATGGTCTTCCATACTGCTTCTACTGTTTGTGACTAGCTTTCAGGCATCAAATTTAGGAAACACTAGACACAAAGGAACAAAGTGTTGAAAGTGACGCTTGGAGATGAATAGAGATAATTTACCTGCACTGTCATATTTAAAGGTTGAAATCACCAGTGATCCATTAGCAAAGGAAAGGGGTGAAATAACTGAAAAATAAACCAATTATAAAAGAAAGAGTTCAAATATGAATTTTGCTAGCTCCAATTGAGTGAAAATAAGCTATTTCCACAGGAAAAACAAAATAGCAATACAACACTTGCTTTTAAGATATTGTCACTCTTTAAAATATATTTTCATTTTGAATTAGTTGCATTTCAAAAACTGCCTATACTTGAGGTACTATGTTTTCTTCCTAGATATTTTTTTAATTTTAATTTTTGAAATAAAAATTCCAAAATGTTGTAATAGACATTATAACATTAACAACGGAATGTTTGAGAGCAATTGATGAGTGCTGAGAAGTATACTAGTTGTTTCCTAATCCTCACAACTCTTCTGTGTGGTAGATGCTGACACTGTATTAGAGATGAGGCACTGAGCCACAAAGGGACTTGGACTTGAATGTGTGAATCTAACACACAGGCCAAAGTCCTAACTAGTAGGTTTTGCTGTATTAGAAGTCATTTGGTAATATGTCTATGGTTCAATCAAATACAGTGACTGTTTCTCATTTTTATTAGGTATCTTTGGGGCTATAAAAAAAATTCCCCAATCATTAGCTAGTCTGAAATTCTTTGTTGAACTAACCAGTAGCTTCCAGTTACTGCGTTTTGGATATTCAGCAGTTAGTACTAATATGACTCACTATCCACTTTTTCCTTTCTTGGTTCTTCACTTTTCTCTCAATGTCCTGAAGAAATGAGGCAGGGATTTTTGTCATTATAATCATCACAAATATCATAATGCAAGTGGATCACCGCTTTGGATAACTCATGGGGTTAGCACCTGACTCCCCACTTCTTCTGTGTGGGCTGTTGTGTAGTGACTTCCTTCCAGAGAGCACAATATGGAAAGGGAGGAAAAAGGAGGAACTAAATAGTGCAGAAACCCAACAAAAACCCAACCACTCAGCCAGGTAGTCAAGGTCAACAACAAGAGAGATGAGTGGTGCAATATGAGGAATGACATTTTACCTGTGGTTTTCTCCTGAAAAGCATATTATCCATGAGAAATACATTGAAATTATTCATGATAAATGTTGTTTCTCTCTTAGTTGACTTACTACACAATAGTCATTCCATGAAAAAAAGAAAAAAAGAAAAAAAGAAAAAAGTCCCAATTGAGGGACTTCTCCCATTATATTTGACTAGTGCCCAAACTGTCAAGATCATCCAAAACAAGGAATGTATGAAAAGCTGTCCTGTGAAAAGGAGCAAGGAGACATGATGACATGGTATGTGCGGTGCTGGATGGGATCCTGAGCCAGAAAAGGTCATTAGGTAAAAAGTTAAGAAATATGAATAAAATATGGTCATTAGTTAATAACAATGCATTAATACTGGTTTACAAATTGTGATAAATGTAGCACAGTAATGTAAGAAGTTAATAGGGGAAACTGTGTGGGGTATATTTGAACTCTTACTACTCTTTTTGCAAACTTTTCTATAAAAACCTAAAACTGCTCTAAAGTCAGAAGTTTATTAAAGCAGAAATGTACTGGGAAAAATAAGTAATACTCATTTAGACATTTGTTGATTTTGGAGCTTGTATATTTATGCATTTCCTTACCAAAATAATAATTTCATTAGAAAGTCTGAAGGGAAAATAAGCTTTTTCACTCTTTTAACAAGCATCTATTGAATAATATAACCTTTAAAAATTATTATTTCTAAGACAATGTGCTTAAAACTTGGCATGTCTTCTGTTCTGACAAGCATTTTAAGTTAGCTATTATTATAGTACTTATTTTACAGATGAGGAAACTGAGGCTCAAAGAAGCTAACTAATCTTGTCAAAAATTATTTGGCTAAGTTGTAGAATCAGGTGTGACGAGAAATAGCCTGTCCATGGTCTCTGCATTTTAGACACTTTATCAGGCAGGGCTGTGTTCAGCTGCATATAACAGAGGTCCAGGTGCAATTGTTAGCATTTACTTTTCTCATGTAAAAAAGACTGGACTTGTGTAGTTGATCTGGGAATAACCAAAGACTCAGCCTCCTCAAGGTTTCCGCCTTCATCTTTAGGGTATAGATTTCTTTTTTTTAAAGATTTATTTATACATACAAGAGCTGGGGTACAGGCCAGAGTCCAGGGCAGTGAGAGGATTCACCAGAGACAGAGCGGGGAGCAGAACAGGCAGATGGACTGAAACACACTGCTAAGAGGAGCAGAGGGCAAGGCAGGAGAGGTCTGCCTCACCATGTGGGTCCCCTCCCCGGCCTGCGGCAGGGACCGAACTCATTCTGCAGTGGCTGCGGTTTGCCTCATAGTGCGTTGCTTAACCCACTGCACCACCAGGGAGGCCCGGGTATAGATTTCTTATAATCCATCCTTCCATATATATTCTAGGATAAAAGGAGGAAGTCACAAAGAAAGGGTATCATGAATACAGGAAAGCAACAATTCCCCCAAATCATCAGTCGTCATTCATTCATATATTATTGTGATCTCACTTGCAAGACTGGGAAATTTAGTTCAGTTTTTTTCATTTAAAATTTAAAAATTAGGCAGGGATTGCAATTCAGAATAAAACAGGATTTGATTTTAAGAAAAAGGGGAGACTAACCTATAGATGGTGATTGAATTTAAAAAATGAATATCGGTTAGCAACTAGAATGAATGTCTGCTCTAGTCATTGAGCTCTGCTAGGTTATGTGGGACAAATCCACTTAAATCACTCACAAGTGACCAGAAGAGACAATCTTATAAACTATGTGGAATTATAGGGATTGTCACAAGGATAAAGAAATAGTACTGAAATTAAGCCTGAGAAAAGTGGAGTGGTCTTCCTGGAGGAAGGGCCACCAGAACTTAGAATAAAAGGATGAATAACTAAAATGTCAAATTTATTTCAGTCATTGAGGTGAAAACACATGGTCCATATTAGAGACCAAAAGCAACTTGGTGTTAAGCAAGTCTCTCCTGACACACATCTCTAAAAGACGCTGGTCTTTACTTCTTCCTCCCCACCTCCCTCATAGCTCCTCCTCATCTGTTGGGTCTGGGTGCAAATGCCTTCTCAGGGAGGGGCCCACTAGTGCCCCACTTAAGGAGACTCTCTGCCCTGCTCCATCTCCTAATCTCTAATTTAGCTGTTGATTATCTCTTTCTCAATATTAACTCTGTACCAAGTGGTACCAAGCAAATGGTAAACAGTCAACAAATATTTTTAAAATGGCAGTGATGACAGTCATTTATTTAATTTTAGAATTATGAATCTGAAATTATTCTCATCTGGGCATAATTCAAGACCTGCCTGTTAGATATGTAATCTTTGATTATCCTTTACTAGTAATTTTATGATTTGCTTCTTGTTTCTCTTCTGAGAATTTCTCTTATAGTTTGATTTATCAAGAACTAAGGACATTGAAGTAGAAGCAGATCTCCATGGTCATCAAAGCATTTGACATTATATTTCCCCAAGGAAGATGAACAACTACTTATGTATTTTTCATGTAATATAATATAATTGTATATTATAATAATATACAATAAGTTATTATATATTATAATAAACAATAAATACAATTATAATTGAACAATATAATTGTTCAAGTACATGTAATATGAGACTAGGGAGCCATGAAAATGTATTAACTGTAGTCATTTCTTTTGTGAAAAGAAATAGAAAATTCATTTTTACTTCATTTTAAAACTATTATTGTCTTACTTATCAGAATATTTGTTGTTGTTTTGGATGTTCAAACAAAATGTAGCTAGTTTTGATTTCTGTAACAGTAGAATAGAATGTATGACATATCATTTTATGATTCAGATTTCTACATGATTGCAGAAAAATGTTTATGTATACAGTTCTTCTACCTGCTGAGGACCCATCAGTTGCAAAGAAATACAGTAATAAAAAGTATAAATTTATTTGTTAGGAATTCAGAAGCAACTGAAGGTGATCGGTAGAAATTTATTCTCATTGGGCATTCCTCATTTATACTGGCATAGCATGTTCCCCAATAGTTTTATTATTTGTTTATGATCCCCTTTCTGCTTTTGCATCATGTTATGCCACAGCCAGTAATCTTTTTTTTTTTAATGCAATATGAAAGACAAGGAGCCATGGGGCTGGAAGCAGTCCTTTCCAGAGTGGGAGTCCAGGTCTTCTGTGAGACTCCAGGACAATGGAGTTGTCAAAGCTGAAATGTTGTTGAAAAGCTAGAGACACTGAAGAGATAGTCCAGGGGGTAGCAGGGTGCTGGGGGCAGGAGAACAAAGCTATCAATTGTTTATTGGTGAAATGGAAAGATGTAGAGACCCAATGAAAGTCTGAAATATAAATAAGCTTTGACATAAGAATCAGAAAAATAAAGACTATGGCAATTATGTAACCTTTTTAATTGCAATATTAGTATACAGTAACAAGTGTGCAGACTTAACCTTTTATGATCAAATTAGTTAGGATTTTCGTGAGGGGCTATAGACTGAAACCCTATAGGAACAAACCCAGGCTAGATATGACCTGATGTTTTCTCAGATATTCTCTCTGATTCTGCTCAGTGTCTTTTCCTAAGTTTCCTCTAACATAGACTGGGTAGGACATGGGTAACATGGTCCATATCTGTTACATAGACTCTCTGGAAGCCATGTGATCTGCCCTCCCTTCTTCTCCAAACATCACTCTTCCTCACTGAGTCTCACTGCCTCCATTTCTTCTTCGTGGTGTGCAATGTTTTGTGGAGAAATGCGGGCTACTATTTTTGTGTAATGAGCAGTACTGATAACTATGACAGTGATGGCTGTCTCAAGGAACCGAAACTATTAGCACAGGTTTGGGGCATTTTTTTCCAAGACAGCTCAGAATCAGTTGTATTTCCCTAGTTTCAAGTGCATAGTGCATCAAATGAGATTGCCACATACACTTTAAATCTCATGAGTAATAGACTCCAAAGAAAGGAGATTAACTTAATTATGTTTAGAAATTAGGATCCTTATACCTCTCTAGAGATATTTTACCAAGAATATGGCAAAAGTTGATAATGGTTGAAGCATGCTGGCTCTAATGGGTCTTAACCAAGAACAGAATTTAATCTTGCTCATGGGACGGGCGACAAGTTGAAGATTGAATTCACGGCAATGGTATTTAGAAGCTGTCCAGTGGCAAGAGGGCTGTAGGGATGTTCATTACATCGGTATTATGGGTATCACATCAGTATTACGGGGGAAAGTAGTATTTGGAGGAAAAGATATTTAAACCAAAATCTAAAGACTAAATGGGAGTTAATTAGATTAAAAGGATGATGGGAAATTTGTGGTGAGTGAAGAGGATGGTTCCAGATAGAGAGGCAAGACTGTGTTCACAGGGTCAGAGATCTGTGGCATGATTGACAGAGTGCAAGTTGCAGTGTGGCTGGATGATGGTACACAATTGAGGGGGGACACGGCTGAAGATAGAGACAAATGCAAAGTGATACTGTGAGCCATGTGAAGAGATTTGGAAAAAAAAAAAAAAAACAGCCCCATAGAGGCTGTTAACTAATGACGTTATATAATCAGAGAGATGTTTGGAAATATTCCTTTATTATGAAACTGACAAAGATAAGGGGCAGAGGAGCAGTTAGGAAGCCCTTAGGGAAGTTCAGGCAGAAAGAATGGTGGCCTGAACTTGACTAGTGCCTTGGTTATCTACTGTTGCACAACAAATCCCACCTTCCCCTAAATAAAATAACTTAGTGGGTAAAACAGCAACCATTCTATTAGTTTTGGTAAGTAAAGAATTTACACATGGCATAGGGAAGTGATTGTCTCCGTTGTTCGATAACTGGTAGCTTGTACAGAGATGTAGCTTGAACAGCTAGAGGTAGTTCAATAGCTCCATGGGACCCTCTGCCTGGGGCGTTGCTTTTTCTGTCAGGGCAGGAGTGTCTTACCTACTCGCCTTTCTCACACATACATACCTAGGAAGAATGAATAGCTTCTTTTATCGGCATTCCCATAAGTATTTTAGATACCCTTATTATAAACTCATCAAGTTGATTGCATTAGATATGGTCTAGGTAAAGCAAATATTACCATGCAGTCTCCACCTTTATCATTATCTAGAACTTAGACACTATTCAAAATATATTTCACCTCAACTGAATTTAAACCTACAATATAAATTCAGTGTTTTTATATAAATATTTCAGTATCCAATAATCAAATCAGTGTCAGTGTTTAATTTTAATGGGACACTAGTCTGGTAAACTACAGAGGTAAAAAGTATCAGTCTTTCTTTTTTGGTACCTAGTGATAAGCAAAGATGATTGTCCTACATCAATGTGCAACTCAGGGGTAGTCAAATTTTATGCTTAATTTTCAAGGCAACTGAATTAGTCTCCATATTTGCTTCATCTTCTTTTAATTACATTTTTATTTATTTTAATGCAACACAAACCTATCTCTTTTGGAAAGAGGTGGTATACAAGAAGTTAATAGATGAATAAACTCAGATAAATACATATATAATCTAGAGAGATAGTTATGCTTTTAATCACCAAAAGTTTATTTTTAGTTAATTAATTAATAGAATACTATTTGTAGTTTTGTCCCACACATTTGCTTCTATTTAATGATCTGGAAAAGAAAGTAACACAGAAGTGAGATTTTGAATGTTATTAAATGTGGTGGTTTGACAATCAAGTATAGGAATAGAAAAACTACATGAAAGAGCCTAAAGAATTTAGGAATCTGAGCAAAAGAGAAAACTAGATTCAAGCAGGAATTAAATGCAGATTAAGACATCTGGAGAGAGGTATTAAATGCAGACATTCAGGAGGCAGGTAAAATCATAAAGGCTGTGAGAAAGCATTGCTGAGGTAATAGCACATCAGCTATTTCATTATGTGGTGGCAACATAATGACTAATTCGCTTTTGTGTCTCCAATTTTGAATCTCTCCACAGAAAAGTGATAGATTATGTACCTCTTGAAAGAACTTTAGTAGTCCAGAAGTTTCAGTGGGAGTGCCATATAATTACCAGCATGAGGAAACTGCCTCGAATTATATTATGAGATCTCCACCTGCTTCTCCCATTTATTTCACAATGAAAAAGGAAGCAAGCTAAGGTTCCCATCAAGGGAGCCACTGATGTGATGAATAAGAAAATCAGTCGTGTAGGTAGTAACACAGAATCTCAACATCCTTCATTAACTTTGAGGGTTTCATCCCCTTATCATTTAAAAATAACCTTAAGTAAATATCTTTGCAAGACAAGTATTGAAAATCATATCTATGTCCTATGCTCAACTGTAAAGGGAGGACTAACTGTCCCATTTCATTTTATTAAAGTTATTATTTAGTGATATTTCAAACATATATAAAAGTATAAATAATTGGTTTGCAGGACTCCCCTACTATCCAGCTTATCAACTTATGTCCAATCTTATTTCTCTTTATACACACTAGGGTTATATTGAAATACATCCCATAATCCAGATAGTATGTATATCTAAAATATATTAAAAATGTTCTCCTATAATATGTATATATACATAGCAGAATACATAATACACATATGTATTTAAAACAGAATTCTGTTACTTATATCATTACCATTTCTAAAACTTTATCAAACTTCCTTAATAACATCATATTCACTTTTACATCTTATCCCTACATGGGAGTGTACAGTAAGTGTCTGTATGAATAAATGAAGACTCACTTTTAATTTACTCATTCAAGAACAAAATATCACTTTTTCCAAGTTACTGTTTGCTCCTTTTCTCTCTCAAAAACCATCTCAAGGACTTCATTTCTGTGAAAACTTCTAGAATGCCAATGTATAGCATATTGCTTGTAATTTTATTCCTTTGATATAAATTCTGAATAGTTTTGAGCACTGACAATGCATTGAGAATAACAGGAAATACTTCATGTAGATAAGTATTTTGAATTTTTTTAAAAAAAAGATTTATGTATGCATGCAAGAACTGGGGTACAAGCCAGAGAATGGGGGGGTGAGAGGATTCACCAGAGACAGAGTGGGGTGCAGAACAGGCAGATCCACTCAAGTACACTGCTGAGGGGAGCAGTGGGCGAGGTAGGAGAGGTCTGCTGTGCCATGTGGGTCACCTCCCTGGCCAGAGACTGAACTTGGGCCACTGTGGCTGCAGATGCTTCATAGTGCGGTGCTTCACCCCTTGCGTTACCAGGGAGGCCCCAGTATTTTGATTTCTATTTAAAAAAAGAAATGGTCACATTTGGATTTAATAATTTACTCTGTAGCACACACAAGTGGATGAATGGTATTCAGTTTAATTCTAGAGTGTATGTTTTCCACCATTTTTATTTGTCTTTTGTATTGGCAAAATGCCTGATACCTAGAAGAAACTAAAAAAATAATGTTGAAGCAGATAGGAAAGAAAAAAGGATGGGAGAAATGGGAAAGAGAGTGAGAGGGAGGGATGAAGTGATAAAAGGGAGAAAAAAGACAAAGGAAGGAAGGGAGGGAGGGAGGGAGAGAGGCAGGAAGTGTGTGTGTTATTGAGACTACTTGAGAGGGCAAAAAAATGTGACAAACAATTATACAGTACTAGTCATTTTCAAAATGTGTTTTCATTCATCTTGTTTGCTTTTCTTAATAATTTAATAGGTAGCTATCATGAAATATTGAATGTTAGCAAAATAGGTCCTAGAAAGATGAAGAGATTCATTGAAATAGGTGGAACTGGTTCTGGTCCTTCAGTCTTCAGCCTCCACATCTTATTCTTTTCAGACTGAAAAGTAGTATCTGGTTTTTGCTATGACTGGGATCCCAGTAAAAGTTGCTGTGGGCCTTTGTCTAGAATACAGTAGTCTAGATTAGAGGGCTGTGTATTTTTTAAAAAGAAGTAGAATGTTGAACAGTTGAAAACCAGAATGGCCAAGAGTGATGATTTGGCCAGAGGCGTGGAAGGGCATGTACAGAATGGGAAGACTATGGGTGTACTGGGGAGGATGTTGACAGGGTAGCACACGGCTGCTTCACTGTCTCTCATGGCCTGTGAAGCTGCCTAAAAAACTGGCCCTGGAGTCAGTTGTTTCTGATGAAAATAACAAGCAACAAAAACTACCTCTTACAAGGTAGTTCATGTGGTAATTATGTCTAAGCTACAACAATCTAAAGTCACACCAAGCCACACCCTTTAAGCATCTCAGAGGTCTCTTTGATTCTTTATAGCTTTTGCCACCCTTTGAACTTTCATATTTAAATGTCTTCCATTAATTTTCCACAGTTAGATTATAAACACTATAAAGGCAGGGACAATGCCTGTTTTGTCTATCCACATATATGTCACTTATAATAGTTCCTGAAACATAATAAGCAATTATTGAATGAATATATGATGAATAAATAAATAGATTAATGAAGAGGACAAATACCATTTTTTTTATAATTTAGCATGAAAACTGTTTTTGCAAAGTGTAATATTGTGACTATACAAACATGGTGCACTTACATTTTTAGTCGAGTGACTTTTACACTATTTTACTTTATAATTTTGATGTAACTTAATATTAGAAAATATAACAAAGAAGAAAAGAAATACAAAAAACCAAGGGCAATTGCACATAGGTAATATAGATAAATGTAGATATCTTTTTAGCCATAAACCTTACAAAGAAATCATTGACTCTGTAATCCAATTTCTTTTCCTCTATGGTTTTAGAGATTAAGCTGTAAGTATTACACAAGATCACAGTTAATGAATAGTGAAACTGGGATGAGACCGAAGTTTCTTCATTTTTAACCCAGTAATTTTCCCTTAACATGTCCTACCTCACACAGTCACAATAATTTCAGCGTTAAAATTTATTGGTTTATGGTAGGTGAAATCTGAAAATTTAACAATGTATTTCCAAGTATAAAATGTAACCTACCTTCAATCTTCCAAAAAGGCATCCACTGCCAGTTCCAACTGTGCAAAAGAGGTAAAACATGAGCATTTCTTCCAAGCATCATTTAAACCCATCATTGAAGTCATGCACAATAAACCATTTATTCATGGGTACAACCCTCCTGGTGTCCAATTTCTCACATATGTGATTCTAGCTCAAAAACACAATTTGGACTATTTTCATGGTAATGTAACACTACCATATTGCCAATATTTCATAAACAAAAGAAAAGTACCATTTTGACCATCTGAGGATGCACACATAAATCTGTGCCGCAGATCTAATTTCTGAAATATTTTGCTCTTGTGACAGACGTTGCAAATTAACAAGCATTTTTCTTTTGAGGAAAATCAGAGCCTTACTGGTAGCACTAGTTAGAAATGAACTCAAAATAATTTGATAATTAAATCATTCCAATTTATGCAAAAGCCAAATCTACTTAAAAACTAATCTCCTCTCCCCCCATGCACCCCCCCCCCCCCAACTTACAACNCCCCCCATGCCCCCCCCCCCCCCCAACTTACAACAATTTTCACTTTATAAATGACTAGAGAGAGGAATGATTTCTTCGGACTTCATTCCTAAGCCTTCCTACTTTGGAAAAATAGAGTGTCTCCAGATAAGGCCTAAGAAAATAATATTATTTAATCTGAAAACCTCAAGTTAATGATTATAA
This sequence comes from Galemys pyrenaicus, assembly GCA_019455555.1. Classification (NCBI taxonomy): domain Eukaryota; kingdom Metazoa; phylum Chordata; class Mammalia; order Eulipotyphla; family Talpidae; genus Galemys; species Galemys pyrenaicus. The sequence continues at coordinate 1,681,598 of JAGFMF010011752.1, forward strand.
TAAATATCTTAAACTTTTCTTCACAAATGCATTCTTATGCACAAATGATGTCCTTTAGGAAGACATATATGGACCCTTTTAATTTACTGGTGACTCCATGTCTGGGGATTATCTAGCCATTCCTAATAAGGTTTTCATTTTTATTGCAGCAAGCTTGATTAAAAGACACGAAGAACAGCTAACTGACTGACACAGATGCTGTTTCAGTTACCCTCATAATCCAATGTTTGTCTCTATGTAATCCAACGTTTGTCTCTACATAAATTCCTTTGGTAAAGGCCATTCACTGCCTTACAAAACCCTTTCTTTCTTTGCACATTGGCTTTCATTGTTAGAGAACTTGTTTGTTTCCTCATACTTTGTAAAGATCAATCTTAGTTTTGTCCTCTGCTACCCCAAAAAACAAATCCATTCCCCTTTTCATCTGATAGCTTGTAACGTATGTGAGGGCCACTATCATAACTATAGACACGTCTTTATACGTGGCTTTACAGAGGACTCTTTAAAGGGATTGCCATTATAGTCAGGAGGGAGATGTAGAGGGAGCTGCCTGGGGCTTGATGGTGCTTTTGGGGCCTGGCTGCTCTCAGGGTCAAGGCAGTGGGGGAAGACTGGTGCTGCTGCCCAGCCTGGGATCCAGACACAACCTCCTGGCCTCCCCCCTGCATCCTGTTCACACCGTTTACATTCAAAAGCAGAGTAGATAGATCTAAATTACTAAGAATGAAAGGCATCAAGTGCTCTAAAACCTCAAAAATAGATCACATAGGGGTGGCAAAAGAGAAAAAGGATAAAAGTGAAAAAAAGAGAAGTAAATGAAGCTTAAGGACAGAGTACATTCTATGGCAGAATTATTACCAACTAAAATACATAGTCTACAACTGGCGGACTGATTGGAATCTGTTTGATCGTAAGTGGTTTAGAAAGTGACATTTTTGGAGACCGATAGTTTCCAACATATGCCTATTTCTACAAAACTCATTTGTTAGCTCTGTTGCAAGCTACATTTTCTTGATAACGCCACAACATCAGGTCATTCATCTGAGGAGCATTTGTACAACATTTTATTTTATTACAGATTTTATTCATTTATGCACACAAGAGCTAGAGTATAGGTCAGAGGGGCTGGGGGTAAGAGGGTTCACCAGAGACAGAGTGGTGAGCAGAACAGGCAGATCTACCAAAATACATGCTGAGAGGAGCAGTGGGTGAGGCCAGAGAGGCCTGCTGTGCCATGTGGGTCCCCTCCCTGGCAGGGGATTGAACTTGTGCTACAGTTCCTGCAAAGCTCCACAGTGCAACACTCAACCCTTTGAGCCACCAGGGAGGCCCTGTACAACATTTTAATAAACATTTTGCCATTGCAGATGAGGTGGGAGGTTATTAATCTACAATAGTTTAGTTTTTTTGCTTTTGTTACCTGTGCTTTAAATTCACATCTAAAAATTCAATCCAAAATCAATGTCAATGAGCTTTTCCTTTATACTTTATTCTAGAATATTTTATAGCAGTCTTATATTGAGTCTATTTATTTTGAGTTAGGTTTTGTGTGTAAGAGTCCAAAATCATTCTTTTAACCTGTCACTATTCAATTTATGCAGTACCACTTACTGAAGAAACTATTCTTCCCCATTATATAGTCTTAGTTCTCTTGTCTACTATTAGTTTCTTTTGACTCTCTTCTGTTCCATTGGTCGATACTTCTATTTTCATGCCAATATAATACTGTCTTGATTACTCTTTGTGACATAGCTTCACATATAACTTCATATATACAAATACCATATATAAACATAAATATGTATTATCCATATATATGGATATACTGACATATCAATATGTATACACATACACACATAGGTACATATATCTATGTATATCTGCATCCTAGACACTGTTATGGCTCCTGGAATTCTGCTGTCAGTTGTTAGTTGACATTGGCTGCAAGAAAGTCATAGAAATTTCCTTCCTGACTCTTCCCAGATATTCTGCTTCAGGCAGCTCATGTAATAACACCCATCTGAAGAGTTTGGGGACCTAAGGGAACACCAAATGTAAGAAGTAAACCATCATCTTTAACCTAGAAGAAAATGGTACTAAACGTAAGATTTTTGTGAAATCCCCAAAAGGCATTTTGCCCCATGTCTATGATTTTGTAGTATTAAAAAAGTCAACTAACTCTATATTAATAGAAGTTAATATATTATGTAATAATGTACAGCTCAAACATATTTCTTTATACTTGATTTCCCACCCTGTTTGCATATTAGACACACATGTGAAGCATTATGCACATTAAATATATAATCTTCTTCAATTATATCCAAATGAAGCTGAAAAAACACAAGAGTTATCCGTGAAGATTGTTAAAGCGTACTCAGTTACTTGAGATCCATATATCCCTCCCACTCACTTTGGGCAAGTTACTCACCTTCCTATGCTTATGTTACCTCCTCTTTTAAATGGGGATAATAGGGATTAAATGAACTAGTATATGGACAGCTCTCAGAACAATGCCTGGCACACAGAAAACATGCCCTCAGAGAGTGCTTGCTACTGTTATTCTGTGTCAGTCATTTAGATCTTTGTTTTTAGGGCTTCTGGTTTGACTCTCAGTGGGATTTATTCCTATGGGCAGCTCAGTTTGCCTTGCTGGCACTGCAAATGTGGACTAAATGTAGAGAAAATTTTGTGCATATTATTGTTGCTTTTAGGGCTGTACTCCCATTAGTTATGCATGTGGAAAGGCTGTGGAAGAGTGAGAAAGGGAAAGCATGAGGAGGCCATAGTTTGGCACTGGAAGTAGGTAATCAAACACCCTAATGATTCCAGAATGAGACTTAGTCTTGCTGTTTTTCCAAAGTCTTCCATCATCTACTGAAACATGTTTACTTTAAATAATGAAAACAGATATGTTTATGCAAAGGAATCCCCTTCTATCAATTTTGGCTACTTTTATTTATAGTATAAATCTAAAACTTCAAAATATAGTAACAAAATATGGACACAGTCCTAGACAGGTCAACATGGAGTCACATGTTTTGTTTGACAAAAACAGTGTCAAGCAGGGCCCACCAGGGCTGAATGACTCTGCACCCTGATACATCCTTCCTGTCCTAACCCACTTCTCTCTTCCCAAATCCTTGACACTTGCTGGGTCAGAGAAGATGGGCACACTAAAAAAAATTAGCTTGTTTGTTTCCGGGGAAGGAAGGATTTGAACACAATTTATACAACTGTAGAAAAGTCTACCTGATATTATGGCCAGAGATGCATCACTTTATTACCTTTTGACTTCTAAATCCACCCTGTTTTCACGACCTGTTTGCAGCAAGCATGCTGCTAACTTGTAAACTTGTCAGTAGAGGGCGCTAGAGATATTACTGGAGGATGGAGTTTCTCTTCGCGGTTTTCTTCTGGGACCTTTCTGAAAAGTTTTTGTTCTGGCTGTTGTTTTTGCTTCTCTCTTATTCTGCTTTAACGTGAGCCCAGCACGCTCAGTTTCTGCCTGGTAAGCACCTCACCCACTGTGACCCTCCCGAGGCGCACCCTATGTGCCCTAGGCCCCGGGTGCTCGGCCTTCAGTGGGTTCCCAGAGTCCCATGTTGGAGGCTGCTTCTCCTTGCCTGGCAACTGTGACCTGCTTCCTGTAGGCTCAGTGAAATGAACTTCAGCACCCAGTGGGCACTAAGAGTCCCTTTTGCAAGAGCTCTAAACTCTAGCCCAAGAAAGACAGCTCTCTTTCCAAGTTGTTTCTTCCTTGGGGTTTCGCCCTCAACTCTAAAGTATTCTTTAGAACAGTTGTTGACAACTTCGACCTACTGTTGTTTTTTGTAAATAAAGGTTTACTGGCACACAACCATGCTCTTTAATTCTGGCTGCTTTGCTAATGAAGTGGCAGAATTGAATAGGTACCACAGAGACCTAGTGGTTTGCAGTCTAAAATATTTGGTATCTGGCCCTTTAACAAAAAGTTGCCAAACTCTGCCTTAGAGGTCTCCTTTCTACTTTATAGTTACTCCATTGTTACAGTTAATAATTCTCTATATTAAAATGTCCTTGTTCAAATTGCTGTGTGGTTTCCCATTCCTAATTGGACTTTACTGATACATGTTCTATATATCTGTACCCCCTCTAGGAATTATAATCCATAGAATTGGTAACATTTCAATTTAGGAAAGAAGCAGCTACTACTTTACCAGAGACCAACAAAATCCCCAAGGCAAGGAAATGTTATGAGTCTGGTTACTCCCTACAAAGTGGGAGAGGAAAAATATAGGGAGAACAATCATAAGTTAATTATATCAATAAATTACCTCACCACATCCATACCTTATTCATTTGCTACACTTGAAAACAGTCCAGATGCGGAGTGCATAGTAAGAATTCACTAAATGATTTTGAATAAATGACTTGAGTGTATGAATGATATAAGAAAAACTGAAAACATACTCTAGGCAGTATTTTCCTTTCACTATTAAGAAAAGACAATAAAAGTAGATAGGTTATGGGTCATTTTGTCCTTCAAATATTTACTCTGTGTGAAAATTATGGAAATGTATAATAAAGAAAAGAGGTGTGTCTGTGAATGCATTATCTTAAGCTATATATGTAAATTCAGTGGCAAACACAAGAAAAATAATTTTCTCCTGAAACATTCTGATAATTGAGACAGCATTGCATTTTGGGTTCAGATGAGCTGAGCCTAGCCAGTTATCCCTAGGACTATGCATATGAGGAGGGGTTCATGCTGGGTTCACTTCAATAACCATCTGTGGACTGGGGTCAATTCTTATTTTATTTAGCATTATTCATTCACTCAGGTTCCACATTCAGCTAATTACTTGCAGGAACAGGACTCATTAAGAAGAATAACTCATTTACATGGATGCTGGCTACAGTTTGCCCTTTTGCTTTTATCTCCCTTCCTTCCCTTAGCATTTCTTCTTCTTACATTTGGAGTAATGTGAAGCACAAAAATCAAATCAAGACACTTTAAATTCTGATTTCTTGTTTGCCAAACATTCAAAATGGTTTTTTTTTTTGTGGGCAGAAATTAGCTTTTGCCAGGTAATTCAAACCCAAATTTACATTTTCTTTTACCCTCTTTAAGTGAGCTTTGCCGTGCTTAGCATATCTCCCTGTCTGTTCACTATTCACTTCACGATGGCAGGGTGCTGCCTTCCCTTCAGCTGATTGCTGGGCCTTCAGTGAGAGCTTTGGATACCAGTGATATTTTCTCTACTGTTTACAAAAGCAGAAAAGAATTTCACACTTTTTTGAGCACTGCAGCTGTTTCATCGCCTTTAAATGCCACTTATAAGCTATTCCAAACAAACCAACCTGCCTACCAGGAAACCAAAATACCTGTTAGCACTTTTTTCCATGAAGGCTGAAGAGTTTTTTTCAGTGAGCCAAATGAATTCAAGGAACGCATCAATTTCTTTCTAAGCCTGACACAGAGACAGACATGTAGGTAGCACAACAGTAAAAAGATAAAAGTAGTTTCTATTGTTAGCAGCACTAGGAATTTGAGAGGGGGAGAGTGATGATTCTGTAATGCAATTTTTAGAAAAAATATAGTGTCAATTATCCTGTCATTTTGTTAAAGTCAACCCCTAGGTTAGTATTTCTCAAACTTGTCTGCACATTGTAATCACCTGGGGAACTTTAAAATTTTATTATTATGATGATGATTATTATTTTTAGTTTTATCATGATGATGTCTCTATATCCATCCCCTGAGATTGTTATTTAGTTGGTCTGGGGTGTGGCCCAGGCTGTGGCAGATTTCAAAGCACCTCACATGATTGTAATATGCAGCACAGTTTGGGAACCATTGCTCTAAGTTGGTTTTGAATTCAAGGACTAGTGTGGTAACATCCAATAGAACTCCTTGAGATGACAGTAACCTAACTGCAGAGAGCCCTGCTATCCAGAGAACTGGAGGAACAAAGGGAGTGGGGGAGCTGGTATTTACACAACAAGGGCACTTATAAGAGGATTTTACAGACCCAGAGCGAGACCTCTGATAAGAGGACATTGTCCGGTTGGAGCTGCTACTACTGAGTGGAAAGTATCGTTCTGGGAATAAAGTGGAATCGATTGATGCGAGAGGAAACTGCTACTGTCAGGGAAAAGAGCTGAGGCTGGGAAGACAGACAGGAGTGGACTAGCAAGGAGGAAGTCTATTATCCTCCTCCTGCCTCGCAGTCTTCCTCTGCTACTCCCTCATACAGGGCCTAAGAGGCAAGGAGCTGGCCTGAGGGAAATAGCTTACAGAATCCTAGGTCAAGGCAGCATCTCGATCAGATGCCCTAGGGTGGACTTGGCATTGACAGACAATATTTAATGCCCGACATAATTGTAGCCAAAGAAGTGCACATTTGCCTAAAATAAAAACTTCTAACATATCTAGTTAACATAGATTTTAAAAAAACAGTATTGTTATAGGTTTTGTGAGCGCACCTACTGATACACTGCTGGTGGATGTGTAAATCAACATGCTAGAATGCAATACTTTTGCTTTCAAAAGGAATTTATCCCAAAGAAACAATGAACAGTATGATTTTAGGTTTATGTACAAAATATTCATTGAGACATTGTTTATATTAATAAATTCCTTATTAGCCAAATAGAAAATGATTAAGTACATTAGGTAGGAGAGATCATTTAATTTTATTAAATGATTGAAATTGGATTTGAAATTTATAAATTGAAATTTATAGAACAAAATGTATAGTATAATGGTTGAGCTATCTTTACTTTTTATTTGATATTTTATCACAAACTTTTTGCTTTTATAAAATTTCTCCTTTCTGTATTGTATTTTCTATTCCCTACAACATGTCTATGTGTCTATATTCATTAATAATAATAAAAAAATCAGACATAACAAAGGAACATATCCACCTCTTAATAATATTAAGTAAAAAAATGTATATAAGGAAAACACATGAACAAAAATACACTGGGAAAAACCTGTAGCAATGGTACATTTTTTTGTTAATATGTAATGAATTTATATAGGGCCATAGGAAAAACATCAAAATTCTCAAAAGAAAAATGACTGAAAGATCAAAATTATCTATAAAAGAAAAATCTGTATGATTAATGAGCTCACAGAAAAAAGCTGTCTATCAGATTAGCAAAGGACACAAAACTCAATGAGAATAGTACAGCTGGGTATACTGGGAAGTTAGAGAAACATTTGGGCAAGAAAATGAACAATTTGTGAATAATTCAACAACATATACCCTTTAATTTTGTAAAAACAAGTCTTAGAATCTATGTTAGGATTGTAATTTGGAATACAGAAAAGACTACTTTCAAAAGTATTCATAACTTAAAATTTTAAAAAAAATTTAAAGACCTGGGAGCAGTCTAATGTGTAAGCAATTAAGAAAATATAATTAATGTTATAAAAAGTGAAGTGTAATGAATCCATTAGTTGTGTCTATAATATTTTCTTAAAAGAATTAGCATTTTAATTTATATATCCATCAGGGAGTATATTAGAAGTATTAATATTTTGTGACATCCAGGTCACATAATATTCAATATTATTTCAGCTAGACAACACTATAGACATAAGTTTGGAAAGACTATTAAGGAGTTAAATATGGATGTCTGTACTCACTAGAATCAAACAAAATCATTATTTACTTTTCACTTTTCAAAAATTTCTAAAATGAGCATGCAGTTGGCATAATTTCAAAAATAAGTGTTATTCAAATTTAAATATCATAATTATAATAAGAATAAAATGTCTTAATTAAGTTACTTTGACCTATCCCATCCTCCAGTACTAGGATAAGACTCAATCTTGCAGGGATGTGACTTAGGAAACTCTGAAATGGTCCTGTTTCGCCTAGACGGACCATGGATGTAACAAGAAACTCAGTCACTGCTAGGTTTAGTTGACCTTCTCTTGGAGACTTGTGTCCTAGATCAAGGATTAACAAACATTTGTCTGTAAAGTTCTGGATAATATTTCAGAGTTTTGCAAGTTTCTGTTGAATGTTTTTGTTTGCTAGGATCTCCTAAACTGTAAAAACAAATTTTAGTTTGTGGATCATAGTAAAAACAGGTCTCTGGCTTAACTTGACTTTGGGACCTTGGTTAGCTGACACCTTTTCTTGATTACACATACCTTGAACAGCTAGAGATTCTGTGTGACGTGTTTCAAAGGCATTTAAATACTGCGACATTTAATCAGGTTCTTTGTACTCTATATCTTCTGTGGTTCTGTAGCCACCAAAAGGAGGGATAGAAATTAATACCTGTGTGTAAGGTAAATGAAGTTTATCAGGTTTTTCTGTACTCCCTCCATTAGTGTCAGTGATAGACACCTGTGGTCCTGCATGCATGCCTGATGGCAAGCACCTGGAATAGGGTGTGAGTATGCGTAGGTGGGCACACCTGGGCTGAGACATGGGGCATATTAAGGGTGGCATCACGGGGATACCAGTAAGCAGGAAGGAGAAGTAGCAGCAGCAGTAGAGAGCCCAGAGAGAAGAAGATTGGCTGGGGGGCTAGGAGGCCAGCTAGACTCCTGTCCCCCACTCCCTACCCTCCTCCCCTCCACCCCTACTGGTCATGTACCTGGTCACCTCTGATGCAGAAAGATCAATGAAAGCCTGAAAAAGCTACCAAGGGCTCTAGGACTCCTTTACCCATTTGCATGAATCATAGAGAACTAGTCCTGTGCCCTCCTGCTTCTATAGTGTGTCTATAGGTTATTGGCAAAAAAGAGAGAGCTGCAGATGGAACAACTCAAAACTCAGACTAGTAACAAGGAACACTTCTCACCGACCTGCTCTGGTCAATTGATTTAGGCCAGCCTCAGCCTCCCTACACATCAGAAGGTGATCTGGAACCACTAGGACTAGACAGGCCTCAGCCAGAGGCCTGCTCTTCTATCTCTTCACTTCCTCCTGGGAACAGTGGGCTTCCCTGACAATAACAGGGGTAAAGGGGTATATGTTTGATAACGCCAAACATACAAATGCTTTTCAAGCCTTTGGTCAAGGAGCTGTTCAGCCACAGCAGAAGTTGTAGTGAGCAATGACTGGAGGCCTAGGCAGTGTGGAAGGTGGAGGGGAGATATGATGTGAGGCATTTCTTTCTGCACTTTAAACCAGTGAGATGCATTGCTACTTTTGGGGTGCAGTGGAAAATTCCTCCACCCCTTTAGGTTCTTCTGAGTCTGGTCAAATAATCAAAACAACATCATGGGCTAGCAAAGAGATCAGTTTAACAAGGTGCACACAGGTGAGTTACAATGTTTAAGCAGGTCTTGATTTTAACTGGGGAAAGTGGGGTTTAAATCTTAAACCAAGGAATGAGTTAACTGGATGTGGGTGCTGCAGAGGGATGAAGGGGGACCTCACATGATGAGTAGGGTATGACTTCATCTTTACTCATCTAATTCATCTTTACTGAAATATATTTACAGAATATATTCAGATTATTCAGATAGGATAAACCTCTGCTGATAAAGCTATGTGTGCATGATACCCTCCAAAATTGATTCTTCTAGGTTATTAAAAGAGGAGTAGTGATTATTTCTTCAATTAAGGAAATGACAAAGCCTTAGGGACTGGTGATTACTTCTCTGGAAAGAGCAAAAGATTTAGGAAAAGGGCAAGAGCGTCTCCTTAGGTCCAAGGTCTTCATTTCTCTCACAGCAATTTGCATCCAGATGGGGTGCTTTGCAAGCAACTCTGAGAATCCTAGGTTCTGCTTTGATCATCTTCATTATCTTCCTTTTATATCTAGCATCCATTCTACAACATTAGGCCCACACTTGTAGCAAGACATCTTTATTTCTTATTCCAAAACTCACAATGTTGCAGTTGAAATCTAACTAGGTCAGGGCTCCCCTGGTGGTGCAGTGGGTTAAGCAAGGCACTATGAAGCAAACCACAGCCACTGCAGCATGAGTTCGATCCCTGCTGCTGGCCAGGGAGGGGACCCACATGGCGCAGCAGACCTCTCCTGCCTTGTCTGCTGCTCCCCTCAGCAGTGTGTTTTGGTCAGTTTGCCTGTTCTGCTCCCCACTCTGTCTGGTGATTCCTCTCACCTCTCGCGACTCTGGCTTGTACCCCAGCTCTTGTGTGCATAAATAAATAAATCTTTAAAAAAAAAAAGCTTTAAAAAAATAAAAATCTAACTAGGTCATGTCTTTTGGGTCAGTCAGTGTGGGTAGGGGTCTGGTAAATCATTTGTAGCCCTCCTATTGAAAGAGAAGGGTGTTGATTCTAGAAAATAGGATTACTATATAACAAGAATATATATTTAATGAATTAAAACTACATGTATTGATTATATCTATACTAGGCTCTGTGTTTACTGATCTGTAAGTGATGCCATTCTGTGCTACAATTTTCCAATGAAATTGATATCACTAATTTCCTTTTTACATGTGAAGAAATATATATTCAGACTATATAGCAGAGTGACAATTTAAAAGCTATACTGTTAACCAAAATGATTATGCTGTCCCTGTCCTTGATGTCAGATTTGTTTTCTCTAATTTTTACCTCCCACATTTTCTTAGAAATTATTTTCCTTTATTTTCTGTTGCCTTGTAACTCTGTTTTAAATGGAAAGCCATTCCATCTACCAGCTCCAATGTCTAGAAACCCACTAAAATTGTAGCCTTCTATGATAGTTTGATTTTTGCTCCAGAAATTATCTGTTCCTGAGTGATGTTGGGTCTGGCTGTCACTGTGCTTTGGCTCACAGAACATTAGTCGACATGTTAACAGATCTAGAGGCCTTGAATATGTTTGCAGACTTGGGGAGTATCTGGTGCTGTGATGTTGTTGAGGAACATGCCATTTTAACCCAAGTCTTAGCACAAAGAGCATGGAACAAATCTATAATCTGGAGCAGAGCAACCCAGGAGAATCCATCCTAAAGTGAAATAATCACAGTTAACTTGAAGCCATGTAAGAATAAATGTTTTCATAAGTCACTGAGTTGAAGTGGTCTGCTGGACAGATCACACTTGCAGCTCCTTAGTTATATCAAGGACTGCTAACCAACTAGAGCTGTTCAATAGATAACAAAATATTATCACAAGATAGAGAATGTGTGTTCTCTGAATGGCCGATAGCCTGATGTTGTGGCAACAAATGTTTCCTTTTCCTCCATTGGTATAGGAAATTGCAAAATGTTAGGTAACAATTACAGGACAGTAATCTGTTCATAATACTGTTTTTCAGCAATTCTGTCTCATAAAGAATTTGTACAATATATTACTTTAATATAGCAATGTTTGCATTTTCATACATACACCTAATTAGTTCAGTGCCTCCTGTTTTCTAAGGGTTAGATACCTAAAGTGTCATTTTAATCTCCCAGTGCTACATTTTATAGATAAAGGAATTAAATCTAGTGAAAAAAGGTAGTCATTGGAGGTCAAAGTAGTGTGTCTTAAGATATCAAAGATGAGGTGAGATGAAAGCTGGATCTAGAATTGTGAGTAGGATTTGGAAAGGAATAGAAGAGGACATCCGAAATTGTGCAAAAAAACTAGTAGAATAAGGATTAGGGAAGGATAGGAATAGTTGGTTGGGATTCTAGCGTGCCTGGAATAGGGCATTTGTTTAGGTGTTCATAATGAATATGTTAGATGTGTGCAGTAGAAAACGATTGTCAAAGACGCTAGTGTAAATATGTTAAAAAAAAAAAAAAAAAACAAAAAAAAACAACCCANGAATATGTTAGATGTGTGCAGTAGAAAACGATTGTCAAAGACGCTAGTGTAAATATGTTAAAAAAAAAAAAAAAAAACAAAAAACAACAACCCAGAAGTTTGCTCTGGAAGGAATTGACAGTGGAGCTCTCATATAAAACCACACTGAAAGTAATGATTTATTAGGGTGGTCTTACAATGATTGTTAAAATCTTTAGAATTTGGAAAATTTGTTTGACCTACCTTCTCTATGCCAAACACTTTGCTTGGTAGTTATCTTCACTTTAGTGAGAATGCGGCATTACATGGATTAAAACATTCAATATGATATTTTCCCTACTCTCTGTAGAGCAGACAGATATTTTTATAGCTATAATACAAATTCTGCTTTAATAGGTGCTACAATAAAGGTAAAAGAATTAGAAGAATGTAGATGAGGGAAAGATTATTATTAGAAGGATCAAGGCAGTTTTAAATAAGAGGTTGCTAAAGGGTGTGCTAATAAATTACTCGTAATGGGCAAAAAAGGGTCAAAATAAAAGTGATGTCAAAACTTTTTGTCTGGGGAATAAAGGTGTTGGCAGTGGCAGAAAAAGAAACCTAGAAATTATGATGAATATTAATTTTGTATTCGTTTTGTATTTCTTCAGCAACTCACCCCTCACTCCCCCAAACCAACACATTATTTTCTGAGTGATGAGCTGTGATTCAAGTTCATGTAATGTCTTCTGGCATGTAATTGGAAAGGCTATATGACTCTTTTCCTATAAATTCAGTGACAATCCTCATTTTGGCCATCTTGACCACTTTGCCATATCTGGATACTTTTCTAGAGATGAAGCCAGATGCAGAGAAGTTCCCTGGTTATATTTTCTTAGCTAGAACTTGTCTTGGTTTTGCAGACAAGTATCTCTTTAAATAATATCAGGAAATTGAGCAGAAAAGATATTCTTGAGGCATAGTCAAGCTATAGTTTGAATAAAACATAGGAAATCTTACCTGTACCCCTTTACAAGCTCTGATTGATTTTTTTCAGCACCTATAAAAGTTTATTAAAAATTATTTTTTTCAAATATAGATGAATGCTCATTGCTTACTTGACAGTTTTAAGAATCACTATCTCTAAATAAATCTTCATATCTTACATAGTTGCTAAAAGAACTATCATTTAGAAAGGCTGACATCACAAATATTTGACTTTCCTAATACCAAAAAGTCAAAATTTATTTATTTACTTTTTAAAGATTTATTTATTTATGCATACAAGCACTGAGGTACAGGCCAGAGGTGCCAGGAGGTGAGAGAATACACCAGACAGAGTAGGGAGCAGAACAGGCAGATGGACTGAAACACACTGCTGAAGGTAGCAGCGGGCAAGGCAAGAGAGGTCTGCTGCGCCATGTGGTCACCTCCCCAGCCTGCAGCAGGGATCAAACTCATTCTGCGGTGACTGCAGTTTGCTTCATAGTGTGTTGTTTAACCCACTGCACCACCAGGGAGGGCCCCAAAAAGTCAAAATTTAAAGGTGAAATTTAAGATAAGAAATTTGGAACTGATTCAATTAGTAAAAAGACAGACAAGGTCAACAATTTCAGATAAGACTTTGTATAAACAGGCCTTTCAGCTTGTGAGGAGTTGTTAGTGATTTTTACATGAATAGTTTTAGTAAAGGGGTACATATTGAAACAATTTTACAGTAAATGAAATAGGTATTTCATGGCATGATAAGAAATGATGAATCCATAGGTAGGGAACCCCCAAATCTTCATATTAACTGCTACTAAATTGCAAAGGCATCGTGGAGACCCCAATATGTTCATGGAAAGTAAATGTTACAAGGCTGAAAATATTATGCAGAGATTTTAGTTGTTGCTAAATTAGACTGGTGAAAAAATAATAAAAAGTTGACTATACCAAGTGTTTTGGAGGAATTACTATTTTGTACACTTCTGGTGAAAATGCAAAATGGTAAACAACTTTGGAAAAGTTTGACAGTTCGTTTTATAATGTTAAACATCCATCTGCCATATGACCCAGCCATTTCACTCTTAGGTATTTGCCAAAACAAAATGAAACATATGTTCACATGAAGATTTCCGCATGAATGTTCATGGTGGATTTATTTGTAATAGCCACAATCTGGAAAAAGCTCAAATGTCCAACTTGGGAATGAATAAACAAATTATGGTGTACCCATACAACAGGATACTACCCAGCAATAAAAATGAACAAATTGTTAGTATATTCAATAGCATGGATGAATCTCAAAATCATTATTCTGAGTAAAACATGCAGGTAATTAAATAGTGGGTTTTATAGTATTACATTTATATAAAATTCTATAAACTGCAAATTAAACTTTAGTAACTGAACTAAATCACCTGTTGGCCAGATGAGGAACAGAAGGAAAGAAAAGGCTACAAAAGACAAGAGGAAACTTGGAGGTGTGTAAACACTTATTTAATTGCTATGTCAACAGTTTCATGGGTGAGTCCATTTGCTGAAGTTTATCAAACTGTATACTCTAAATATATGCCTCTTTGTTTTAATATTTTTATATTCTCTATTAAAACACATTGCTGCCTGCTTTACTTAGCCTTCTCCCATAATAAATATAACTGTCCTGGGGGGCTCAACTTAGTATTGGAGATTGACCATCTTGGGTCTCATTAGACCCTGCCAAGTACTGCTGAGACCTGGGGAAATGATTCCTCCCTTCTGTGAAAACATGGAAAATCCCCCACCAAAATGACAATAGGCACATGAAATGAATCTAGAAGAGAATTTGATCGGCATTATTGATTCTCTTAGTGTTAACGTCCATGTGTTCACTGCAACTATTAAGATGGATATTGAATTTTGAGCAGAGAAAATTACCCAGTGTAATCCTACCTTCCAGCCCTTGGTTAGTAGCCCTAGTGTCTGATTATAGACATAGAGGGAATAGAAGTTTTAGGATTCTGAAAGACCTAAAGGACCAAGAAGAGGCTTCCAGCACTATTGGTGGTCTTATCCAAATTCCTTTAATAAATACTTTCTTGGGTGTCTTGAAGGAAATTTGTACTTTTCATTTTCAATCAAGGGGTTATTGAAAACAAGTTCTGGCCACATTATACCTTGAAATTTATTGTATCTTAAAGTTTATTCTTCAAGTGTGAGGAACATTGACAAGTGATTGAAAAGAAAGAGAATGAAAATCAGAAAATGTCCCTTGGAATTTTATCATATATATATTTTTTAAAATAAATTCTTATTATTTTCAAACATTGGAGCTATTAATCCATATAAATAATTGAATGTCATTCAATGCAATGTCAAGCATACAAACTTTAGAATATAGTCATCCAAAGAACAATTGTACCAGAGGAGTTTTTACAAATTCACCAAAAGACAATCTTGCTTCAGTTTTTCTTAAACATTTTATTTATATATTTTTGACATCAATTGTAGTCTCCATGGATTTCCCACCACCACTTCACCAGTGCACCATCACCTCAGTCCCTTGTGCTCTTAACTTCAAGTGGCTGGCACATGGGAAATCCCACAATATTCTTAGGTCCTGGTTAAAATCCACCTTTGTGTGCAGCCAAATAAAAAGATCAAAGTACCTCATTTCTATTCAAGATGTTTTTATAATACTGGAATTTTTAAAAGATCTTTCAACAATGACTACACCCCCATCTATTTACTTTTTGTCAACATTAAGGTGTGAATAACATTGTTTTGCAAAAAATAACTTTTTACTTGAATAAGCTAGCAATATTGTAATCTAATAAATACTGTATTTCAGTGTTACCTAACTTTAAAATATTAATTTTCACAACACAAATCATGAGCGGTATACATTGCATTCTATTTTCTTAGATCAAAAATTGTAATGAAAAATATATGCTTTCTTTAAAGAAGCAATATTACAGTTCATCTCAAAGCTGAGTTCTTAAATGATCTAATCATTAATAATACTCTGTCTTCATAAAAGAAAAGTGTTTTTACAAATAGATCTGAGGACTAGCATGTAAGTTTAATGTTGCAAAAATTCCACCAACTTTACAAAAATTATGCATTAGATCTTGGTCTGCATTGTCAGTTTAGATGTTTTTTACATTTTACATGATGGTATTTGGTCAAAGTGTTTTTACATAACTTATAGAGTGGAAACCACTAAGATTAATTTTTTTTTAAAGATTTTATTTATTTATGCATACAAGCACTGGGGTACAGGCCAGAGGTGTGGGGGGGGTGAGAGGATTCACCACAGAGAGTGGGGAG